>JAHWFO010112043.1:0-37555 GCA_023313115.1 Rhysida immarginata | reverse complement strand
CATCTTCATGTTAATCGCAATAAAAATAAATTAATATTATGGCAATTAAAGACCTTTCAAATAGCTAAAAATAAAAATGATGAAATTAACCAGGAACCGCAATAAAATTTATTATTACATTTTGGATGGCTTGTGGCCATCGTTCAGTGTAATGTATACGAGAACAAAACAGGTAGAATTCTTTTTTTATTTTATTCTTTCTTCAATAAAAATTACGCGTGAAAAAGTATGGATTAACTGAAAATAGGGAATTAAATTAAAAGTCGAATTAAAATTAGGGTATATAATTACTGAAAGAAAGAAACAGAACTTGATAACACAATACTACATTAAATTTATCAAACAGCACGTTTTGGAATTACGCCATTGCACAGTTGTCCGAATTAGCAATCTAACTGGCCAAAAATATTTCTCTTGACAATTAGGTAGAATTTAAATTTTTCTATTGTTTTTAAATATGACCAATATTATTATTATTATTATTATTATTATTATTATTATTGTTGTTGTTATCGGTACTTTATATTACCGTTAACTTATTTTTAAATTTTTTTATTTATTTAATTATTTATTTATTCATTTATTTATAATTACCACCTCTGCTGAGGTACAAAGAATAAGACATATTAAAAGTCATCAACACGAATAAAACTATGCAACTGTTCAAAATTATAAGGCTCTGTGTAATTGCAATTGGTTTGTTACATTAAGTTAATGAAATAAGATTATATTGTTAGCGTCTTGTTCAAAATAGATAAAAGCTAATTAATACAAAGTTCATTATATTGCAATATAGTGATATAAGGCTGTGTATTTAGTGGATTTATATAAAAGGCGCAAGTAGCCACAGCTAATTTTTTCCTTTAAAAATTAAGGAAACATATATCTCACAAGCACATGATTCGTGATGGGACTCCCCGGGAAGTTTTTGTAGTTCACAATATATGAGGAGTTTATGCAAAAACATTTAAAAAATATTTTGCCATGCATTTCCATATATACATTTTAAAATAAACTGCATTTCCTTATCTTCATTTTATATCCGTGCAAAAATAAAACTTTTTATGATACAAAAATACGAGGGGCGATTGATAAATAAGGTCTCCATGTCTGTAACTTTTTTATTTGTTAACCAATTTTCCAAATTCTTTTTGTATCTTATACTCACATTTTTCCTCTATGTAATGCACTATTCCTTTCCAAGCATTGCGCCAGCGCGTGACTAGTTGGGTGAACCCGTCGGAGAGGAATTCCGGAGTTGTTGTCGACTATAGGATTGAATGGCAGCGTTTATCTCGCCGTCAGATCCAACTCATGTCCCTTAAGAGGCTCTTTCTTCTTTGCGAAGTGGTGAAAGTCGCAATGTGCAAAGTCTTTCATTTTTTAACTGCAATTTTCATGTTTGCGCTGCAACGCCTCTGGTGTGTGGTGACTCGTGTGCGGGCTGACGTTATCGTACTCCAGAAGAGGGTCCAAAGCGGCCATTCAATCCTGGTGTCGACAACAACTCCGGAATTCCTCTCCGACGGGTTCACCCAACTAGTCAGGCGTTGGCGCAATGCGTGGAAAGGGATGGGAACTATGTCGAAAAGTGAATAGTGCATTGCATAGAGGACAAATGTGAGTATAAGATACAAAAAGAATTTTGAAAATCGGTTAACAAATAAAAAAGTTACACCCATGGAGACCTTATTTATCAATCGCCCCTCGTATTAATTTACATACCTCGAGACATATTAGCCATTATTCATCAAAATTCATTAAGCAGCAGTGATGACTGAAGAAAATTCAGGATGAGAAACTTGTTACGTTACAGTTAACCCCCTCCGACATGGAGGTCGGAAAAAAATAGTCCTGAAAGAAATACAACTTTTTTTACAATTTTACAGCCTGTTTGTGCATGTTTTGACTTGTTTCAAGGAAGTTGCAATTTCGGTGTTTTGTTCAGCTGGATTGTTAATCCGGATCACACTGCACTGATAGGGAAAAGGAAAGTGAATTGTAACGATTTACAATGTTAACGGAAACATGAAGAATAATTTCCAATACTGTATACACGTGATATTCAAAATAAAATTGATTGTTAATTAAATATCCACTATCTTATTATGTAATATTGGAAACTTTAATGCATGATCCATGTAGCAGGAGCATTTCTTTTATTACCTTACGCGTCTCTCCAGCTAGGGATCTTTGTAAGCGTGAATAATTTTGAAGTTATCTCGCGAATAATCTCCAGTCATCATGTCTTTCTTTTAGGCCCGTTTCACACTGCTGCGGACGGTCCGCGCGGACGCTACGCGCGGGGACGAAGTCCTACTGTAACTGTAGGCGCTTTCAGAGTAGTCCGGATCGTCCGCATGCGGAGGAGCCGTCCGCATAAGTAAATGCCATTGAAAGCAGTGTTGCTTTCACAGTGTTGCTTTCACAAACCACAAAATGCATGCGGACGAAGAGATTTGGAGATGAAGAGCTTATCAGATTCAGTATACTTTCTACCAAATTGGTATATTTTTTGGAGTTTTTTTTCGCACCTAGTAGATTTTTTTAGTATTTTTGAATTTTTGCTAAATTTTTAGTATTTTTAGGTTTTTTTTTTAGTAAGTTTTTAGCATTTTAATTCATTTTCCTCCTATATTTTGGAAAATAACTAGTATTTTTCTTAGACATTCGATGTACCGATATTATATAAAAACATCGATTAATAAGGATGCATTCATATTCTGAATTTTGCAGTTTTCTTTAATGAACGACAATAATTTACAATCAGTCGCCAATAGCTAATATGAAAATATGGCAACTTCAAAACTGCTTCGAACTGAGGGACTTGCATTTTGTCTGATTGCTTATTTTCTCTATCAAGTTTCATTTACTAAGTAACAGATGAATATTTAAAAGGCCCCGAAATTGTTCATGTCTTTATTCAAAATTGAATACTGTACAACATAAATATAAACAAACAATCTCAATGCGTTCCGTTTACCCGGAACTATTTCAGTTTGCCAGAAACTATCCGATTATTCTAGCAACCAAAACCTTCTCTGGGACCACGGATTTCTTTTTCTGAATATGTAATACGCTGCGACAGCCTTTAATTGCAGCGAGCTCATCGTGTATTTTTCCAACAATGTGCATTTTTAAACCCTCAAACCGGGCTGCTATTTTCAGCTGCATCGTCCGCTTGACTGTGAAAACACCACATGCGGGTGCGAAGTCCGCGTAGCGTCCGGACTACTCTGAAAGCGCCTACAGTTATCGTCCCCGCGCGGACCATCCGCAGCAGTGTGAAAAGGGCCTTAGCATATGGTTCGCAAAAGAAGAAACACCCCATTTATTTTGCGATAATGCAGGCAATGTGAAAAAGAAGAGGATGCATGATACAGACAATGTGTTATATTTGTACTTTGGCGGGAATTTCCTATATAGTATTTATGGCATATAACACATTCGAACTTTTAGACGCCGGCCTTTTTTTCAATGGGGATTGTATCTTTCATCTTAAAAAAGTTTATTCCTAAGCTTGCGGCTATTCCTGAACGATATATCATAGTTAAATTCTTTATAGAGTTTTCATAGATCACGTTTGAGACATTAGTTGAACAGGAGTAACAAGGTCTTATTCTTTCAATCTTCATTATCCTTCGTCTTGAGGTTCGTAATGTACTCTAATTTAAGAGTCCTTTATATATTTTTTTCATTAGTTTGTTGATGACTTTCTCATGGTATCCGTGGAATTTAGCATGGTTCTTAATTGTCTCCAGTACGGTTCTTCTCTCTTCATCGGTGAGTGGGAGGAGGGCGGCTCTTCTAAGCTGGTGATAAAACGCTTCCAACTTTTGTGGGTAAATATGATTAGAATCGTTTTTAATGAAAGCCGGGATGTAATTAGGTTTTTTGGTGAACCCTAATGCAATCTACAACCCACATGGGAAATACTTAAATCTAAAAAGGCCAATTTTGCCCGATCTCTATTTCCATAGTGAAATGGATAAATGGACATAAGGAGTTTAAACAAGATTGGAGTGACTGAATGTCATGTTCTTGGTATTGAGAATGGTGAAAATATAATATACGTATCGCTTCTACGTAGGAAAGAAATTGAACGAGTGGAGGGCGGTGTTTACCTATTTCTTAATGTATAAAACAGGAAAAAAAGGAGCTCACACATCTTCCAATAGAAGTATTGTCGTAATTTTATAGAAAGACCGGTTAAATGTAAACACATTGTTAAAAAATTGTGAATTGTTTTCGCACGTTATTTTTCTTTTCTAGGTCCCTTGTCCAGAGTTTCTCTCCTTTCACGTTTATATGAACATTATGTCACAAATTTGCTTTGGATAGTGATAGCTACGAATGCGTAAGCAAAAAATTCTTTAAATTAAACCTTACAAAAACCACAAAAGCTAATTTTTGGTTCCTTCTCGAATGTAAGATACTCCGGATTTTTGTCAAATACCTTAAATTTTCCAAAAGATCCCCAAGATAATCCGTAATCACATCCGTTTCTATTATTTAAACTACGTCACTAACACGTCTTTTTGCAAGTATCGTGATTTAGAAGAAATTGCTTCTCATTATCACATGATCTTGGCTTCTGCGGGTAACCCGTTTGAGTATGAAGCTATGCTTAAAAATCCACGAAGTTAATTGGCATTAAACAGGTCTAAAATATTCAATCTTAAGAGCCAACTCCAAAGACTCCGAACGACGGTCAGAAATACAAAAGCGCCGGGCGCATCGTATAACATTGTTATCAATAAATCTAGTGTCAACTTCTCGCCTGATGAATTAGCGGTGTGCCAATAGGTTTCAAATTTGCCATGTAAGATTTTAAAAACGATCTAACTAGAAAACGATTCATCTTGGCCCTCCTAAAATGCCAAAATACAGGTAATCCCGATTTTATTTTATTCAAAAATCTGTATAAACAACAGTTGCTAAACAAGGTAACTCAAATCTTAATAATAACTAAGAGAATTTGCAAAAATTTGAGCCAAAAAGACGTTATGTATTTAGAAGACGATAAATCTAACCATATAGTCATTTTAGATAAAATTGACTATTACGAAAATGTGGATAAACTAATTGAAGAAGAGCTGTGTCTAGAGTTCAAAAAAAGATCCGTTACCAAACTTTATCGCTAAAATCAAAAGTTGTCTCAAATCTTGCAAAGTAATTTTTTAAAATATTCCTTCTTACTGTGTTATGAACTAACCCCATTACACCGAAATTGTATTGTCTCCCTAAAGCCGACAAAACAGGCAACAATTGGAGATCCCCTACCCATATCTTAGACAAATTTTTGATTAAATTAATCCAACCAGTAATAGACTTTGTTAAAAAGAGTATAGAACTCTGCATTTCCCTTAAAAGTACCAAATTTAATCATGACTATAAATTTATATCGTTCGATAACGTCTGCCTCTTTCTCAGCATACCAATCAAAGAAGTCCTAATCGAACTTGAAGATGCCCTGCATGATACGGACCTATCGTTGTTGGCAGTTAAAGAAATTATGTTCGTCATGAGATTGTAACTTATTGTATAACAATGTGTTTACCTCTAAGAGGTCTTTCAATAAAAATAACTAACGAGATCCCTATGGGAAGTTGAGTGAGCCCCTTTTTGACTGATTTTTACATTAGGAAATTGGTAAACACCGCCCTCCACTCGTTCAATTTCTTTCCTACGATTTAGAGGCGATTCGTAAATGATGTTTTCACCATTATCAATACCAAGAACATGACATTCAGTCACTCCGATATTGTTTAAACTCCTTATGTCCACAAATCCAATTCACTATGGAAGTAGAGAACGGTTAAAAATTGGCCGTTTTAGATTTAGGTATTTCCCGTGTGTGGGTCGTGTGGGGTTCACCGAAAACCTAATCACGTCTCGGCTTTCATTAAAAATAATTCTAATCATAGTCACTCACAAAGTTGGCAACGTTTTATAAACCAGCTAGAAGAGTTGCCCTCCTCCCTCTCATTGATGAAGAGAGACGAATCGTACTGGATGCCATTAAGAACCATGCTAAATTCAATGGATGTCATGAGGAAGTCATCAACAAACTTACGAAAAAAGTAGAAAACTCTTAAATTTGAGTACGTTACGACCGTCAAGACGAAGGATATTGAAGACTGGAAGAATATGTGTAAAGTATTTACTATTAAATAGCGTTCAAGAGTGGAAGCACGCTTAGAAATAAACTTTGTGAGATTAAAGATACAATTCATTTTGAAAAGAAGTTTGATTGTGCTACGTGTCATAAATACAATATAGGAAATTCCCGCCAGGCTACAAATATAAGAATGAAAGGGCACATTGCTTGTATCGCGCCTGCGGAATGTGGTGTTTCCTCTTTGTGGACCATATCCTAAAAAGAAAGACATGATATTCGCGGGAAAACTTCAAAATTATTCATTCTTCCAAAAATCATAAGCTGTTGCCATTCCTTGAATCCTTAGAAATAGTCCGGATTAAACCTTCTAATTAGAGTTTCAATAACGCTTGTATGTCATGCATTTTAAATAAATTAAAAGCGGGATGTGCCTGGTTAAATGCCTGATGGCTGTTGGTAACTGTCATGGATAAAAGAGTATTGAGCAGTGGAAGATTAAGCATACTAACAAGAGACAACAGAGCATATCTTTTGGCATAAATCATTTATTAAAATTAAGTAAATAAAAGGAATTGAATCAAGTGATGCATAAGTAATGAAATGGGCACGATCTTGCTAAAACGCAAGAAACGCCTTGGGCCTTGCCCGAACGGAATAGACAAATCCGTTTAACAATAAGTTAATAAGAATATAGATTAACAAATAATACGGACTCCTTGTCAAGCTCTAACATTAGGCGATGACAAGCGCGAACAATGATAGGTCTTAGTCCATCCAAGGAACTAACTTCGGATTTACAATCAATAGGTATGAAAACTTTGATTCAAATATTCTAATGTAATGCTAAGTGGAGCCACTAAAAGGTTCCGCTTAATGACTAATCAAAAACTCATGTCATTAGCGAGTTTTCGGTAGCGATTCTTCCGTTATAATTATGAGTTTTCCGGTATGTTATATATATCGTAAAATTATAACGGAAAACTACTTTGCGGCGGGCTGTCCATTACACTTTATAACTTACAGCGTGGCTTACAGCCAGCAGGCTCTAGCGCCTAGTGCGAATGACCGGTCTCCAATCATGTGCACTAGGCGGGAAGGGAAGAATTCTGACTGCGCAGTGCGCATGCGTCAAGTATAAGAACTAATTTTTGATTGGCTGACTTATGCCAAAACCATAAGTCTAATTCAGAGTTTTTCCTTAGAATTAGAGGTTTCCGATATGACTTATAGTCATAATTCGAAATTTTATAACGGAAAATTCGCTGCCGCAAAGTCTCTATTACCCAGACGAAATGACCTGGGATGACCGAGACAACAGCGGACGTAGCAGCCGAAGGAGACTTTGCGGTCCACTCCTTATGACACATTGATATAGTCAATGATAGAACACAGGAAGAAGTAAATCAAGCAATCTGCAATGATTAAATAAGAGCCACTAAAACATTATTTTGCACGTTTTCTCTTGTACGTGGTAATTATCGTCCTGGTTTTCTTGCGCCAAGTCCGGAATCTTCTACTAAGAACTGGACGCTACCTCCGCTGCACCATAGAGAAAACGGTGACGCCTCGCGTTAAAATTGGGCTTGAAGCTACTGGTAACTTATGTAGGGCACTATATCGCCCAATCCATGAAGCCAAAAGGCTTAATGCGTCCACGGTGTAATCCAGGCTGACGTCCAGGGAACTCAGCCGTCGTAACTCCGACGCTTCTAAATTCGCTGCGACGACCAACGTCCTTGTAGCGAAGTCGGTGAAAGGCTCTGTGATGAGTCGAGGGACGTCTCCTGTGATTCCTGGTGAATGAACGGGCGTTTCACCGGCCACGGATTCCTTCCTCGGCGTCACTCCTGGCTCACTCGCTTTTAAGCAAAAAGTCACTGTCTGCTGGACTGGCTGGGCCGCCACTACTAAATTCATGGAACACAAAGAACGTTTCAATAAAAGCTCATGAATGTGCGCTTTGGCTTCTGGCTGCGGGGGCGTTTTCTTTAGAAACTCCTCTCTCTTCGGAGTGTCGGGCAAATCCTCCAAAGACTGCGGCCGTTCTTCCTCTTCGGCCGTGATTTTCTGAGGCGTACTAGAACGCCCTCAGTTTAACGAACTGGAGCGATTTCCTCGTGTCCTTCTCGCTCGATTTTCAGCTCTCTCTCCACGATCTGAATTTTCCTGCTCCGCTCCTTTGCGCTCGCGCACTTTTTTGCGCACCTTCCGTCTTTTGCCTTTATGACGCTTGCGCTTTGGACTTTGTCCTGAAAGATTATTTACGTTGTGATTGTTAACAACCGATGGCGTTACTGTACCTCCAAGCTTGCTCCTCAATTGTGATGAGCAATCTTTTAAGTTATGGTTGCTAACAACCGATGGCGTTATGATACTCTCAAGCTTGCTCCTCGATTGTGATGAACAAACGGGAGCCTTGGGCAAAACGTCAGTCACCAAACTTGGTGACAGTCACCCTACTACAAACGTCAGTTCTACTGATTTTCACAAAATAATTCATTAAAAATGCATGAAAATCAGGACCTGTCCGGACGATTGGTAACCTTACTTCTAACCAACTACTCAATAACGACGACGATCGTCCAATGCCGGTATTGCCTGAAGTAGAATCGATTTAATAAAATAATTTATGTTTTTTTTTTTTTTTTTTTTTCGTTTGTCTTTTAACTTTCTTTGCCCGTTTACAATTTATTCAATTAGGTAGTCATACCCTAATCCCGGCTTCGCAAGGTTATTGTTCCGGTTGTATTAATTCTCGGATTCGTCAGTTTTCTCGACCGTGTTTGTATAAATTCGCTATTTACAATGTGTACGTCGATTCTAGTTTTATCGATTGTCCAAGATTCTTGCTGAAGAAGCGACATCATCAGTAAAATGTACATATGAGTTACGACAGGGTTGAGTCACATTATTATGACCACTCCCTACGTTTGTCTTCGGGTTTGCCCAGCCGAGGAACTATGTCACATGTTGGGAATTGGTTTGGTGACTATAAAAGGTAGGTTTCCACTATGTTAAAAACATATCACTCATTGCTGCAATGGGTAAGAAACGTGATTTATCAGGTCAGGAGAAGGGGATGATAATCGGCTTTCGGGCCAAAGGTGTCAGTATTTCCGAAATCGCGCAGTTTGTGAACTGTTCTCGTGCTGCTGTAGTTAAAGTGTACCACGACTGGGAAAATGCTACCGTTCAGAATAAACGGTATGAGAACTATAGAACACCAGATGCCATTGATGAGAGAATTGAACATCAGTTGCGAAGGCCAACCAAAGAGCTACAGTGGACCTAAAAAACGGCTTCCATTTGCCCAACAGTACAGAAACTGGACCACTTCTGACTGGAAAAAGGTTACCTTCTCCGATGAGTCACGATTTCTGCTCCATATATGTGACAGCCGTTGTCGGGTGAGGCGAGAAATCTTAGAGAACAAGCATCCTGCAACCATTGTTGGACGAATCCAGACTGGTGGCGGCAGCATCATGGCGTGGGGAGTGTTATCATGGCACTGTCTGGGCCCAATGATACATGTAGAAGGGAATCTCAAGTACACCCGTACATAGCGACTGTCTTCCCACAGGAGGATGGGACGTTCCAGCAAGACATTGCTACATGTCGTATGGCTGCAATTGTACGGGGGTGGATTGAGGAACACGACCAGGAGTTCCAAGTACTGCTTTGGCCCCCTAATCCCCCAGTCCTCAACCCAATCGAGAACCTTTGGGATCACCTCGATCGTTATGTGCGTGCTATGGAGACCTCAACCACCACGTACTCTTCAGCAGCCATCGGATGCTTTACAGTCTGCATGGCAACAGCTACCAGTAGATACCTACCGGTCTAGCTGCTGTCCGTGCCGTTAAAGGCGGTTACTCGGGTTATTAGCTGGTGGTCATAATAATATGACTCGACTCTGTATTAAGCTCTTTTTGTGGAATTTTATTTACTAATTGTGTTTATAACTGTTTTAGGTGACATGTCAAAATTTAGAAAATATTTTTCCCTAATTATTTTGAGCAGCGTATAACTTCGTCATTACCAATACGGTGAAATGAAAAAGCCAGTTAATGTAAAATAAAAGGATAATAAATAAAGGGGTTAGTCCGCCAATGTGAACTCAAACGGTGGCGCCACTGTAACATATGCTCTTCAAAGCGAGGCTTTGAAATGGACACGTATCAGAAGTTGATCGTTTTTAACTAACGAAGAATGATTTTAACACCAAATCGGATAAAAGGAAAAGTATTAAAGACGATTATGGCATTAGAAAGGTAAATTGGTGTCGATGCAGAAGGCACGGCACCGGTGGACAGAGGTGAGCGCTCGACGTCTCATGAGTGAGGAGACACACTTCCTTCACTCGAAAATGTCACTTCAGTGTTATAGTAGCGAGACATCCTACATGGTTAACTAGAATTAATCTACATTTTAAAAAACTTTAGAGAACATATGTAAATTGAACTGTAAATTTTTATTTAAGTAAACAAACGAGAATTTAAAACGAATAACCCTGAGGAACTGAAAGATTAAATGGATAGTGTACTTATTCTTTAGACACTAGCTGCTCAATTAAACTGGACACTTTCGATTTACACGTTTTATGGAATATTTAGAAGAATGCTTGACGAATTATTCTGAAACTTCTGGGATGTAAAGAGCATGTAAACCTCATATATTTCAGTGAAGGTCTTGTCCCGAAGACAAATAACGGACCAGGAACAAATTGAACAAATAATAATAATGTTTGAGATAACCCAGTAAAAAGTAATGCTTGAAATGTGTTGTAACTGCAGCATATGATTATGAGGCTTCTTTTACTTATCCGTTTTTATTTGTATGAGAATCGCACGTATATTCATGGGGATATCAAGTTTTCTTTTAAAATATCGAAATATTTTCTTAAGTTCGAATCCGGGTCGCAGAATTTTTCCTTCCATTTTTCAATTGAAAAATAAATACAAAGGAATCAAGCCAAAAACTGTGGACACAACTATACAAAGAAAAAAACTCCGAAAACAGTATTCCACCTAATAAATTTTAATGACTCAGATGTACATTTCGGAAACAAAGTTCCCATCATCAGTGAGTTTCTGAAACTTTGTTTAATGACTCACTGATGATGGAAACATTGTTTCCGAAATGAACACCTGAGTCATTAAAATTTATTATGTGGAATAGCGTTTTCGGAGTTTTTTTTCTTTGTATATTTTCTTAAGTTTTTTATAACATGAAGTGTTTTGAAGCAATTGCAATGCCATTTCAGGATACCCTGTAATCAGAATATTAAAACATTAAATATTTGATGAAATATTAGCATTATTACTAAATAATGTTTAACTGCACATGCGCAAGCGTTATCTAAATTTCTTTTGCATAATTTATTAGCCAAATTTACAGAGCTACTCTTTTAAAAAACCCAAGCAAATATCTGAAAATTAAGAAAGATATCGCCGGTAAAATAATTTGAATTTCAGTTGCTCTAAAAAATAAACAAAACGATTAGGGTTTTCTCCAAATTTTTATTTTTGGAACGGACCCTAGTATCAACTTCTGAATATTATCGACCTACGAAAGAGATTCGATTTTTTGAAAAGAACCATTTATATCTCCATGAATATACGTGTTTTTTTTCCATAAAAAAGAACACAAAAAAGTAAAAGAGGCCTCGTAATCATATGTTACAGTTATACCGCATTTCAAGCATTATTTTTTACAGGGTGATCCCAAAAATTATTTCTTTTTTTTAGTTTGTTGCTGGTCCCCTATTTGCCTTCGGGGATGCAGCATGAGATGCAGCATGTTCTTAACACCCCTTAAATTTCAGGATAATTCGTCAAGATGCTCATATTTTTTCCCACTCCTCACTGTGACAATGATTGCTTTGGAAATATTCCATTTCACATTTTTGTTTTAATGCCTTTTTGTCGTCATAAGTAAAAATTTAATTAAGGAGTGTCAAAAACTATGCCCTGAAAAAAGATCACTTCAGCCTTCTAGAATTTTCCAGCTCTCCGAGATTACTGGGTGACCAGTTCCTTCTACAAGCTCGTAAGAATGAAGTCTTCCTCCGCGATGTTTTCTCAGCCTCTAGCAGGAACTTATTCTATGCGTCCACTGTCAAAAATATCTGTTATTTAAGTTCTAGAACTTAAAGATTCCGGCTTTCTAAATAAAAAACCAAACTTTTTGTTGTGTCCACTGCAGAGGAAAAGAACAATTTTTTGTGCGACGTCCTTTTTCATAGTCTCTCGTCGGCTTTGTCATATCGTCCATTTTTTGGCGCCATAGCGCCTTCTATATGAATGGACGTTTTCCCGTCACCGACGGACCGTCGCAAAGGGAAGCCAAATGCTCAAATTCTTGGCAGAAACTTACATTTTTTTTAATTCCATAAATACCACCTGAAAATGCGGTTCAATAGCGGTATGATATGATTCCTTCAATGCGGGAACGGTAGCGCCACTTCTCGCATGATGCGGACATGTCAAAAATTGCTAATTCTGACAAGTGACTGATTGTGCTAATTCTGACAACAGTGTGCAATGTACTGTTGAGTTTGTACCGATGTGCTCCTCAGTGCATAGGAATATTTGGTTTCAATTCAATATGGCATCTAAACCTTTAGGTAAGATCATTTTTTAATCGTCATATACGTATACTATATGTTTAGTTATTTTATTATGGCGATGTAAAAGCGTTCCGTTGCAATAGAAGTGTCTCTTTGGAGAGATTTATATCGTGGTCCATCATTTCAAAACTTTTAGCATTCGCTGTTTCTTTAGAATTTGTTCTTGTTGTAAATTTTGAAAAAATCTGGACATATTTGCCCCATTTGGAATTTTTAAAATGGAACCCCGGGTCGACTGGGACATTTTGGCTTATACTTCATAGTAATATAAATCTTGTCTAGAGGAATCTGCATACCAAATTTTATATAAATAAAACAACTAAATAAGAATATTACCATTAACTTAAATCCAATTACTTATATATTCAACTTTTATAGGATCGGGATCTGATGAACGAGGATTGGTCGAAAAGTAATGACTCCATGGCTGTAACTTTTTTTATTTATCAACCGATTTTCAAAATTCTTTTTATCTGATATTTATATTTGTCCTCTATGTAATGCATTATTCTTTTTTCGGCATAGTCCCAATCCCTTTCCACGTATTGCGTCAACGTGTGACTAGTCGTATGAACCCGTCGGAGAGGAATTTCGGGGTTGATGTGGACACCAGGATTGATAATGCATCACGATTAACGCCCGCTAGCACACCTGAGGCGTTGCCGCTCCTACAGTTCAAAGATGCAAAACTGCAGTTCAAAGATGAAAAACTTTGCACCTTGCGACTTTCACCACTTTCCAAAGAGAAAGAGCACCTTAAGGGACATCAGTTGCGTACTGACGATGACGTGCCATTCAATTCTCGTGTCGACAACAATCCCGGAATTCCTCTCGAACGGATTCACTCGACTAGTCACGCGTTGGCGCAATGCGTGGAAAAAGATAGGGGCTATGTCGAAAAGTGAATAGTGCCTTACATAGACGAAAAATACTGTATATCAGGTACAATTAGACTTTTGAAAATCAGTTAACAAATAACAACGTTACAGCCATAGATCCATTACTTTTCGACCAAAACTCGTAATTTGTGTAATTTGTTTGAAGCAATACATATAATTGTTGAAAAAAACTTGTATTTATTTTTAATAATGTTTAACTAAATATTCATATAACTAGAAACAATAAATAATTTTTTCCTAGAATTATCGTATTTAACCACGGCCGTCTAGAAACTACCAGACCTGAACATGTAAAAGATAAAACATTGTTACGTCAAACTAGTAGTGCCAAAGCCAACTAGAAAGTCAGGCCTGGACGCGGAAAAGTCACCTGACCACGGAAGTCCGAATAACAATGTAATCATCATTGTTTCAATCTTTATTTTTAACAGTCAGTATTTTTTCGTTTGTTGAAAACAATAAAAGTTTAATTGTTGGTCGGACTGCTGTGGTCAGGTGACTTTTCCGCGTCAGGGTCTTTGTATTTATCGTTGGCCTCGGGTAGTACTAATACAGAAATTAGTTCAACGTCACAATTTTTGTGCTTCAACAATACATTATTGACGCCATGTTCAGGCGTGGTAGTTTCTAGGAAGCCGTGATTTAACCCCACTATGCGTCGACCTTAAGCTTCGACGCAGCAATCAATGACGTAAAGTGACAAAAAAGTAACTGTCTTAGTACCCCGTGATGAATTTATCTGTGTTTTTTTCTTTGAGGGTCGTTAAAATTTGACCTAGACTTTATTTTTTTTTTAAATCTGGAAACTACAAAACACATCCAACCAGAATAAACTCCAAATGAAATACACTGAGGTAGTCAAGAAGCCTAACCAACCCAAGCGGTCTTCCATATTATACAAAAAAGAAAATAAGATTGACGATTGTCAGAAACAAAATACAAACGAAATAATAAAAAATACAAGGAGAAATAAGATTATCACATCTTCAAATAGTCTGGGAAAGAGACGTTGCTAATATCTTCAAAATTGATGTCAAGAACGTGCCTCGGTTTGCGATACTTCGTATGCCAGTTTATATTCATTGAGTTCTCCAGTACCCCTTTCACAAGCTTATTGTCTTGAGTCTTCATCTTCTGTATCATAATCAAAAGGAGATCCTGTATAAACTTACCGATATGTGCTATGTATAAATCGAGGTGGATGGATTGGTTTTTCACCGTCCTTCTGTCCAGCTGGGCAATGGTCCTCAGGGTAACATTCACTCCATCTGCTTTTACAGATAGTCGCCCACGCAGGCATGCCATAGAGGAGTATGGTCCGGATAATCGATTTGTACAGAAGTAGCTTGTTTGACAACAAGAGGCTCGCAAGCCTTTATATACAGTGATTTGGGTACAAATGAACCAATGAGCATGGAGGTACAGGGCAAGACAACAAAGTAACCAATAAGAAAATTAACCAATAGGACAAATAAACTAAGGAGAAAAGAAAAATGTGTGGGGTCGCAAACGCGGACCGAAAAGAGGTCGTATCCGGTTGTCAAAACGACAAGTGGATTTACAAACAGGACCGTATAAACACAAACCTGAAGAATACAAAAAGAAGAAATTATTTAAAGCAAAGTACAAAATAAAAACAAAAATTATATAAAGCAAAGTACAAAAGTAAAATATAAAGAAAAAATTTCAAAAGTCTGACAGAGGATTGAGCATAGCGAACATTTCGAATTCAGTCTGGTAATTGAGTAATTGATCGGGGTTGGACTTCTTGGCCGGGGTTGTAAATCTCGATAGATTCCAGGGTGGCTGTTTTGGACGGTTTATTGCAAACATGCATAACGGACATTACTTCGCTTTGTGGTCTAAGAGGGTGCCCGGTGCTTGTCAGGTGGATGGCATAATGTGAACAGTTGTCTTGATTATTATATGAATTGACATGTTCTTTAAAACGTTTAGTTAAGCTACGGGTTGAGAGGCCTATATAATATTTGTCGCAGAAGGCACAACTTAGGCGGTATACCCGTGGTTGGTCAAACTTATCGTGATTAACGGTGGAGGGCGGATTCAGATGACGGAGAGAATGGGGTGGGGAACGTGGGGATACTCGGAGGCCGAGGGAAGAGAGATATATAGATAGCTGGGCAAAATGGGGGCTCAAGTATAACAAAGAGACCCATTTCTTGGAGGGGAGTAGGGGATTAGATGGGTCGAGGCCGAGGAGGGCACGTTTTCGGCGCTGGATTATACGGGAGACAGTAGACTGGGAGTACCCGTTCATATGAGCAAGGGTAGGTGAACTTAAGTAACTGGGCTATATTCAGGAACTTAAGTAACTGGGCTAGGTGACGCATAGCATTGGGCTTGCTTCCACAGCTGTTTTCATTCAGCTCGATGCTTTTTTGCAAAAGTGATATACGATGTTATCGTATCTTCTTCTATGTTATTTTATAAAGAATAAACCAAAAATGTTGGATGAGAGTTCGAATGTTTAAACTATTAATGTTTAAATGTTTAAATTATTAATGAAAATTTGGAAAGAAAATTCCACAGTCTGGATTCGAACCAATAACCTTCAGCTGAAGGTTCCTGGTTCGAATCCAAGATATGGAATTTTCTTTGCTATTTTCATTAATACGTAATTTTGACGGATGTAAGAACAAGAAAAAAGAAAGACAAGACATAAAGACCCAGGAATAAAATAAAAAATTGAAAATTGAAAACATGATGGTAAGACACTGAAAAAAGGCAGACGTTTCAATAGAGGTTGTCTTTTTCTTTCTATTATCAAGAAATAGTTTTTCTATGACAGGAAAATCCCTGTTAGGTTTCGTGACTCGTAGACATGCACCCTTGTGAGTATTTGCCATTATAATCCTTGTGTTCTTCAATTTCCACTGAAACTGAACAAAATGAGGTATCTTTTGGAGAGTGACTTAATTTTAGCTTCCCGTCCATGGATCATGGGTTTTCTGCACGAAGAAGGCATATTTTTCCGGATTCGACATTATACTTGTGGAGCTATTCGATTGGTCATATGCGCCCTCACAGAACTCAACTTAGACAAAGGCTTGGTAACAGTTACGTGTACCCTTGGACGTGTTCTCTTATACAAGGTAATATTAATAAGTTCGAAGACTGTGCTGATGCGTATTCCCAATTAGGTAAGGAAGAAGCAGCTCCGCAGTTCACGGTTTTTCCAAATAATGCGTGTCAGTGGAGTCAGTGAACTGTAATTGTTCGTGTTCGTCGGAAACGGTGTTTGAAGAACAACGTGATAATTTCAAATTCTGATGACAGTGCACAAAGAGAGATATACAGAGATCTTTCTGGAATAGCAAGGATTGGATAATACAAAATGGTAATGCCTTCGCAGAACTGTCTTTCAAGATGCCAGTTGCAATGGCCAAAATGGGATTGTCAACCCTACCACACCCTCCCTACTCACCCCCTCTCGCCCCGTGAGACTTTTCGGATGAACTCAAAGGACGGCGTTTAATATGCAACTGAGGTTCAGGAAGCAGTGATGGCCGCCCTGAAGACTATCTCTTCCAATGGCGTCCAGGAATGTTTTCAGCAACTGTACATAGTTGCAGAAGGGAAGTAATTTGAAGATGGTTGCGTGTAACACGTGATAACAATATATCAAATTCATCAGGAAGGGCAGTCTCTGATTTAATGACACTACCTTGTATTTCTACACTCACAGCAATATGCGGTTAATATGACCTGCTTGTGAGAGTACTATGATTCTTCCAATACGAACCATTTCACATATGTCAGTCTTTGGACACATGTTAGTAAGAGTTCTTTGAGCCGAATTTCCGAGTCACCATTCTCGAGTCAATTGACTGGACTGTACAAGACTTAAAACTCATAAACGGGATATTTACTATACGCGTATAAACTTATTTACACATTTTTACATACGAGGTCTGTTCAAAAAATACGTAGACTGACGTCATAAAACAAAATATACTTTATTCAGAAGTTACACATCTGGGTCCCCTTCAAAGTACTCTCCTCCCCGACGCACACACTTATCTCAACGGTGTTTCCACTTTTGGAAACAGTCCTGGAACGCTTCTTTTGTGATGTCCTTCAGCGCCTTCGTCGCATTTGCCTTTATGTCGGGAATCGTCTCAAATCTCCTTCCTTTCAAAGGTCTTTTGAGTTTGGGAAACAAGAAGAAGTCACAAGGAGCGAGGTCAGGTGAGTAGGGTGGGTGAGGAAGAACAGTGATCGAGTGTTTGGCCAAAAACTCTCGAGTTCTGAGGGCTGAATGGGCTGGAGCGTTGTCGTGATGAAACAACCAGTCACCTCTCGTCCACATTTCTGGCCTTTTCCACTCGTCCAGTGGCAGTTTTTCCGAGTTTAACACAAAATTTCACAGCAACTCTTTGCTCGTTCAAGTCACTCATTCTAAAAATCCGCCAAACGAAAAAAAAACACACTTCACAAACAACCGCGTAGCTAATCAACCAATACTGATATTTGCAATCAAAAAACTGCCTTGTAATCAGCGGATCTGTCAGAAGATGGCGACACCAAGCGATTTTGATTGGGACCAACAGGGCCCGCGCAATTCAAACAGTCTACGTATTTTTTGAACAGACCTCGTACATGTTTATACATTTACACAGCTACTCACACATTTATGTAGACACAGCTACTCACACGTGACTCACAATATGCACAAGTTTACATACGTCTATACATCTATTTACACAACTTTATATATTTATAGTATAGAATATTTAAACACACAACTTTACACACGTTTAAACACACACGTACACAAATTTGCACACGTGTTTACAACTATTTACACAGACTTACTCTCAGATTCACTTGTTTACACTTACGTACACGTCTGTACAGCTTATTTACGACAGTTTACACACATTTATACATATATATGCACAAATTTACACACGAGTATACACAATTTACGCATCTGTACAGATTATTTACATAAGCTTACACAAATATGTACATAAATTTACACATCTATATACACAATATATATAATTTTACACACGGGTATACAGGTTTACATACATCTATAAACCTATTTATACAAGTTTACACTTTTGTAAACATCTGTATAGCATATTTACACAGCATTACACATATTTATACACAGAGGTACACAAATTTACACACGTGTATACTGATATTTACACAAGTTTACATTTGTATACCGACCTGTATGTATTTTATCATCATTATAGTCAAAATTCGCCAGCAGAAGATAGAACTTCAAGCTTGTAGACAGAAAAAAGGATTTTAATGATAAATCTGTTCCTAAATTCTAAAATAATGATCACCGTGTCCATAAAGTCAACAGTTCTTGAATGGTAGACAAAAATAGGAAGAGAAAGACGACATTATTAAAAAAATTTTAAACATCAATTTTTTTTATAAAGTCACTAGCAGACCCGGCAATGCTTCGCTATTGTTATGTATGAGCGTCTTCTAAAAATCAATCTTTTGGCTCTTAAAAATGTTATTATTGTATTATGTTTCACTTCTCTATAATCACTGGCCCTTTAGCTGAGTAAATTTGACGCAGGGCCGGAGATGAAAGGTGAAGAATAATGTTCACTTTTTTTGTATATTCACATTCAGAAATTGCAAAATTTCATCAACAAAGAGTCCGAGCAACGCCGAGTGTATCAGCTACATCATAATAAATCGAAAAATAGTCATGGATACTTTAAATAAATTTTAAATCAAATAACAAAATCGATATTTTATGACCAACAACCACGTGGCCAAAATCCGACCAATCACGATCTATGTGACGTCACGCGGGTCCTCCAAGATGCTTCAATACTTGGTCAACCGGATCAAACCGACCTAACATGTGTACTTTGATTCCGGCGCCTCGAAGACGTGCGCCCATCTGTTAGGAGCCTTTTGGGTATGTACAGTTTATAACCTAAAACAAATCACGCGAGTCAAAAAGAAAAAAAAGAAAAGAAAAGACCAACCACATGGCCAATTTTTTTTTTATATATGGATTATATGACTACTTATGAAAACGTCAATCATTATATATTATTTTTACTTCAACCTCCCCCCCTTCTCCACCTGACTTAAGAAAATCAGATAATCGAGACAAAGTATCCATATCGCAAATGAAGATTTTACGTTATTCATTACATGCCTTTATAACCAAAATACTGTAATTACCCCCCCCCCCCCCATAAGCGGGGGGTGGGACGCAGCGAAAAGCTCTATTAGAAAATAAGATACATTATATTCCTGCGCGAAATAATGCTGTTGATGCTGTTTCACGGAATAATCGCAAAAGTTTGGATTTTATATATATAGATAATAGTAGCAAATTGGAAAATTGAGATTATGATTACAAAATCGATTACTGAACTTCCGTACATATTAAGATGAATTTAGGAAGGAGAAAAAAAACATTTCCGAGGGCGGGATTTGAACCCGTACCTACAAAAAAAGACGCCAACAACATACCGCTGTGCTACAACAATAAACTAATTTAGTATTAAATTTTTGGGATTTAAGAAGTTTTTTTTCCTCTGAAAACTCATCCAGGTGAATGTAGAGCAGCTTCTTTTCAACATTCTTTTAATTTTTTGCCATATTCTTCGAAGTTCGCCAAGGGAGATGGAGAGAATGCAGACTCGATTCGATAGACACAATAATGGCGGCGAAGCGCCAGACCGACAGCAGCGAAGTCGACGCGATGACGTCATGGCGATGCTGCCTTCTGTGGCGAAACGGAATGGAAATTTTTCTTCAACACAGCTCAACAAACTTTCCATCGACATTTTGGTGATCAAAACGGAATGGAAAGGAAGTGACATCATAAAAATTTTCCGTTAGGGTTCCGTTCTGGCGTGATTCCGGTGATGTGGAAACCACGCCTTACTGTTGATGCTGTTTCATGGAATAAGCGCAAAAGCAAACAACGACGTCACAATTTCTAAGCAAACGTCACAATTTTTTAAGGAATGCAAAAATCCCATTGAGCTCCAGGTAAATTGAGTTTTAAAAAAATCTACAATGAAAAGGAAGAAAGAATAAATAAAATCCTTTCTTAGCGAGCACCTAGAAGCCAAGAGAAATATACTTGTCAAATTTCAAGTTTGAAGGCTTCATAGTTCTGGAGATTTCGTGATGAGTGAGTGAGTGAGTGAGTGAGTCAGTGAGTGGTATTTGGATTTTATAGATATAGATTTATTGATTTAAGAATACATTCAACTTATAATGTACAATGCAATAAATTCACCATTACTTAACAGAATTGTTTTGCACAAAAATCAAGGGATTATTTTTGTTGTAACCATTGCATCGTTCTCATTATAAATCTGCAAGATGCCTTTTATATTCCTTTGGGTAGGCTAAATGGAAACAGTCACATATTGCTGAAGAGTAAGGCTCATATTAGTATCCTTGACAATCTGAAATACAGAACAAAGGATGATTTTAGATCAATAATTTACACTACCCTACAATAATGGAAAGGGAAATAGTGACACTTTATTTTAGGGTAGTGTAAATTATTGATCTAAAATCATCAATTTCCTCTGTGCGGAAATTAAGTCAACCACCCTTTTTACTTTCTATAAGGCTCCGATACACAGCTTCCGGTGTTTAGATCCATTCTTGCTGCGAGAAACCAGCCATGTTGTTAGCAGTCGATAATAATGAATGCTGTTCAGTGGAAATGCATTTCAGATCACAACGAGTAAATAAAAAATAATCGTAACAATAATGAATAAGAAAACGTGTTAACAAATAAATTAAATAAGTATAATGTACGTTAGAAAAATGTGAGAAAAGTGTAACTTACTTAGATTCCTGTTTTCGTTCAATTTTTCTTGAACTGATAAAATTTGAAGGAGCAAGACTAACAACGTTAGGGAATAGCTTATTCAACGTTGGTTTTTTGAAGGAGACTGTTCACGTACTCACAGTTGAAGAAACTATACCTACTGAATGACAGTCCCTATATAACTTGTCCCATGCATAGTCATATTAAAGAGTAGTATTAGTTATAATAATTTTGTATTAATCTTCTTAATAACACGAACGGCAAAATCGTCCAGTATCGCTATCAGCCATGTTTTCGTAACTTGATTTCGTATCTCTACCGGAAATGATTCCAATTTCCTCGTTAAGCTGTGTATGGCGCTGTTAGACGAGTCGCGGTTTCGTAAACACCTGAAGATAGGTGGTACAATTTATCTACGAAGTACTGTATTCTTATAATCGAGTCAGACAGTTATAACTTAATAAAATGAGTCCTACGATCTGGAACTTCCAGTGAGTGTAGTTTTAATGTAATTAAATTACACTAGTCAGCACACATTTTGTAACTAAGACAACACATAGTGATCTTAGTAGTAATTTGTATGTAGAATCCGAATCTGCTTTTAGATTTTTTCTATCACGTCAAGTTTCCAAGTTATGCAGATCGATATTTCTATGTTAAAGTAATGCGTGTGAAGAGAAGCGGCTACACAATGTTAAAGTATCCATATTTTTGGGCCGCAAGGAAATTTACCAGGCCCCAAACACTGAATGATTTAAAAATGTTTCATTGTAAAACAAGAAAGCTGTGCGTGCTAGAGAAATTTAATAATTATATTCGTAATCAGCAGAAAAAATACTACCAAAAATCACCCACTTTCATTTTATTACAAGAAAAATCTTAAATTTTGTTGGCCCGTGTTATTTTTTATTTTAATCAAGTGCATTATGTTCTGATCTTCCTTTTGACCATTAATTTTGAAACTTCTTGTTATATAGTACGCTTTGAGTAATGTTTCTTTTTAGGGGTGGGAAATTATTCCCAAGGGCGAATTAGAAACCAATCCTATGTTTAGTTCTAAGTTTTAAACAGGTCGACCAATCATGAAATGGACGTCGTGTTTTTTTCTTACATTGCACAAAATAACGCATTAAAAAATGTTGTTGGATCTAAAAAGAAATTGGCAATAGATAATATCAAAATATGTAGTATAACGTCCCAAAATGAGAAAATAAAAAATGTTTTATGCCCTCAACCGGTGCCACTCTTAGTAAAAGCAATCAAGGCTCTTCTCGCCCGTGTCTTGCAAGTACGTACGTGATAGTTGGGTTGCTCCGGAGAAAGAGGTGTTCAGTTGAGAGATCTTTTGTTTCTAGAATGTTAGTAGAAAAGCCATGCCGAGAAGTCGCCCGGTTTGTTGAGCGCTTATTGTTGATGAGACCATGAAATCAGCGATTGCGTGTAATGAACAATGATCTGATAGCTATCTGGGATAGCGCTTGCTGAGTAGACAAGAACGAGACGATTCTATTCTATAGAGGATATGATGATGCATCAAGATTATGACTGCCTGGACTGATAGTCATCTGGATTCGTGGCCAATTGCGAATTGTTGTCACAATTTCCTCCTCGGATCCCGTGCAGATAAGTTGTAAAGTGGAATCCTATTACTAACTGCTCCCTTCCTGATCTCTTCCCCACCCTACCGCCTTACGCTTACCGAGATTGGTAAATGACGTACGATGCTGCTTTGTGAGCTGGTTCTACTAGTGACTGACTATTAATTGCTCTGGCTGTTGGAGTGGCGATATTTTGTTAACTGTGTGGACAAGTGCACGAATATCGGACGACAAGTGAACGAATATCGTATTTATTACTGACGCCAATTCGTCTGGATTAGCAGAAATCCCTTTGATTGTGATCGATTTGACTCAGGTGGCCATAGATGGTGTGAGCGCCGCATGATAAAACGGACCCTGCTGTTTTTGAGGACTCGTTGTTATACTTGAAGGACGTGGATAGTTCATGAATGATCCATACCCGATGCACTCGGACCTTGAAGCTCAAATTGCGTTGGAATTTTAAAGCATACCATGTGATTATTGACATTCAAATGATGATATTGTTGTTTTTTGCCTAATTAATTTGTTTGATTTTTTTCTGCGACATTAATAAACAAGGAGACCGATATCATCATCACTTGTGTTGGCGGGTTATTGCGATTTTGCAGGAGATACACCAAAGAAATACAATTGTGCGCTGCGCAAATTATATCGTTCAGTTGTATATCAGGACTCAAGATAAGAGATATCTTTCCTGTTATTCTTTAACGTCTATGTACCCACCACGAGGCCATTGTTGTAGGAAACTCGGGGGATCGTATTACTTTACTGAGATCTGCCACGGGCGTAAGCTTCTGTTTATTTGACCGCAAGTATACCGGTTACGGTTTACATATACTAGACGTATGTTGTTAATCGGCGATACCAATGACAATAGTTCGGTAAGAGCTTGAAGGGGTAACAAACATGGGCTTTACAGTAGTCAAATATATTCACTTGTACCCATACAATAGAAGAGCTCATAATAAGCATCGCTGGCTTAAAATATCGACTAAACACGAAAAGTACATGTCAAAATTTTTGACATAACAAAACAAATAAATATTATCATCTAAACAGTTGACGTATTAATAATCAATGGGTTCTCCTCTATGTACGTATTAATTCCTCAGCAACACCTTTTTGAAAAACGTTGAAAAACCTTTAATTCCTCAGCAAAACCTAACCTAACCTTTTAACACCTTTTTTCAAAGAACCAAGAAGTGAACAGAGAACATCTGCAGAAATCTTCTCCCACCTTAGTTGAATTTGTTTTTTTTTTCAAATCCTGTGTCAAATTGCCGTCCGCCTTGGTATACGTATCTGGGACTTGCTCTGAATGGGATTAAGATCGGAAAAACTTGCTGGCCAATACCGAAGTGGAATATTAGTGCGATTAAACCACTGTAGAGTGGTTTTCGCATTATAAATGGGGGCATTATCTCGTATAAAAATTCCACTTTCTCCACAACATTTGTCCCAGCATGCAGATATTTATAAACCTCCATAGCAAACCAATCAAAGAAATTCTGTAAGAGATCACCAATCACGTTTCTATATATAAAACAATCGCCCACACGGGTAGAAGGAACACCATTAGGATTAAGTGCTACGATGAGGAAATTCATAAGATTCTGATGTCGGGAGGCAAAAGCAACGATATGCGTAAATTCAACATGATCAACTAAAATCGGAAAAGTACTAAATACATTGTATGAAATATTGATACAATTTATGACCTCGATGACTTTTACGAAGACACCTTTTCTGCTAAGTTTTTCTGAAGATGCTAACTTTTTCTGGAGAAGACAATCAATCCTTAAATAGCTAACGGTACAGTCGAAATGCCAATGGTTTAAGTTTTGCCAAAGCTAATTGTTTTCTACTTCAAAATATTGAATATAAAGCGACCTTTTTGTTTTTGAAAAGTGTGGGTCCACTAGCTGTTATTGTTGAATTATTTAGAGATAACATACATCTTTGTAACATTACAACCGCTTATGTTTTGGTCACATTTCCCAAGGTTGGACTGAGTTGTCTCGATGTTATAAGAGTAATGGCCACCATCAGTTGAGATATGTTGCTAATGTTCAGGATAAAGATCCCCAAAATGCATACGTTATGATGGTCAGCCTACATCTAGTTATACAAAGTGTCTTAAATATCCTCAAGTCAAAAATCTCAAAAATGGTAGAGGGCAAAACTTATTGTCACGTGGTAATCATCAACGTGAGAAGATCTTAACCGGTGACGTAACGGGAAAATGTCACGCTGACGCTGTAATCCCGAAGCAATCAGTGATATGTGGCGACGAGACAGACGGAAAGACAAACGCCGACAGCGAAGGCCTCGCGAGCAAGGCGTGGAGTCCCTCGAAACAAAACGTAAAGTGAAATACAACGAAAGAGAAGGACGAAAAGACGACCGAAGGCCGCGATTATCACCAGGAAAATTGCTGAAGAAGGCGGCGAGCATGAGGAGCGACGAACGGAGAAGAGTTCAACCTCAGCGCGAACGGCCAGCAAGCGCGACGACGGGAGAAGCCAGTATCATTGCGACACGAAAATTTATCGACGAGAAAAACCTCCACGAATTCAAGGATGTCGCTTCGAGGAGATACAGGATTTAGGCCTGCTAAAAAAAGCGATAAACGTCCAGCAATTATTTCCAAGCCCGTGCCTCCCGTTTTAAGCGACCGATTCGTTCCCAGCCTCAGCAGCAGAGAATTATGTAACCCTCCATGAAATCAGCAAAAACGGTAGGATATTTTTCTTAAATAATATTCCATGTCTCGTATTAAGCCTACAATTTATGACCGTATTCGGCTGTAATGTGCTATCTGCTCTACAGGAACTATTTTGGAATACAGCGTATTTTTGGGGTGTTCCCATTCTCCTTTGCTGAATTTAGTGTAGGAGGAATGGGGGAATATTTCTTCAGGATTTTTTATCTTTTCTATAGAACTGTGGCCCATTAAAAGAAGTAGTTTTATTCTTCAAGTGACTACCTTGTCTGAGCTGCACTGCTCATTAGACTTTTATTCTATTGCAGATACTACAAACGCCAGCTCTCTCTTATTTCAAGTCGTGTTTAGTCTTCGCATCATTTATTCGACTGGCTTTATGATCTCCTTCTTGTCACTTATTGCAGAGTACAAGTGTTGCACCATTAGTTATATTCCTATTGAATTTATGAATGTTATTCGACGTAATTAAATCCTTCTATTATGTCTCATCCTCAGTAAGGATTTATTCTTATGCCTGCATGTTTCTACGTCTAGGAATAGTGTAGGAATAGAAAAAGATCGATAGGAATAGTTTTTCTAGATGTCGACCTTTATTCACACCTTCCTGTTCTGATTATTATTCATTACTATGTTTTGTTTTGTGCGACAGCTGTCTTAGTGCTACGATTATTGCATGGTGTAGTGGTTCACATTATAATCCTGTTATTTTCATTTGTTAAAGTAAAGGCAAGGAGCCGAAGCGTGTGAAATCGTGGGTAGTGAGTTGCACAGTGTTTGGAAATTTGTGATGTATGTGATACAAGCTTGTACCCATGTGCCTTACTCATTAGCATCTTATTTTTTTGTGCTACTGAATTAGTAAGTGAAAGATAGATATATTGGTGTCTTTTATAAATAGTGATTACCTGAATAGATTTTTGGGTGACAGTCTTCGACGAGGAGCGTGTATTCTGTGTCTTGGTGCTACCGAGCTGTATGCTCATAATATTCAAGTTCTACACATCAAAGTGTTACTAATTGTAACACTGCGACCAGAGTTTTGCTGATTAGTGCTGTTCAGTGTTACTTACTTCGCAACGACGTTAAGATGACAAGCTCTGGAATTCACTATCTACATCTTAATAAATTTCGTTCTTTATTTAAAATTTTTAAAGTTCTGTCTCTTGTCTCTCTCTGCTTTACCACGTGACAAGGGCGGAACGTTTTGGTGCCGAGCATGGTTAACCGACAGTGGACATTGGACAGTGGTTTTTTGCCCGCCCAGCTCTCCCAAAACAGCATTATAGTTTCGTCAGCGATGGAGAAACTCTCGTTTTGTGTTTAACTGCACTTCCCGCCCAATACGTAACTAGGGAACTCGTAAGTGTAATGTTTGTGTGATTCAGTATAAAGCTCTGGGTGTGAGTGGAACGTTTGAAAGTACTTTGGGAAAAAAGGACGTCTATTTAAAGAGGTCGAGTTATGAGAAGAAATGAGATTGCACAATTCAAAGAAAATTTCATACATTACCCTATCAAAAGCCATGGGACAACCCTGATTTGAATGAAAATGAGACATTCCTTTGCAATTTCACTGTTGACATTCTTCCCAACACTACAAAACAGAGAGTCTACTTTTATGAGATGATGCTTGCGTGAATGCTGTAAGAATGTCTCAAAGAAAGGAGCTTTCAAACTTCCTAAGAGGTACAATTGTTGGGTACTACAATTGTTGGGTGCCATCTCCCAGGCAAAACTGTTAGAGCGACGACATTGGACTCTGGATCAATGGCGAATGGTTGAATGGAGTGATGAGTCCCGCTACACAATCTGGCAATCGGATGGACGGGTTTGGGTATGGCAAACGCCCGACGAACGTTATCTGCCAAGCTGTGTTCTGCCCATGGTGAAGTTAGGCGGAGGGTCGGTTTATGGTGTGGGGGTGCTTTCCATTGTATGGGTTGGGAGCAATCGTTTTTGTGAACGGACATCTAATCGCAGAGCGTTACCAATAGATTCTGGACAACGCAGCCCTTCCATCTCTCTGGCAGCACTTTGGTAACGGTCCCTTTCTGTTTCAGCACGATAACTCACCTTGCTGTAAAGCAAGGGCTATAGGCACATGGTTTGATGAGAAGGGGGTTCGAGAACTTGACTGGCGTGCCCAGTGCCCCGGTCTGAACCCCATCGAACATCTGTGAGACGTGTTGGAACGTCGATTGCGCGCTTGTGCAGAACGCCCGAAATCCGTGATCGAACTGTCCAAGACACTTATGGCGAAAATTACCTATCGAAACGTATCAAAAACTTGTGGACAGTATGTCCCAGAGAGTAGAAGCTGTGATAGCAGCAAAAGGTGGACCAACAAGATACTAAAATATGTATATTTTTGCGTGTTTCTATTAAAGTGATGATGTCTCATGACTTTTGATAGGATATGTATTTTATGAAGAAATTGGTGCTTTTCAATGAACCAATCGACGTACATTTAGCCATGCTTCAAGATCTAATCAACAAATTTAGTATCACGGACATTAACTTGATTCAAAAATACTTGATGCCCTTACCTTATCATAAGTAAGTTGTGTAAGTGACATAAATTGTACGACCATGTCGGATTTGTTTACGGAAGTAAAGAGTTTTTCAGATGCCATTCAGAATACAGATTCTATAAGCTATAAAAATTCAGAAGAATCCAACACAATTGCGGCAGCGATTAATAACAAAGGTAAATGGAAAAAGGAAGTAGCGGATTTCTCAAGTAAACATGATGTGTGATAAAAAGGAAGATTTGGTCCAAGAAGTTATAGAAGAATCGAGATGAGATGTTGACAGTGTAACGGGTGACAATAAATTTGCAAGGCCTAAAAAGATGCCTTGAGAAAGGACCAAAGCAAAATCGAATATTTTTATCGCATGGGAAGTCCGAAATAAAGGCGAAAATTTGATGAATGGCTTTCACAGTTCGCACTGGAAAAATTAATTTATGGAGAGTTTATTGTTAAGCTGAAAACTTTATTATGCAAAGACAAGGATGTTGACTCTACTTACAGTATACCCTATTCACCCACAGAAACTTCTCTTAAAGGCAATAATAGAGATGAATATATTGCTAACGATTCTCAAGGCGAAATGATTCTGAAATTAATGGCACAATTAGAGCACGCATTCATCATTATTGAAGTACTGGTTAATAATTTAACTGACAATAATAATTCATCTGTTGGTCACCATTACTTTAATCATCAATGTCATCTTCAAAAAAACATTAGGAACAAAAAGCGTTCTGCGCAATTCAAGGAAGGGGAATACAGTACGGCCTATCGAAACGACAGTCCTGTTAAAGAGGTCGAAAGAAGAAAGTTAACAGTAGACAGCACAAGAAGCATAGTGATGGAAACTATTATTGTTAGCGAAAATGCTTCAAAAGTATTTCTTTCTTAAGGAAAGAAGAGATCAATTACAGCTACCTAATATTTGGCCAGTGAAAGGATATAATGGGACATTAAAGCGGATAACTCATGAGACAAAGGCCGTAGATGGAAAAGTCTTTAGGACGAGGTATTTGTTAATCCAGCCTTCGTAGAAAAAAAAAGTTCACAGGGGTAATAATGACCATGGACATTCCAGGGTGAAGAAATGGCGCCGTAACAACGTGATCTCGGAAAATCTTTGAACGGCCAGCAAGCATGTCAAGAGGTAATCATCAACATGAAAAGATCTTGAGAGATGCAATGGCCAGTGACGTAGCGAGACAACGTCACATTGACGCTGTTCATCCCGAAGTGATCACGTGATATGTGGAGACGAGACAGAGGGAAAGACGAACGCCGACATCGAAGGTGTCGAGAGCGAGGCGTGGACTCCCTCGAAACGAAACGTAAAGTGAAATACGGTGAAAGAAAAGCCCGACAAGACGACCGAAGTTGCGATACGCGACTCTCACCAGGAAAGTTGCTGAAGACGGCAGTGAGCATGAGACGCGACGAACGCGACCTCAGCGCGAACGGCCGGTGAGCACAACGACGGGAGAAGCCGCCGTCGTTGCGACACAAAGAATTATCGACGAGAAAAACCTCCACGAATGCAAAGAAGACGGGGTTAATGTTCACTGTCTGCATATCGCGCGGTGACTGGTCTTGCGGACAAGGAAAATGGATTTATTTTTTAAAGACTGGAATATCCCCTCCAGACCCCCCTCTAACGAGCTGATATATACCCTCTTTTCTCTTTATTCACGGAAATGGCTAAGAAGTAATGGTTAAATTTATAAAAACTTCATTTACATTGGCCGCATGATCAGCCATCGCGTGATGTGCAGATAGTGAACATTAACTGAAGTCGATTCGAGGAGTTACGGGATTTAAGCCTGTAAAGAAGACCGATAGAGGAGGAGCCGTTAAATGCCCAGCAATTATTTCCAAGCCCTTGCCTCCCGTTTCAAGCGAATGGTTTATTCCCAGCCTCAGCAGTGGAGAATTACGAAACCAGCGAAAACGGTAGGATATTTTTCTTAAATAATATTCCATGTCCCGTAAACGGCATAAGCCTACAATTTATGATCGTATTCCACTGTACAGTGCTACCCGCGATATTTTACACGATATTTGTGCAAGAGACAATTGAACTTTTGGAATATAGCGAATTTCTGGGAGATTTCCCTTTGCTGAATTTAGAATACGAGGAATAGGGGGGATATTCTCTCAGGTATCGTTTTCTTTTCCATAAATGTGGCCCGTTAAAAGAAGTAGTTTTATTCTTCAAGTGACTATCTTGTCTGAGCTACATCGCTCGTTACACTTTTATTCTATTGCAAATTCTACGAACGCCATCTCTATCTTATTTGAAGTCGTGTTTAGTCTTCACAACATTTATTCGCCTGAAGTTGATGCAGGCCTTGCAGTACATATCCGGAAAGAAAACACAGAATTCCTAGACCTAAAAAAATATAGGAATTCTGTGTGTTTTCTTTCCCGATATGTACTATAAGGCCTCCATCAATCTCAACAAGAACGTCAGTACAGAGAACTCTCCATTTTACGATATTTATTCGGCTGCGTTATTATCTCCTTCTTCTCATTTATTTCAGAGTACAGGTGTTGCACCATTATTCCTATTGAATTTATGAATTCTATTTGACGTAATTAAATCCATGTATAGTGTCTCGACCTCAATAAGGATTTATTCTTACGCTTGCATCTTTCTACTTCTAGTGATCATCGGGCAAGATCGACAGGAATAGTTCTTTCTAGATTTCGACTTTTAATATTTGCCAAGTCAGATTGTCTGAACGAACTCGTTTATTCAGACTTTCTCATCTGATTATTATTCATCACTATGTTTTGTTTTGTGCGACGGCTGTTTTAGTGCTACGATTATTTCAGTGTTCTGTGTGTGTTGCTTGGTATTGCGGTGCATATTATAATTCTTTTATTTTCATTTGTTAAAATAAAGGCAAGGAGTCGAAGTGTGTGAAATCGTGATTAGGGTGTTTCACGGTGTTCGGAAATTTGTGGTGTACACGTATGTGATACAAGTTTGTACCCATGTGCCTTACTCATCAGCATCTTATTTTTTGTGCTACTGACTTAGTAACTGAAAGTTAGATATTATCTTGGTGTCTTTTATAATTAGTGAATATCTGAATAGATTTTTGGATGATAGTCTTCGACGAGGAGTGGTACTCTGTGTTTTGGCGCTACCGAGCTGTATGCTCATAATTTTCAAATTTTACACGTCAAAGTATTACGAAGTGTAACAACTGCGACCAGAGTGTTGCTGATTAGTCCTGTTAAGTGTTATTTACTTCGCAGCGATGTCAAGTTGAAACGCTCTGGAATTTACCTATCTACTCGTACATTTCCGACGAGAAACATCCGTCGATAAATAACTTTCATGAGAAGTTACTCATCATTCGTATTTTTCAAACTTTAACCATTTGGGTTTACGTTTCCACTTGTAAAATTTTGGTGCCTAATAAATTTCGTTCTTTATTTAAAAATTTTCAAAGTTGTGTCTCTTGTCTCTCTCTGCTTTACCACTTGATACCTATACTTTGTTCGCATCTAGCTGTAATTATACATATAAGTGTGGTTGAACCAAATCAATTGCGCAGCATTTCTAAGAGTCTGGGTAATTTCCTGAAAATTTTTAAGGAAAGTGGCAAAGTAGTGTCATAGGTTGCCTTGCTCTAAATTAAGAATTGACTATAGACAGACACCCATTCAACACAATTACTCACGGAAAGCTTCTCTGCAATTTATGGAATTCAAGAGGAATCTATCGCAAACCCATCGAATATAACAAATTTCTTATAAATTGGAATGTCGATATCGCCTTTGTGTGCGAGTCGCTCATTAAATCAACTCATTCTTCAAAATATTTGCCTGGTCATCATGTTTATCGCAAGGATCGGCCACTAGATAATAATTGTCATAGAAATTTGTGTGTCAGTCACCATCAGGCGACAAAAACATAACTGGGGCGTGTGCGTCAAAGATGGAAGCAAGCAGCTCCAACGTTTACTAATATTAATAATAATAATAGTAATGATTAATTATATACAAATTGGCAATCTAATAGAAAGCATCGAAGGCGCAAGAGGAAGCGAGGAAGGAAGAAGGAATGGAAGGGGGTGTGATTGAGACAGTAGAGAGCGGGAATTTGAATGGAAGAGATGGGAAAAACGTGGCGCCGTTCGCAATCTATAGAAATGAATGAAAAACGTGCATTCAAAGAAAGCAGAGGGAACAGTAAATGATATCAATGCTGTCGCCAGATAGGAAGCGTGAATGGGTCAACTTCACCATCGTTCATTTATTCCACGTTTATTGAAGACTTTTGCAGGAAAGACAGGACATTAGAAATCGCGAAAGTAACAGTCGATTTACCGTTGGTTTCGAGTGGTTCACCGAGTAACCAGGCCTCCGCAAAGAAAGAAGCAAGTTGGAATTTCGTTCACAACAAGAAGGAAATCCCCATTCAACAGTGCAAGTGAAACTTCGAACCTAAAAAGAGAGGCGACTCAACTATAAGGAACGAGTCTGGTTTCTCCAAGCTAGCCATGAATTTCACAGAGGAACACCCCAAGCAATGAGAGTGCAGCGTTCTCGCAACCCGGACTTCCAGGACGTATAATTTCTCTGATACTTGTGAGCTGGCTAGTGTTCATAGGAGAAATTTCAGTTTAGGATTTTACCCGCCTATTTCATCAAAAGTTTGTTAACTAACTTTATGAAGTGGCGACTCTTTTACTTTTGAACTGTAGTAAGCACCGATCTGGCATGTATAGCAGTTCTTAAATTTAATTCTTTAAACTTACCCAGGTAAACACGTGTTATTGGGCACACTTTTATTTTATTATGTACCTTATTATAATAATATTTTGTAAAGTATATTTATCTGTGTCTGAGGGGTTGCTTCATTATACTTCCACTGCTTAAAGACCTTCTTAATTATCACAAAGATTATATATATTTTGCATGGTAGCATCGCGCTTGAGAGTACGGTCTTCTGGGGCCAAACAATTGTTCCTATTAGTGCTAGAGCTGGTTTCTTCCACATTATGAGTGATAAGCAGGCCCGGCAATGCTTGGCTATTGTTATATATGAGCGCCTTTTAAAAATCAACTGATGAAGCGCCATCTTTTGACTTTTGTACGAACTGTACGAAGCCAACTCCTCTTACAGAGAAGGCCTGCGGACAAAAAGTGTATACATTGTTACATCATTATCCACCGGCCAAATTTAAGGCTTCGTATTGGTAGAAATACAATTATCAATGAATACGATATCAAAATAGAAGTACGCTTGATGATGATGTTACGCTGACTATACGATTAACAATACTCCAAAAACTTTAAATTAAGATATCTTTTTTTTTTTCGTAAGCATATATGTTGCCGCAAGCTACGGTCAGTTTGCTCTTCAATTACCGACCCTTTAGCTGAGTGATTTTGACGCAGTACCGGAGAAAAAAGGTGGGGAATAATGTTCACTTCTTCTGTATATTCACATTCAGAAATTGCAAAATTTTATCCAAAAAAAAGGGTCCGAGCAACGCCTGGAATATCAGCTACTTCATAAATCGAAAAATAGTCCTAGATACTTTAAATAAATTTTAAATCAAATAACAAAATTCATATTTTATGACCAATCTAAAAACTAAGCTTTCAACATGCAAGTTTGTATGTTTAAAAAATCCAGTAAAGGTCCGGAAAACGTAAAATACCGGAAAATTGGAATCAGATAATTAAAAAATTAACCGAGTAGACAGTTGATTTCTTTAATTGCCATCACCGTACCAAATTTCATTATTCTAGAACTATTTTTACTCGCGAAATACTGGAAAAAATGCGAGAAATCGCATATTTTACGGAGGCAAAGGGATAAAATATGCAAAAAAGCAGAAATGAGTTTTTGCAAAATATGTGAATCATTCTTGGTTCAAATATCTAGGTTGTACGTGAATTTGCCACAGAGTGGGTTGACCAGCTGCGAACATAAAAATTAGGCCTAAATTCTTGCTTTTTCTCTATTCATGCGAAGTTGCATCAAAATATCAAAAAATTTTGTGAAACACTACCGAAAATCGATTTTTTTCAGTTTTTGCACCCTTAAAATTCGAATATCGAAAATCGGGAAAACTACTTTTTTGAAACGGTAGCTAGAAACCTTCCTGTAAGATTTCGAAGTTCTGCGTTTATTGGGGGAGGAGTCAAGCGACCGAACGTGCAATTTTTTCTGCCCCCCTGGGTGGGCAAGGGGTCCGAATTTTGAAAAACCCCGTCTTAGCACGCCTCTACGCTATCCGTCCAATAAACTCACCGAGTTTCGAGTTGGTGGCTTCAGTAGATTTTGCTGTGCATTGAGGAGTCAGTCAACCAGCTTCTATATATACAGATACTAGCTGATATACCCGACGTTGCTCGGGCTCTTTTTTGGTGAAAGTTTGCAATATCTGAATGGGAATATACAGTAAAAATTAACACATTATAAACCTTAGAATTTAAACAGTAAAAACTCATATAAAACAAAAAAAAATCTTTTAAAATGTTCCTAATGGATGGCCCTCTAACAGTTCTTCCGGTTCGTGTTGGAATGTTGTGTATAGCTGAGCAAGTTTACCATAGTGCCGGAGAAACAATGTGTGGAATAATGTGTATGGCTATGAAAGTAGGAGAAAATAGAATGAGAATGAAACAATAGTTTGATCTGACGTTTTTTCAGCCCTGGCTATGGCTGTAGTTCTTCTATTTTGTGTGAACTGACCTTTAAAAATTCATTTGTTTATCTAAAAATTGAGCAAGACCAAAATTCTCTTCCTGGGTGGCGATGGATGTACATGATCGTTTGTGTCTGTGTACACTGCAATTCCAACAATTGATAAACTGTTAGGAATAAAGAAATTAAACTGGAGCAAACTCCAAGCATCAGGTAAATGATATTAATTAGAAGAATAGATGGAAAAACTGCGACTTACATTCGAACCAGGAACCTCGACTGTCATGGTTACCGGCTCTACTACTTGGGCTATCGCAGACCCAGGAATGGAAAAGTCGATACAGCACCGAGTGAAGGGGCTGCTTTCTCTGCTGCCTTTCCACTGTTTCTGAATAGTCGGCTAACTCTCCATTATTTCCATTTACTGCTCATTTTTAAAGCTTTTCAAGAAAATGTTAAATTCTAATAACTATCAATTCTAAGAAAAAGCACAAAGGATAGGAATTATATGTATTGTTGAACTATTTGATGCCTTCTCACTGATTCTCAGAGGAGGAAGACCGTTCCAATGACGATCATTACGCGAAACTTTAAATTATGGTCAGAAAATTAGAAAGCCTGAAGAATATTATATTTTATAAGAGGGTGGTCTTCGATTTATGCATGGTTGAGATGTTGCATTGTCGTCATGGAAGATGCCATCATGCCCAAGAAAAACAACTTTCATCCTTATGTATATACAGGGTCGGGACACATTAATATGACCACCTGCTAGTATCCGAAATATCCACCTTTGGCGGCAAGCAAAGCAGCTAGTCGACGTGGCAGAGAGTCAATAAGTCCTCAGAAGGTGGTTGCAGGTATCTGGCAGCATTCGGCGATCATTGCATCTCGTAATTCCACCACTGCACGTGGTGGAGGGTCCAGCATGCAGACATGGCGATCGAGATGGTCCCAGAAATGTTCAATTGGGTTGAGGTCCGGGGAGTATGGTGGCCATGGGAGTAGCTTGAATTCATCCTCATGCTCCTCGAACCAGTCGTGGACAATTTTGGCAATATGGCAGAGAGCATTGTCCTTTTGAAGGTGACATTACACAGAAGAAACACTGTCGACATGAAGGGGTGTACTTGGTTTGCGACGATCATCAGGTATCGGTGAACTCAGACCATACCACGAAAACATCCCCCAAAGAGTCACACCTCTCCCACCAGCCTGTCGTCTGCCAAGGATGGTGTCGGGATGCCTGTTCTCAGATGCTTCCTGGCGAATTCTCCCTCGTCTGTCCACTCTGTTCACCAGACAGAAACCGCGACTCGTCAGAGAAAGCAACCCTTTGCCACTCAGCCGAGGTCCAATGGCGATAGTCCATTGCGAATTTGAGGCGTTTTCGGCGATGCACAGGCGTCAACTTGGGTGCTGTTACCATACGGCTGCTCCAGAGCCCCAACTTCAAGAGGGATCGTTGCATTGTCTTGGTGCTGACATGCCTAGTGGCCCCACTGTTCATTTGCTGTGTCAGTTGCACACAGTGGCATGCCGATTGGTCTTGGCCATGCGTTGTAACTGACGCTTGCCTCTAGGATCGATAGCCCGTGGGGCCCCACAGTTACCTCTTCGGTTGTTCGAAACTGTCTGGTTCATCCAGTCGCGGTGCGCTTTCACAACGGCAGCCCTAGAGCAGTTCACAAAGGTGACAGTTTCTGAAATGCTGCCCCCCGTGGCCCGATAGCCAATGTTCATCCCCTTTTTTGGAGGTCCGACAGGTCACTTGCTCTGCCCATGACAGCGACAATTGCTGTGTTAAAGGATGCTACTACATGTCTGCTGTTGTCAGATATTAATCATATGCAATGATTTTTCTCTGCATACCATGGGACGTCCCAACATGTTCGAAGAGAGGTGTCATATTAATGTGTCCCGATCCTGTATATAAAATTCTCGGTATGTCTGTCTGTCTGTTCGTCTGTTCGCTATGCATTTCATGGCAATCTTGATGAAATGGCTAGACCAATCTTGATGAAATTTTTCATGGTAAATTCGATGGACCCTGGGAAGGTTTTAGGCAGGTCATGGTGGAGATATCGCGCTTCATGGATAGCACACTCTACAATTCGTTACCCCCTCCCAAGAAGAGATTAATGTAGTTAATTATGTAGTGCCACACAAATAAAAGTATTATGTTTGTAGTGCCACACCAGTTAATGTGTTAATTATATGGTGCAACACCAGTTAAAGTGTTGGGCTGTGCGTTGATCACTGACTCAGTCACTAAAGTCTTCATTAAACAAAGCGAATAACGACGTCACAAATCCGATTCAGATAAAAAATAAGAGATATACTGTATTCACGTGCGAAAGACTTGCAGCCATTGTTGATGCTGCTTCACAAAACAATAGCAAAATTCTTCATTAAACAAAGGAAACGTCACAATTTTTTTACGCTGGCAAAAATCTCATTCAGTTCCAGGTAAATAGAATTTTAAAAATAACCTACAATGGAAAGGAAGAAAGAAAAATTAAAATCCTTTGTTAGCGAGCAACTAGAAGCCAAGATTGTGGGCTTCAT
>JAHWFO010112042.1:0-18212 GCA_023313115.1 Rhysida immarginata | reverse complement strand
CGGCGGTAAGTTGATGGGTCTGTTTCCTTTTAGAGCCTTTACAGTACCCCAGAGCGAGTTGTCCTGGACTGACAGGGACTTTAGCTTTTCGCTCCATCTTTGATTACGTAAAGATTTAACCTCTTCCTGGACCTTGCGAGCTAGCCTGTTGTATTTCGTCTTGAAGAAGGGAAGTCGTTTACGCATCCATAACCTTCTATAGGAATTTCTGTCAAGTATGAGACGCCTGATGTAAGTAGGGAGGTCGAGATATTCAGGACGCTTTCGATCAGTACTGAAAGTACTGGAAGCTGTAGCATCATTGATAACACGAGTAATAGAACTGATATTTGCATTAATATCCTCGTTGTCAATAACCTCCTTATATGGAATACTGTTATCTCTAAGGATATCCCTGAAGAGTTTCCAGTCTTGTTTGGAGCGAAGCCCAATCTTAACATCGATGTTCAAGCCCTCAAAGATAAGCATCACTGGACGGTGGTCAGAGGATAAGTCGTCGACTGTGAATATATTATAGGGCTTAAAGAATCATTTAAGGTCTACAACGTCCAGCACGTCGCTGACAGGAGAATGGTCGCAGTAGTACGTGTCATCAAGGGGTCCAGCAACAAAGGTGTCAATCTCGTTTAGAGTATATCCATAGAGGATATTGCCATTTTAGTTGGAGCTTTTGGAATTCCATGCAGGGTGCTTAGCATTAAAGTCTCCCGCCATAACCACTTGAACGGGCCCAGAGAGCAACTCATCAAGCTCGCACGGTCCAAGCTTGTGCCTAGGTGAATTATACAGAGAGGTGAATTTAATTTCACTTGCGTCGGCGTCATTTATTATCACGGAGATAGCTTCCATTCCTACATAATTCGGAGTGACAGTCTCACGATGATCAATGCCATCTTTGACAATTATAGCTGCTCCACCAAATGCTTGACTGGCGTTGTTACCCAGAGGTCGATCCTTTCGATAAACATGATAACCCGGCAAGTTAAAAGCTTGGGCTAATTTCAGATGTGTCTCACACACGAAAGCTATGTCAATATTTCAATTTATGAGGAAATTGTAATATTCGATGCACTTCCGATAGATTCCCCTGGCGTTCCATATATTGCAACGAAGCTTTCCGTGGGTAATTGTTCTGTAGTGGTGTCTTCCATGGTCAGTTCTTGATTTCGTGGTACGCAACCTGTGGTAGTACGTTGCCACTTTCCTTACAGAGGTTTAGAAGGTTACCCAGACTCCTATAAATGCTGCGCAATTGGATTGGATCGACCGCATCTGAATGAGAAGAGCTGGATGCGACTGAAGCATAGGTTCTGCCATCAACCACTTTGGTGCTCTTGGTCCTTTTGACTTGGGGATATTTCGGACACTTAGTGTAACTTGAAGTATGCTGACCATCACAACAAATACATTTAGGGGGGGTCTTTACCCTTTACATTAGCACAGTCCCTCGACTGATGGTCACCTGCGCACTTGTTGCATCTAGGCGATTCGGTGCAACCTTGGGAGACGTGCCCAAAACGTAAACAGTTGTAACACTGTAAGGGCCTTTTGTTGCCTCTAAATAATTCTACAGTAACAACAAGAGGACCGACACGCTTTAAACTCAAAAAGGACTTATTATGCTCAGTGTTTTGGAGTAAAACCAACACCAGTGGCATTTCACTGGAACCATTTGTCTTTTTCAACCTGATTGCCTTTTCTGGGTAATAATTTGCCTTCCTGAGGTCATCACAAAAGTCTTCCAGGTCATACGTTGTGTCAACATTTCAGACAACATATTTCAGCAGCTTTTCTGATTTGAGCTGATGATGCTGGATTTTTAGCACATCGTTACTCTTTACTCCAGATACTAGAATTTTGTGCGTGTCCTCATCGAGACACTTAATTTTAATGGTGTCCTTACGACCAGTGTGGCAGATGATTTTATCTAAAGACACGTTTTGTGATTCTCTCTAGAATTTCCTTGATTGGTTTTCCGTGATGACGAATAATAATCGGAGGAATGTAAATAACTCCCTTTCCATGGGTGACATTGCTTTGGGAATAACCAAGCTTAGCTTTGTTACCTCGTAGGGCTACAGAGACACCATTTTTGATATCGACAGTAGACTGAATGTTGTCTATCCTAACACCACCTTTGTTTCTTTTATTCTGCGCAATACACCAGTTACCTCCATCACTATCAGCAGAATCATTTTCGTGCCTTCTTTTGACGCTAGTTCGTAGTGAGGAGTTTCCTTCGTTGACTGCTTCCAGGCAAGTAGAAACATTTTCATTTTGTGTTGGATCAGGATTTACCACTATCATGGGCGAATCAGAAGTAATGGGAGAACCCATAAACTCCTTGATAATATTGCCAAGGTTAGCAAAGCCATTGGCAGTCTCTAAACTAGCACTCTGAATATCACTTTTTAAGCTATCAATTTTGCTACCAAGTTCCTTAGACAGCGCTTCCACCCTTGATTCTAACTCTAGATATTTGCTGTTCAGTTCAGTACGTAATGCCTCAAGTTGTCCGTTAATAATAATGTCAAATGCCAGAAATCTCGGATCCTTACACGCATCTTTGTAGGCCAGTTCACAAGGTAACACTTTACCATCAGCATACTTAACAGTACATGAAGGATATTTTGACGCAGCGCCTGATGTGGTGTGGTGCTGGGTTTTGCCGTCCTTAGAAGGACGCACCTACTCAGAACGACTCAGTTTAAAAGACTTAAAAAAGTCCTATCTTGTCTTCTTGGAGATTCCGCCGATGCACTGAAAGTCGTGCAGACTGCAATAGGTACGTCGTCGTCCGTCGAGTGGTAGAATCGTCGTGCAGTAGCAGCAGTGTGTCCAGTATGAGCAGTGTGTTGTGTCGTGACTTATTTATTGAATTAGCAAGGTATATATAGTGAACAATAACCAATAGAAACAAAAAAACCCTGAAAACGTGATCACCGTTTTGGTAACTGGGCCACCCATTGGATCAAACTAGATTCACCAATGGGGCCCCTGTCCGAATTTAACAGTAACTGCTTATCCGTTTATAGCTAAGCTTTATTTATAGCTAAGCTTTCGTAAGAATCTAACAAGTATTTTTTATTGACCGATTTCATTAATTTCACACTATTCATATGGGATTCGTGGCCCGTATCCAGGGAATACTTCGCGATGGCTGACTGGTTGCTTCTGCCAAATCTTGTGTGGTTCAAATGCTCCTTAAATCTTGTTTCTATGCTTCGGAACGTCTGGCCTTTGTACGTCATAGGGCATTGGTTACATTGAGCCTGGTATGTGCCTGATTTTTGCAGTGGTGGGATCTGGTCCTTAGGATTGCCCAGCAGTTGCTTCATTTGATCTGGATTGCTGAAAGCGAGAGAGACATTAAAGGGCTTAAGTATCGAGCTTATTCCGCTTATAAGAGCCTTGCTGTAGGGCAAGGAAATGATTTTCCGGTTATTTATGTTCCTTTTAAAAGTAGTGATTCCTGCTAAGAACTTTTTAAACCTTCTTCTAACTAAATCCAAAATAAGCTTGGACCTATACCCATTTTTGTTGGCCGTGTTTTGAATAATGGCTATTTCTTTTTTAAATTTGGACGGGCTCAATGGAATATTCAATGCTCTATCTATCATATAGATGAAAGCAAATCTTTCGAAAGACGTTTACAGGTTGTGTTGTTTTTTTTATTCTTTTTTTTTATTTCTTGTTTTACGCCTTTTTTAGTTGTGGTTAAAGAGTGTTGTGCTTTTAATCTGTTCATTAGTTCGATCCACATAAATACTTATTTTGTTTCAATAGATAATATGAAAGAAGAGAATATAGAGTTGATGGTGATGGGGGCGGAAAATGAAATATTGAAAAACCCGCAGAGGATAAAGGTAGGTAATAAAGATAAAGACCCATTTAATCGGACAAGAGACGACGTCACGGGTAATAAAAATAATAAAAGGATAATAAAATCTAGTAACAATATGTCGAAGACAGGAGAAGTCAAAAATAGTCAAAACGGTAACCAAACAAATATATACTGGTCGAAAGGAACTTGGAATATACCAACGAGAAGGCCAAAAACCATCCGAATTAGAATAGGAAATGTGTCCGAGTCACTAACGGCGATTGCCTTGTCTAAATTACTGCGTAATCATAATATTCCAATACTAGAATGTGGCCGCTGGATAACGCGCTCCGGATCTTCCTCACGATTCATCTTTGCTAGGCTGAAAGCTAGCAGTATTGAAGATAGTGTGCAGAATTATTCTTGGGCGGCCGAAATATCTTTAAGCACATATTATGGTGCTAACCCGCATTTTTGTGAAGACTGTTGGTCATTACAGGAACAGAATATCGGAGGCCTAGCACGCCCACACCCATGTCTACAATTGATGAAAAATAAACAGACTTTTACAGTAAAATCATTGAGATTTCTTTACCTGAATGCTCGCTCAATAATAAATAAAATTGATGACCTTAATGTCTTGTTTTAAGTACGAATTTACATATTATAGCAATAACTGAAACTTGGTTAACAACGGATATTGATAGTAAGACCATTTACGTTCAAGACTATAATATATATAGAACTGATAGAATAACACATGGCGGGGGAGTTGCATTGTATGTCAAAGATTACATACCTTCAAAGATAATCAAGAATAAAAGTGAGCAGGGACTAGAGTATTTGATGTTACAATGCATGATTCAAAAAGTAGAGTTGTTGATATTAGTTATTTATCTTCCTTCATACATTCCCATAAAAAACTATACAGATATTTTTGCCGAGTTAAACCCTGATGTATATACAGTTATATTCCGGGGAAAAAAGATGGCGGCCACAGGTGATGGAGGCTCTTTAATGGACTCATGACTGCCAATGTGATAGAGACTTTTTCTGTTATGGGTGCCAATAATTATACTAATAACATCATTATAAAGGCCTTAGATCATCAATGATTATAAGGCTGGAAGATTTTGCATCAACCTGTAGCTGAATTTTTCTCTAAATTTTCTCTTCAACATGGCGGACTCAACATGACTTCGCGGAAATGTGGCTCATGCAAAATCTACATTAAACAGGAGGAGAGGTGCCTGTCTTGTGATGCATGCTTGAAACTTCATCATTTGTTATGTGCTGGCATAAAGGTAGAAGATGCTGACTGGCTTCTAGAATCAGGAAAATCATGGAATTGCAGCAAATGTTCGATCTTGCTAAAGAAGAACCGAAATCAAGATAGTCCTGTTATTCAACGGAAAGGATCCAATAGCGACGTGGAGGTAATTGATAAATCAAATAAAACAACACAACACATTGTAAAGGATGTAAATTTTAATCTGAATACATTAAACCCAAATGAAATAATGACCGGAAATACGGACTCGGCATGGATAAGGAACCAAATCTCTACCCTTGTAACTGATGTAGCCGACTTTAAACTAATTAGAAACGATACTGAGAGCTTCTGGAATACTATAGAGAAGGTCACGAACCAGCTAGTTGAATTTTCAAAAAAATATGATGAGCTAATCTCAGCCTATACGAATATAGCAAAAGAACTGTCAAGTGTTAAAGACCAAAACAAGCTCCTTCTAAACAGAATTGAGAATCTGGAGCTAAATTCTAAAGTCAGTGACCAAGAAAAGTATAATTCCACAATAGTGGTAAAAGGAATTCCAGAGAATGAGAACGAAAATCTAAATGACGTCTTTGCCAATATAACTGGAAAACTAAACGTCGAATGTGATAGAACCAATATTGTAACCATTAATAGGATTGGCAAGATAAGACCTGACCTCAAGAATAATCGTCCTATTGTCGTCTAACTGAGTGACCCAAAGGTTAAAGAAACAATTATTTATGCTAAGAAACAATCATAAATTTTTAACTACCAAGGATATTGATGTATGTAACGAGCCATATCAGATTTATATAAACGATTATCTTATCCCACATTATTGGGTTTTATTAAGTAAAGCTAGAGATAAAGCAAAGGAAAAAAATATAAATTTGTCTGGTTTAAACACTCAAAAATTTTAATTAGGAAGGAACCTAACAGCAAAATTATAGAAATCTGTGACGTGTAAATGCAGAGCAATAAAAGCTAGCGCAGTGGAAATTATTATGCACGTAAACAGGGGTAAGGTAAAAAAATAATGTTTAATAAATTTATGAAAAATAGCACAAAAACATGAAAATATGTCCAAATCCAGTAAATAATATAAAATCAAAATCCTTAACTCTAAGGGAAATAGGCGTAATTTGCAAGCCTTACATAAACATGTAATCAAAAATAAAACAATAATACCAAAAACACAACAACCGGCTTGGCCGGAAAGCTAAATTGAATCACGGTATACACTTCATAACACAAATGCAATCTAAAAACTCCTTCCCTTTTAATCAATTAACGGAAGGATATTAGGTAAATAAATATGGCTACTGTTTTCTACAAAAATCTTACAATATAGATAAAGATAAGTAAAGCACCAGATACTCGTAGATACGAGGCTCACTAATTAACAAATGGTCCACACAAAGCCATTGAATAAACTGCAACTAGCATACATGGTGGCCTCTCTCAAAGAAACACATAATAATAAAATGGATTACCATAACAGGATTCAAAACATACGGCTGGATGAATCCGACAAAAGAATCAATTAATACACACAGTCTTACAATTCCAGCCGGATACAGTAAAAAGTCCAATAGTCTTGATAGGACAAATATCAGTCCAAAACACAAGTTCACTAAACAAGTTACAAGCCTAAATGTTCACACTCGGAATATCAAGAGACACAGTCTAAACCGAGTTTTAAACCAGAAATAGACTTAAAGGGGTAACAGACGTAAATTCATAACACTCTTAAAACCGCCTTGGCGGGGAATTAGCTGTAAGCAAAAGGGAAAATAGGTTACACTCTTAAGGCAAAAAGAACCGGGCTAATGGCGCCCTGACTTGAATTAAGCACATAACACTGTAGAGCACAAATATCATACGGCAATGCGTAAAATTCCGTAACACATTTTACGCTTTCCCTTCCACGTAGGCAAAACCATATTGCGAGGTTAAATAAGCATTAAGACCTCCAGGGAATTGCCCTCGCACCGTCGCACGCCCGTCGAACTCCCGACGGAAGAAATCGCTCAAGACGGTCGAAATCTCTCGGGGGTCACAATTAATTAATGAAAGAGTACTCACTAAATACACGGTGGACACAGTGAGCGTTCTTCCCGGCGACTTCCACTCGAAGGACTCGCTCCGCCTCGTGCAAGCTAAATTACTGCTCATGCAGGAACTCCCGTGCGTGGAAAACGCCGCCTTCGGAGCTTCACCGCAGAACGTATCTGTCGTCGGCCTCTCAACGCTTCGGTCCGGCGTTCCGTCGCCTCTGCTCGGCCGTTGCTCCTCACGTCCTTGCTTGGTGGAAGCCACGACGAAGAGCTCTCTTGCGTTAGCGTCGAGATCGCTCTTTCGACTTCTAGTCGGTTTCGTCGTTCCAGTCACTCTCCACTCCAAACTCCTTTTCTCTCGCCAAGAAAACTTCGAGCCTCCGTCTCGAAACCTCCTTGTATTTTCATTCGCTCTCCCGTGTTGGCTGGTATGACGACACTGTCTGCCCCGCTCCTCTCCCGCCTTTGAACGGGAGAATATCCGAGAGCGGCAGAAGCAAATAGTGTCGCTGGGAATCGAACCTGGTTTCGATTTCCGTGACAAAATCATAAAGATAACTAATTTAGACAATCTTTAATTCTTTTATATTATTACTGATTTATTTTTTGTAATAAGCCAGTTCAAATTGATTGCGATATAATTATTAAGTATATTTTCTTATAAGTCTGACGCAGCTTTACCTAATCTCTCTGCTTTTTTTCAATCCTTACTCAGCATTTGTTATTCGTTTCAATTTACTTGTTTTCAGTCTGTACTGACTTTGCTTGTTTATTAGATAAGTTATTTAGCTATTTATCCAAAATATCTATGTTTAACAATCCGGCCTCTTTAAATATTGTAATCTCAGCTCTAACTAGGCTCTCGCCCCAGACTGTTAATCAAAGTCTGTCATTATTTTTCCTAAACATAAGAAGTATAAATGCAAACTTAGCTTCCACCCTAATTAATCTTAGCATTCTACCTATGTCAGCTAAATTATTAGTGTTTGTTGAGACTTGGTGTTATGATCATACTGAAATCCCGCCCATCGATGGTTACAATGCTGTCTCTATCAGTCGGTGTCGACAAACGTGGTGGTGGTTTTTGTATATATATTTCTAGTTGCTAGGATTATATTACTCTTGAGCAATTATCTACAGTCACCAGCGATTATGAAATTCTCACAGTAATGATTAATAACAATCATATAATTATGGCGATCTATGTCCACCATCAGGTTCACTAATTAAGTTTTGTTCTCACCTCTCTTCCCTACTCCTAACATTACAGTGCTTTGATAATCCACTGGTGATAGTCGGCGATTTTAAATGTAGACCTTAATGTCCCTACTCCTAATTTACGTCAACTTCTTGATTCTATTACACAAGCCGGACTCATGTCTATTTCTTCTCATTACTCACATTATTCATCTTATCACGGTACCTACTCTGCAATTGATGCCTGTTTTGCTACATTAAATCCTGTTCTCTGCACTGCAATAGATATACATATTTCAGACTACTTTCCTTTATTGATAATATTCGACCCTTCAAAGTTTCTCTCTCAGAGACGTATTCCAGTTCGTAAATGCATAATTTCTGATCATAGGATTTCGGTCCTGTCGTCCTTTCTTACTCTAACAAACTGGACACAGATATTATCATATGATTCTGATACTAGTCATCTATTTAATTCCTTTCTGCAGCATATAAAGTATGGATTTGACAGTTATCTTCCTTACCGCGCTAATTCTAAAATTAAGAAGGTAAATGGTCCTATAAGAAAACCCTGGATTACTCCCGATTTACTAAATGCCATAAAGGTTAAAAATAAGTACTACCTTAAGTCTCGTCATGCTCCTACTGCAGCCAATATCAAGCAATTCAAAGATTGGTCAAATATTGTACGCAAATGGATTGAAAAGGCTAAGAACGATTATTTTGAAGGCTTGTTTGTTAGGCTCCAATCAAGTAAAGAGAAATGGGATGTGTTAAAAGATTTTACTGGGGGCTCCAGTTCCCCTACAATGCCTTTTAATCACAAGACTCATATCACTAACTCCTCCCTAACGTTGTTCCTACAAACTCTTCTACGAGTTATTCCGGCCCTCGAGTTACAGCTACCGACAGTGGCAATACCTGTCTCGGAAATTCTATTTCTAGTTTTTTTGCTTTTTTGTGAACCAGTACTTTAACTTGAATGATTAGCTGCATTATGCCTTGAACGAATTTTAGCTTACAAAAACAATTTAGACTAGAGTATGTATTACAATTTAGAAAGCAAAATTAATTTTCTAACATGATGGTGCATCAAAAGCGCCTGGAGTCATTTATTTTTTTTATTTAAATTGCAATTTCGTAAGCTAAAAATTAGTTTCTGGCATGCTGTATTGAATTGTCCAACTTAAAACTCACCTGAATTCACAAAAGTAGTAGTGTTGTGAGGAACATAATTCTTTGTATTATTCATTGTGAATGGTATGCACACAGATTTGCCAAATTAGCCTAATAAACATTATGAAACACATTAACTTTATACTGGATTCTGAGGCTTAGGGAATGTACGGCATAACGGCAGTGTGTCCTATGTATTGATCACTTCGATAGTGCGTGGAAAAACTTGTCCACCGCTGGGATCGTTGCCTCAATCGGCTTGTAGATTATGTGGAAAAATAAAAGTTAAATTGTTTTATCGAATGTATGTGTGTTAGTTTTTTTCCCGGTCACGCTTTTAGAGAAAAAAAATACGCGACATTTTTCTCGTTTTTTTTTTTTCAAAACCATGGCTGTCTGTTAAGACTATTAGAGAAATTTAAAACAACACAATATATTAACTATTAGTTCTTTACGATGTGATTAAGTGATAATTAGTTATAGAACCTTGATGTGTTCCTTGATGTGTTTTTATATTTAATTTAATTAAATCCTTGGTCTCTGTTCTTGTTGGCAGCTAAACGAATATCAATGAAAAAACTAAGATGTATATAAAATACACTGCTTTGCAGTGAAATTGCCCCACCCACAAGGAGTTATCCGAATGAGCCAAAAGTAGGCCTACAGCAAGAGATACATCTAAACACACATTTATTACGTTATGGAGCCAAGACGTGCACTCGTTTGTACAGGGTGTCCCAACCGAAAGCGGCATCAATAGGTTGTGGCACCACCTCTAGCGGCGATGCATTGTTCCAGCCTCAGATGTAGGTGATCATACAGGTGGTGAATGTCATCTTGCGGTAGGTGTGCCCAGGCCTGGTGAACCTGCTGTGTCAGTTCATGGAGATTACGGAGTGATCGTAAACGACGTAACGCCATGTCCCACACGTGCTCAATTAGCGATAGGTCTGGGGACCTGGCGGGCCATAGCAGGCAGTTGACATCATGCAGACATGCCATGCTCATGTTTACCGTGTGTGGTCTGGCGTTATCCTGCTAAAAGACTGCGCCGGGTATAGTGTGCAGAAAGGGCAGTAATACGGACTGCAGAATCTCTGTGACATACCGTCCTGCTGTCAGGGTGCCTTGGATGGTGACTAAAGGCGTTCTGGTATCTTAGTCGATGGCACCCCAGACCATGATCCCGGATATTGGTCCACGATGGCGATACCGGATGCATTGTTCATTGCCACGTTCCAATGGTCTTGGCCATACTCGTCCGCATCTATCGTCGGTGTCCAAACAAAAGCGGGATTCGTCGCTGAAGACCACCGGGCGCTATTCCATTCGCCAGCCCACTCGTTGACGACACCATTGCAGTCGTATCGCGCGGTGCTCAGGTGTCAAAGGAAGACACAACAACGGACGCCTGGCAGACATTGTCGCGGCGTATAACCGACGTGCTATTGTCGCTATTGACACTGCAGCAGTACCGGAAATAGTGATGTTGTCGCGCAGTTGCCGCAGGGTGATGGTTCTGTCCGCTAGCGCCGTTCGCAGTATCCGCCTATTGGTACGAGCTGACATGCTTCTCCGGGCCTCAGAGCCTGGTCTTCTGGCATGTGTGCCTTCCTCTCGATATTGCCTCCAACATCGGCCTACCGTCCGTGCGTCCCGCGACACAAGGACAGCAATCCGTCTGGTTGACCATCAACCTCGGAGAGGCCAATAATCCGACCTAGTTCAAAGTCCGTTAATTGCGTGAACGGTCGTCGTTATCGTCGTCGCGGCATTGAGACCGGATTACAGTACTGTACGTTCACGAGGCAGTTGCTTCCTCCCTACTGCATGGAACGTCTCGCACAGGTGTCAACTGATGAGCCTATACACCCTGTATCAACCCAAGACGACCCCCCCCCCCCACTAAATATGGATAAGGTCGGATAATCCTTGTTGGTGGGGTAATTTCATTGCAAAGCAGTGTATATAAAAAGAATTGGCCTCATGATGTGTGGATACTTGTGTATAGATGAAGGAAGAATGCCACTTTTCCACAAAAGAGTTTTAATTAAAAGATTTTTTATTAAAACTCTTTTGTAGAAAAGTGGCATTCTTCCTTCATCTATGAATATCAATTGTTTTGTTGGCTGAACCTCAACCCATGAATTCCAGGCAAAAAAAAACCCACTCTGGACGCTGTTTGCTTTTACTGAATTAATACACTAGCTTAGCAGTAGTCTCTTAATTTGTTTGCTTGTGAAGGAATTGTGAATGAATTATTTATTCCTCAATTGTATGTTGCCACCAAAACTTGTCTATAATGAGGAGCAATCCGTCGAGGTCTCTCTTAGGAAATCGATTGATCTCTGTTAAATGGGTATATTCTGAACTTAATCCTTTAGGCGAACTCTCTTATATTGATGTTATGGATACATCATTGATTTTGTAGGAGTAATCCGGTTATGTATTGCACATTACGAGGTAGTGGGATAACTAGTTAGAAAAAATGTCCTGTGCAGTAGTGGTGGAACTTACTGACGCTCTTAAGTGCCATTTGGATTAATTCCTGTGCTGTAATTTTTTAAACTTGAAGTGCACATCTTCGAGATGTGGTTTGTGTTTTGTCCAATACAATTGTGCGGTTTTATATACTGGTTCCTCTAAGAGATGTTTTCTCGGATTGTAAAACAAAAGCTTGTTGAGAATTTGTAATTGCTCATGTTACGAGAGGTTGCTCACTCACACCAATTCTATATGCAAAATATTTTCTTTTATGTAGTTGTTGCTTTTCAACAATTATTTTATCTAAATATTTAGTATTCAAACGATTGTGGCGTCCACAATATAAAATTTTTGTATTTTATTCCAAAAGTTAGTTAAATAATTTTTTGCACCATCTTATTAACCTTCTTGCCAATTTATTCCTGCTATCGAATAATCGGATCTTGGAGACTCTGTTGGGGAGGGAGGTCACAAATACAACCACTGTTGTAATCCTTACATGTCAGGAAATGAATGAAACGTAAGGTATTATACAATCTAAATGATCTAGAAAACTGTTGGAGTGACTATGGTTGACTTAAACGAGTGTCTTTAGTTAATTATTGAATTAGTTACAGAGGATTTAATTTGTATTATGCTACCGCAATTAGGCCCGGGAGGGGAGGGCTCGTCACGCATAATTTGTACTACTTTTTGAGTTTCCTTTCGAATGAAGTCTTGATCTGCTTGTGAGTATCAGTACGGACAGCTAAGCTCAAAAATTTCTTTTTCGTCATAGATCATACACTACATAGACAAAAATATGGTGGTTAGAAGAGATTGTTGCGAAGACGGGCGTGGTTTGCGTATTCATATCTGTCGCTTCAGTTCGTCCCACAAGTGCTCAATCGGACTGAGATCGGGGCTCTGAGCAGGCTAGTCAAGCAAATTCATCTCCTTGTTACGAAACCAGTCTTGCACATGCTTCGCAGTATGGCATGGAGCTCGAGCCTGTTGAAACAAGAAACCGTCGCCTCGACAGTATTGCCACACCATAATAGGCAGGGCCGAATTATCCAGAACGTCGAGATACAAGCGTTCGTGGTACCTGGTACAAGAACCAGTGGGTGGAGTCCTAACCAGGAAAAATGTTCACACCATGATGAAAGAACTTCACCGTTGGAACAACACAGTCCAACATCCAAGCACATCCATCAGACTGGAATACAGTAGATAAAATAATATAGAAATTGACCTTGAGGAGCTGTGGATGCATAACAAATAGAAGGTAAGACGCAACATTATCCACAAAAGAGATTTATTCGGCATAAATGTACATTTCGACCACTAAGTGGTCATCTGTCAGTATGCGTCCAGTGTTGCCTCTTGCTTTCTGTTTGGATTACAGTGACTCATCACTCCAAAGAACAGCTCCAGGAACTACGGTCGACAACGACGCCTCGTATTAACAGTTGCACTAACATGATAACTGATCCTGTGCAACACTCTGTGGATAATTTTGTTACTAACGGCTCTCCCAGATGCATTTCCTGTGGGATTCTGGGACTACCAGACACACCCCCTATCTTTTAATATGCAGTTAGTTATTGTTTTTAGTTTAAATTAAGAACTTTCCCAACTATTTTGAAATAGTTGTCACTTGTTGTTGACTTGGAAGAAAGTTTTAATTGTCTAAGAGAGATATATTTCAGATTATCATTAAGTTAATTATTTTATTGTGTAATGTTTAAATGAACTTAAAGAGTTATGAAGCATCTTACTTTTAAAGAACAGTTGTACGCGCATTCATTACAATTAATAATCTTTAACTTTTAAAATTAACTATAATTATGCTCCATGAATTAAATCTATTATCATTTAATTGTTTATTAATGTTTAACACCTTGTTAAAAAATTTAACCAGTTAATAAAGACTTTAACAGTTTTCAAAAAAAGATATTAGAATTTTATGAAATCGAAAGTATAATTCTACGCCAAGCTTAATCAGCGTAGGGAAGGAGTCACTGATGAAATCATTTGTTTGCCAAAGAGCTGAAAAGCGAAGGTACACAGGCAGATAGACTCTAGATTTTAAGCCCATGAATCATTTTAGCATCACCTGATTCAAGAGTGATCGATTGGTGGAGTTTTCCCATAATTTAACCAATTAGCAGAATTGTTAGAGAATTCCCTAGAATCATCTCATTTTTCATTCTTGTGGAGAAAGACTTTCGAGTTAGGCAGTCGGGATCGTTCTGTCAAAGAGGACAGACAGTTAGAATCAGCCTGTGGAAGGACACAGACGCGTAAGTCGGATCCAGCCTGTCGAGGAGTACAGAAGTTCAAAACATATCCGTATCTATGGTAGTAGCAGATACGAGGAAACCGACATAAACTAATTGATCAATTGAGTTATTAGATTAGCATGTGAAATCCCTTCACATAGAAAACTTAGCCTATTTAAAGTTTATCATTGAAACCTGAAATAAATAATTATTATATATTATTAATCATTTTTTGGTGAAGAGATAGTTAAACGCGGAGCCCACATCGGAGACCAGCCCACCATCCCACATCAACGAACGTTAGACGTTCCGGAGACGATCAAAAGAGCTACAGCGAAATTCGGGTAACAAAAAGCTCATTAGTAAATAATTATAATTATCAACTGGAGATTCTCTCCAAGCATAGGTAAACACTCATTCATTCACTCATTTTCTCTCTGAGCCATCCTTTTGGTTTATTACAATTTCAGAATAATTAATTGTATTTTGATTTAGAGTATAAACCATTTTCTATGTTTAAAATATTTGCCATTGCATTATTTTTGAACTTTCATCATATTTATTATTTCTCTCGTTAATAATTTAAATTGGTTATTGTCCATTCCCGTTTGTGAGATCAATCTTCTTATTCTAAACCCGTATAATCTTTTGGGTCTCGCAGAAGTGTGTCATATCCCTGTCCGAATTTCTATCTTTTGCGAGGCCGGGGACCCAGGCATAACTCCACAAGAGTTAATGGATAGCTAACAGAACATGACCAGCTATTTATTATACCTATTCCCTTCCCAGCATACCATTTGGCAAACCGATTATTTGTATATTTTCAAATTTCTGGGTGTCTATACAGGGTGTCCCGTAAGTCGTGGTCGTAAATTTAATAGTGTGCATATTCAATGGCAAGGAACAAAAAACTCCCTATGAACATAGGTCGAACAACGCACAGTTTCCGAGTAAGATTGACTTTATTGACAAATGGAGCAACAACCCATTTGGTAGTGTTCCTTTGGTAGTGTCTCGTGGTTCTAGCTAAACTGCCACCCGGACAGCTGTCACCCGGACAACTGCCACCTAAGACAATCGCCACCGAGGACAAATGCCTCCTAGGACAATTGCCACCCAACAATAGGGATTATGCATGGATTACTTTTAAAAAAGTAACAATTGTTTTATATAGAGTTGGACGTGCTAAACATGAAAAGCGTGGCCAAATACGCTACTAACTTCTAAATATTTATTAAATTTGATTTTAAAAACGCGAAATCCACTCCCTATTTGTAAACGATTTATTATTCCAAATTTGTGATTAGTTTTCCTCGACTTGAGAATCACATTCAATCGGATTCACATTTCATATCGTCGAACTTTTTTTTTTACTTAACAGAAAAATTACTATGACGGATCCAGGATATAAAAAGAGCAATCTGATATTAGCCAACTATCGACGTATTAATAGTTGCGAACTTTTAGCGACTTAATTAAGACTTAGTTTCGGTCGAAGTTCGATGACTAAATCTATTTCCTTGGCTTACATTCGCCTTGTTCACTAACAGCTTACAAATATATTTTAATATGCCTGTAAACTTAAAAATCCTGGCAGAAAATGTTTTTATTTTGAAGGAAAAATTAAAAAGTTTCTTATTTAGTGGTCATGCGATTGACCATGTTGTTTTGTATTTATGCGTTATTACCGACTTCAAAAAAGGAGGTTCTCTGTTCGGCCCCTGAAGTCGGTTCATTTTTTTAAAAAAGTTCTTGGTATATCTGCATTGCATTAAATGAAAAAACCTTACACTTGAAATATGTGATAATTTGCCGCACGAATATTGTAAGCATAATACTTAAAAGTGTATTGCGAATTATTTTTTTAGCTATATTTAAAGAAAGAAATAAGAAAAAAAAGGTAATTTAAAACCGATGAATTTTATTTATTATTTTTATTAAGATTTAAAAATAAAATTTAATTTAAAGCGCATACTGAAATATATTTTTGTGTAGAGTTTGTTTTATTTTAAATCTTAATAAAAAGTTTAATTTTGTTTTTCATATTGTACTTCATATTGTGTAAATTGAAAATTTATGAAATTTTGAAAAACTTTTAAGTTGTGAAATTGTAAATTTTAATGAATATAGTACAGTTAGGAAACTAACATTTGTTCAGTTAAGTGCTAGTAAAAACTGTTATTTATTGTTATTGTCGAAATATTTTTTATTCCGACTCGTTATCTAATTGCTGAAGTTATAGCACAAACGAAGCTATAACTGGCAGTTAGTCGAAGTTATAAAATGGCAATTTTTCGAGATCTCTCGAATTAGTCCGCCTTCCTTCATGGAGTTCACCACAGAATAAGAAAGTCCGACTTCTTGTTTCTTATTCTGTGGGAGTTAACCTATATGCTATAATTTAATGTAATTGAAAAGAGGAATGGAGTGTAATGAAGAATTCAGCACAAAATAAGCACATTTTGTCACACCTCCCCTCCCGAAGATTTTATTTTCTTTATTAATTGATATTTTTAGGACCGATAGGTACTTATGTTTTCACAATGTGCGTCCGTCCGTCCGTCTGTCCGTCCGTCTGTCTGTCTGTCTGTCTGTTGGTGCTCTAGCTTTCGAACGCTTCCGAATTTTCGACTTCTGTTTTCTCCATTTGACAACTTAAGGAAATCGGAAGACTGAGTTCGTTGGTAGAAAAAATCGCTGAACTACTTCCGGTTCAAAAGGTCAAAAATAATATAGGGGACCACGTTTTTCACTATACAATTCCATGTATTGAAGACACGTGATCCATAGCTAAAGCTGAGAAAAAGCTTGTGAATTAAGTGAAGACACGTGATCGTCTTCCTTGATGGTCAATATCAGTCAGAACTGGTTCAAGGGTATGTGGTTTAGTGGTACCATTATGGTCCAATGGAAACTTTCAATGCTAACATGTGGCATATATTATATCAAACAGCTTGAAATAACATGTCATGATTAAATAGTAACGTAAAATTAATGATAGTCGATATGGGTTCAATGGTATGTGGTTTCATGGAACAAGTATGGTTCAGGGGAAACTTTCAAAGCTCAGATTTGGCATCTAATATATCAAACAACTTGGAATGATGTGTAATGAATGAATATATCAAAAAATTAATGATAGTCGAAATTGGTTCAATGGTGTGGTTTAATGGAACCATTATCGTCCATTCGATACTTTAAATGCTAACATATGGCATGAAATATATCAAACCACTTAGAATGATGTACCATGAATGAATATAACGTAAAATGAATGATAGTCGAAATTGGTTCCAAGGAACCTGGTTTAGTGTAGCCATTATGGTACATTAGAACTTTCAATGCTAAAATATGGCATGTGATATATCAAACAATTTGGAATGATGTGCCGTGAATGAATATATCGTAAAATTAATGATAGTCGAAATTGGTTCAAGGGCACCTGGTTTCGTGGAACCATTATGGTTCATTGGAACTGTCAATGCTAAAATATGGCATGTAATATATCAAACCACTTGGAATGATGTGCCATGAATGAATATAACGTAAAATTAACGATAGTCGAAATTGCTTCAAAGGCACCTGGTTTCGTGGAACCATTGTGGTTCATTGGAACTGTCATTGCTAAAATATGGCATGTAATATATCAACCAACTTCAAACGGGAATATAACGTAAAATTAATGATAATTGAAATTGGTTCCATGATTCGTGTTTTAATGATACCATTATGAAACCATTGGAAACTTTCACTGCTAAGATATGGCATGTAAGTACTTACGCTTTATATTATCAATAGTTAGTTTTTGTTAGGCAAATTTTAACAATAGCTTGTAGCTAATCATTCCTTCAATGGTACAGCTTACGTAGAAAAGCGTTGGCAATAGTTTATGAAGAAAGAATTGACCCTTACACAGAATGCTTCAACAATTAACG
>JAHWFO010112041.1:0-16244 GCA_023313115.1 Rhysida immarginata | reverse complement strand
CTCAGCATTCCTGGGAAAGTGTACGCTAAGTGTCTGGAGAAGAGAAGTCGGGAAATAGTCGACTCCAAACTGTCGGGGGAGCAGTCTGGTTTCCGACCTGGCCGAAGCACGACGGATCACATCTTTGCTCTAAGGCAAATCTTTGAGAAATCCTGGGAATATGCAAACGAGGTCTACGCTTGCTTTGTGGACCTCGAAAAAGCATATGGCAGAGTTCCTCGGGAGAAGCTCTGGCAAGTGCTGCAAGAGTATGGAGTGGATGGGCAATTACTGGTTGCTATCATGTCTCTGTACGAAAGCTCTGAGATGTGTGTCCGGATAAATGGCATTAAGTCAAGACCGTTCACCGTGGGTGTTGGACTCTGCCAAGGGTGCGTACTATCGCCCCTCTTGTTCATTATCTTTATGGACTGGATAGACAGGGGCAGCGGAGGCGATGAGCGTGTTTGTGTGGGCGACTGCCAGGTGAAGAGGTTGCTCTTTGCTGACGACCTTGTCCTCCTTGGGTCTTCTCGCACGAACCTTCAGCATGCACTAGACCGGTTTGCAGCCAAATGTGAAGAAGCTGGGATGAAGATCAGTGTGGCTAAAACCGAGGTTCTGATCCTTTCAAGACAGCCTGCTCAGTGCGCTCTCCATGTTAGGGGAGCCTCATTGAGACAGGTGGAGAAGTTCATGTATCTCGGGATTGCATTCACGAGTGATGGACGGCAGGAGAACGAACTGGATGCTCGGATCAGTGCAGCAAGCTGTGTCAGACGTGAACTGTGGCGATCCGTGGTAACGAAACGCGAGCTGGGTAACAAAGCCAGGCTCTCCGTCTTCAAATCTATCTTTGTCCCCATTCTCACCTATGGTCATGAGGCTTGGGTAATGACCGAAAAAGTGCGATCGCGGGTACAAGCGGCCGAAATGAGATTTCTGAGAGGTGTGGCAGGTGTTATCCTACTAGATAGAGTGTACAGCAGCACAATAAGGGAATCTTTAGGTGTTGAGCCGCTTCTTCTCCGCATTGAGAGATCTCAGTTGCGCTGGTATGGCCACGTGACACGGATGCCGCAAACTAGTCTTCCTAGGCAGTTGTTATTTTCCAAGCCGGTAGGTAAGAGACCAAGGGGTCGGCCTAGAACCAGGTGGCTAGACTACATGGAGAATCTGGGTTCGAGTCGCTTGGATATTACATGCGCCTGATGGCGGAAGATCGCGATCGCTGGAGATCCTCCCCCGCGACCCTAACGGATAAGCGGGTTTGAAAAGTAAGTAAGTATTTTTAATATTGTGATCCTGGAAAATCGTTTAATTTTTCTTAAGCTTTTGCTATTCGCTTATAGTTCATGTTTGACTCATTTCTCTGAAATAAAAAATATTTTTATAACATTAAAAATTTTTGTTTGTTAATGTTGTGATAATATAGTATTGGTTATAAAAAATTGTGAGCTTTATTCAAAAAATTAACAATCAGTACAATTTTGAAATTTCATTTGTATTTTACACTTCACTATGGATAAGAGAAAATAAAAAAGTATGCAAACTTTATTTAGTTTTAATTTTTTATGCCAAATAATGATATAAAATAACAGGCTATTAATAAAAGCAATATTATTTTTTCCTTTATTTAATCAGCATAAAAGGTAGAGTAAATGCTATGCAGACGCTTCTAGTCCTTTACACACCCGACGTTTGGTGCGCTGCAGTGCAAAACTGACCGTCTGTTTTGTATGGGTGGAGTGTCGCCTCTTTTCATTATTGGCTACCTCCTTTTACCCTAAGCATGTGGGGCGAAAGGAATAGTTGAATGAAAATTAGTTATCAAGTCTGATAGAAATGACTAGTTTTTCAGAAGGAATTGTATGTACACTCAATATGAATTACTAATATTGGCGATAGGTTTAGTTGCTATTAATGATTAATTTTTATTTATTTATTTATTTATTCAGGGACCCAACGAGGCTTGGGCAGCAGCAAGTGCTCTATCCCGACCTGCTGAGGAATACGGGAACGATGTAAATACACTAGATTGTTTATTAAAATTTAAGTCACCTATGTGCGGTGAAGGATAGTAATAATTTCTTGCAAATTATTTCATTTTGTCCCATTTTGTTTATTATTATTTAATATCCCTGCTAAAGGAATGGTTGTCCCCTCCCCATCTATATCTTGGCACTATTAGCAAACTTCGGTTAATATTAACTATCTGCACAATCGCAAACGCAAGTCCCACTCTCGGCCCTACGGGCCTCGATGGTCACTGGTTTCCGTTACTCGAACGCCTTCGGCGTTCTGTCTACGACATCCCCCTCCGGGGGCAAATAACTGATATATACCCCAACCTATTTGGTTACAGGGGGCAGTTGGTTTCCCCTCGGCCGGTTACAGGAATCGCGACAGTTCAGTTTGCGGATTCAGTCATCGCGCGATTGTGCAGATAGTTAACATTAACCCAAACTTCATTGGAATATACATTAGAACCTCGATAGATCGAATTCCTACCTAATTCGAAGTTTTAACCAGGGATGGATGAAGAAGGACCAAAATCTATGTTTCGAAGTAATAGAACCTCCAAAAATCGGATTTTTCTTGAAGGAAAGTTACCCTCTATAATTCGAAGTTTAAATGCAGATAAATTTGCCCACAAATCCAGATCTCTATAAATCGAATTGATGTCAGTTTATCTCTTCCCTATTACAAGTTTTCGTAAGCAGTTGTATACAAACATACTCGATCCCAATTGGGCAAATCATCATCCTATTAAATGATTTGCACAATAAATTGAATAATCATCTGCAATAACAAGACTAAAATAAAGATGTACACTTTTTTAATTTACTTAACCTCTATAAATCGAAGCATTTTACTCTTCCATTGAGGTTCTAATGTAATTGTATTAAATTCACACACTTATTCATCAGGATTCAATTTTGCTTAAAAAATAAAAACTGTTTTTGGCCATTTTACTGCAGAAATTTACAGTGTGCCCATTAAATACTGGGACATACACTGAACGACCAATTTATTAGAGACACCCCGCTAATAGCGTGTTGCGGCGACAACTGCCTGAATATGTGCTGGCATGGATTCAACAAGGTGTTGAAACTGTCGCGGAGGAATAGCAGCCCAGGCTGACATCATAGCTTCCCGTAATTGGTGCAGGTTGGACAGTAGTGTGTCAGATGGTTCTCTCCACTTCATCCCATAAATGCTCAATCGGGTTGAGATCGGGCAACCGAGCTGGCCACTGAAGCAGGTGGAAGTCTGCATCATGTTCCTCAAACCAGTCCAAGACCATTCGAGCACGGTGACAGGGAGCATTGTCCTGCTGAAACTGTCCGTCACCACCAGGAACACAGTCATCATTGAATGGGTGTACCTGATCGGCAACAATCAGGTAGTGTGTCACAGTCAGTGATGTGTCTACAGATATCAGAGGACACAGTGTCTCCCAAGAGTAGACACTCCAGACTAGCATTCCTCTTCCACCCGCCTGTATAGTTGTCTGCTGACAGGATGGGTTCATGGCCTCGTGCTGTTTGCACCGGATGTGTAGCCTGCCATCCACATAATGAAGTAGGAACCGCAATTCATCAGACCAAGCGACCTTCTTCCACTCATCCAGTGTCCAATGGCGATGCCTATGTGTACCTTAGCAGGCACGCTTTCCTATTTTGCGGTGACCGCGATGGTACCCCTACTGGCGCCTGTTGTTAAATCCAGCTAGGTGCAAGGCCAGAGTTGTTTGTTGCAGGTTGTTTTTTGGCATAACTGCCATTCACGGAGTACCCTTGACACTGTTGCACGGGAAAACCCGAGGAGGTTCGCAGTTTGTGAAGTGCTCAACTGCGCCCGTCAAGGTCCAACGATAATGCCTTGTTAAGTCGGTCATATCCTTGGATTTACCCATATTCAGTCCACTTCTGCTGCTGACTGCAACTTGTGATCCAATGCTTCCCTTTTATATACTGCTTCAGCCTGTTCCATTGTTTGTGTGTCACTGGGAAGCCGATCCATTTTCCGTAAGAAGTGTCTGTAATAAATTGGTCGTTCAGTGTATATCAAAATAAAGAACTACACGTACATATGGAATTATCAGTTACACAAATCCAAAACAATCTCTCTCAATATCAGATAAAGCGCTTGAGAGCATAAAATGGTGAGAACTTTCTTTGTCTCTTGGCCACATATTGTTGAATGTTCTCACTGAAGTACTCCCCTTTCAAGGTACACTAGACTTCTGAAAAGAGGAAAAAAAAATTATGGAAAAGAGAGATTTTTGAAGGAAACAAATAACAAACAACCTAACAGATCAACTTTAAAGCTAGAGTCTGCTGCATTGATATCCTTTGCATTTCAAACTTCTTTCTATTGATATTAATTACCTTACGCTTGGAGCATTAATTCCAGTTTTTATCTATTACAAGTTATACAAATTGGTTTCATACACTTTCAAATGACTTTAATACTCTTTTAAATAGATTTAATACATTTTTAAATGAATTTAATACAATTTTAAATGAATTTAATACGATTTTAAAAGAACTGGCCGTGTTTGATTTTTTTAGATGTACTGGCTTGAATTTCATTAGGAGTTGACTGTGTTTCAACATGTGAATTATTTTCATCATTTAATTCATTTTCGCAAGATTCTTCAGTGGAATTGGGATCACAAATAAGTCCGCCGTTGTTTAAATGTACTATTACTGTATTTCCTGTGCATTCATATTTTCATCTATTTCATCCGATTTTACAAACGAGAAATGTTCCTAATTTTACAATCGTCTGCTTTGGAAATGTTTGTCGTTAGGTGAAGCATTTTTACAGGTAAAATAGTCTTATAAATTATCGGTAGATAAACAGTAATATAAATTTATAAAATTTATAAAAAGTTTGTAAAAATTTAAAAATAGTTTTAGAGTAATAAATTTAAAAAATTATTTTTAGAATATTTAGTAATTAAACTTTATTTACAAACATTATATTTATTTAAAATCGTATTAAATTCATTTAAAATTGTATTAAATTCATTTAAAAAAGTATTAAATCTATTTAAAAGAGTGTTCAATTCATTTGAAAGTGTATTAAATTCATTTGAAATCGTATTACAGGTTTTACAAATTGGTTTCATACAATTTTAATTTATAAGACTGTTTACCTACCGATAATTTATAAGACTATTTTACCTGTAAAAATGCTTCACCTAACGACAAACATTTCCAAAGCAGACGATCGTAAAATTAGGAACATTTCTCGTTTGTAAAATCGGATGAAATAGATGAAAATATGAATGCACAGGAAATACAGTAATAGTACATTTAAACAATGGCAGACTTATTTGTGATCCCAATTCCACTGAAGAATCTTGCGAAAATGAATTAAATGATGAAAATAATTCACATGTTGAAACACAGTCAACTCCTAATGAAATTCAAGCCATTACATCTCAAAAAATCAAACGCGGCCAGTTCTTTTAAAATTCATTTGAAAGCGTATTAAATTCATTTAAAAATGTATTAAATCTATTTAAAAGAGTATTAAATTCATTTAAAAGCATATTAAATCTATTTAAAATTGTATGAAATTCATTTAAAATTGTATGAAACCAATTTGTAAGACGTTGAACTATTAAGTAAGAAGTTTATAATAAATAAATTAACAACTCTTGTCCACAAAATTATTTAATCGACATATACGTATTTCGAATGCTTTGGGTTCATTATTTAATGTCAAAATGATCAATAATCAGTACAGTTCGTCAGTACAATATATAGTGGAACAGACTACCGGTCCTCCAATCGCTTTCACAAGCAAAGTCCACAGCCAATACAGGAACCGGGAGCCTCTTCTTACAAAAACGCGGACCTAGTAGAAATACCCAGGCCGCCAAACCAAGCATAATAACATAAAAATCGATATATCGACAAAAAAAAAACCTTCCCACATTTACAAACTACAAAGAAAAATAATTAACAACCAAAAAGCTTCAACGATTTTATCAATGTTGAATCTCCGATGGGGCCCGCATCTCCATTTAATAATAAATCTGGGTTCTTCTTAGCAATTTCCAATGACTCAAAGGCATCCAGTGCATTCTGATTTTTTATACTTCTAATTAATCTATAATCCTTGAGTACTACCTCATGTCCCGTCTCAAGCATGGGCTTAGCCACCGCAGATTTTTCAGGGCGTCCGTACCTGGCATTTGGCCTTGTGCTCTTTAAATCTTGTAAGGACATTCCTGCAAGTTGCCCCACGGTAGATCTTCGGAAATTTGCCACACGCTATTTTATATATCCCCGATTGGAGCAATGGTGTTACTTAAGAAGTTCTTCAGTATATTTGGACTTTTATAAGCAATGGTCACATCAGCTTCCTTGAAGATAGTTCTTAATTTGTCCGTCAAGGTCCTGTTGAACATGGTGGGTATTCTAAATGTCGAACTGTTTTTACCTAGGGTCGTAACTTCTCTTATTTTCTTGATGAAACTTCTTCTACGAAGTAGATCATTAACCATTCCTTGTTTATAACCGTTGAATTTAGCAATCTCCCGTATTCTTAGTATTTCAGTAGCGTAAAACAACTCCTAGAAGAGGGACCTTACATCAAGGTAACAAAAGACCCTCTACCAAAATTTATTAGGACTGTGAAGTATGCTTTAAGAAATTGTAAACATTTTATAAACCCCTGTGTGAATAAGAGACTCTATTTCTAATCCAGTGCTACCTAGATTGTATGCTTTGCCAAAAATACACAAAGCCGGGAATCAATTAAGACCGATCGTATCAAACATTTCTGCCCTGACTTACGAGTTAGGAAAATATATTGCTAATTATTTATCCAAGCTAGACCTGGACAAACTAGATTTATCCTTAAAGAATAGTGCCCAGTTAATAGAAAAACTTAAGGATTTAACGCTATCAGAGGATTGTTTATTAATACCTTTTGGCTTTACAAGCACTTTTTCCCAGTCTCTCCATTCCAGAAACGATGGATTTCCTGAAAACGATACTTGCTGAGAACAAAATTGAACAAAAAGTCAGACATCATCTCTTTATGTAACTCGTGTTAATAATAACTACAATCCAGTTTAACGGAGAATATTTTCACATGTCATCTGGTACCCCTATGGGAAGTTGCCTAAATTCGATATTGTCGGAGGTCTTCATGAGAAAATTTGAAGCAAGATTGACATCAACAGGTGAATACTTCCCAGATATTTGGTAACGCTATGTGGACGACGTGTTTGCCATAATTGATACCAGCGAGATCGACGTACAATCCTTTCTCAATCGTTTTAATAACGTTTACCCTAGTATACAATTTCAGGGTTCGCGCTGTTGATCGCCACTCTCGCCAATGGCCCCAAAAAAATTGAAGTGGCAAATTTTATTTAGAAGTGGCGAAAAAAAAAATCATGTTTATATCATAATTTTCCTTAATTGTCATTCTCACCTGGGGCTATTCTTGAATTACTTTGAAATTATTCGGATCATTTAAGTTGTCTGTATTTGACGTTTGGGCATCGACACTTGCATTATTGGGATCATTGTTGCCAATTAGTAGATATTCCGATAAATTTTGTGGATTTTACATAAAAATTATGCAAAAATCCTCCGAGTTTGGTGGATTTAATTTCATTTGTACAATTGAATTCAGTGGATTATTTTGCTCGGATGTAGAGGGAAAAACATTTTTGAGTTGGCAACACTGATGGCTAAAATAATACGAAAGTGGCTAAAAAAATATGAAAGTGGCTAAACAGTGGCTGCAAAAAAAATACTTCCAGATCCACCCCTGAATTTACGTGTGAGTTGGAGAAAAGTGGATTGATTCCTTTTTTAGACATTAAGATTAATAGAACAGGGAATAAATTAGAATTCAATGTCTACCGTAAACCAAACCAACATACACAGATGTGTATATACATCATGATTCCAATCATTGTTGGAGCCAGAAGCTATCAACTTTCGTCTTCCTCATCGACAGAGCCCTCAATCTATCCCTATCCAAAGAAAGATTCAAGATTGAAATACAAAGAATACGGGAGATTGCTAAATTCAACAGTTATAAACAAGGATTGGTTAATGATCTACTTTGTCAAGAAAATAAGAGAAGTTACGACCCTATGTAAAAAACAGAGTTCGACTTTTAGAATACCCATCACGTTCAACAGGACCTTGATGGGCAAATTAAGAACTATCTTCCAAGAAAGCTGATGTGACCATCGCCTATAAAAATCCAAATATACTGAAGAACTTCTTAAGTAACACAAAAGATAAAATTCCACCATTGCTTCAATCGGGGATATAAGAAATAGCATGTGGCAAATGTCCGAAGATCTACCGTGGGGCAACTTGCAGGAATGTCCTTAGAAGATTTAAAGAGCACAAGGCCAATGCCAGGTACGGACGCCCTGAAAAATCTGCGGTAGCTAAGCACATGCTTGAGACAGGACACGAGGTACTACTCAAGTATTGTAGATTAATTAGAAGTATAAAAAATCGGAATGCACTGGATGCCTATGAGTCATTGGAAATTGCTAAGAAGAACCCAGATTTATTATTAAATGGAGATGCGGGTCCCATCGGAGATTCAACATTGATAAAATCGTTGAAGCTCTTTGGTTGTTAATTTATTTTTCTGTGTTGTTTATATAATGTGGGAAGGGTTTTTCATCGATATATCGATTTTTACGTTATTATGCTTGGTTTGGCGGCCTGAGTATTTCTCCTAGGTCCGCGTTTTTGTAAGAAGAGGCTCCCGGTTCCTGTATTGGCTGTGGACTTTGCTTGTGAAAGCGATTGGAGGACCGGTAGTCTGTTCCACTATATATTGTACTGACGAACTGTACCGATTATCATTTTGACATTGAATAATGAACCCAAAGGGTTCGAAATACGTATATGTCGATTAAATAATTTTGTGGACAAGAGTTGTTAATTTATTTATTATTAACTTCTTACTTAATTAACATTACATTTTTTTGAGCACAAGATAAATTTGATTGAATTTCATTATATATGTAGCAATATATCGTACAATATATAGGGTGTGTTTCGATAGACTCACGGACCTAGCGAAAGCTAACTCGTGTTAACTGTGGCCAGTGAGCTAAAGTGAGAATCGCGATGATCATGCTATCGAAACGCTATGGGGAGGTATCTTTGTTCAGGGGCTCTTTCACTTTCTGTTTTCGCTCTTTCTTCCTGTGCTGTATCAGAGATTTCTTGTTTAATTCCAACACTTAACTGTAATTTACTGTTGACGTTGTTGAAAGTAGACATCGACATGTTATATTATCGCGTTATAGCTCTGCGAATACTTCGCTACCCGCTTTACCCATACAGGATCGAAACAGGCTGCCACCATCTTTAAACAAGCTGGATCGGTTCTCACAACGCTGTACAACCTCGGAAGCTCGGACCGTTTCCTGGGGTCGGGGTCTTCTTTCTCATGAGTTTCTTGACTCTATCGAAACAGGCGAGACCACCTCACGAAAACCTATCAAAACGATTCGGAGAGAGGAAACCCTACTATCGCGAGGTCCGTGAGTCTATCAAAACACACCCATAGAATGTTTATATCATTTGTTGAGCAAACCTAGAATGTGCATTTTCACAGACAGATGTAATTGCTAATGAAATCACCCAGTCTTAAAATTTGATTTCCCACTAGCTATATCTTCACATCAAATGGTTTCTTGACTTGCTGCTTGATACATGATGAAAAGCGGCTTTACAATACATTGTAGAAAGTAAATACTTCCTAGCAATCCAATAATTCCATCCCTTTCCTTTCGTTATTTAAGTAGGACGCCTCTAATAATCATCTCTTCAACTATCTTTCCTTCAATATCTACCGCAAACCTACGACCTCCCCCAATCTGATCCACGCCTCTTCCACCCACCCATGTTCCCATAAGCTGGCCTCCTTCCATCTTCTCATTGATCTTGCCCTTAAACTTTCCCTAAACTCTTCCCATAAATCCAAGGCATTCTGCAACATGCACTTCCTTGTATTCACTGTCTCCACAATCTCCAACGGTTACAACTGCTCCTCTGTCTCCAAACTAATACACTCCAGAAAGTGTTGTTTACGGCTTTCCCTCCCTATTCCCTACTCTGCCAAATAAGTGTATATCCTTTTATCTGAGCCCTCATTGCCTTTTTTAAATTCCTCGCTTCTTACAACTTAATGTTTCCTTCTGCACTTGCCAATTTTGCAAACACTTCCCTAATCCATCTTCATACCATTCAAGCTGGCTTTTACCATATTGACAGCAGTCAATGCTATAGCTTTTACATAGTTCTTGCAACTTTACCACCAAGTTCAAAGAGAATATTGTCTTTCACAAAAAGAGATAAGAAATAGCAATATCTGTTCACGTGGACAAGGGACATAAAACGAAATTTCTAACAAAAATGAGATCTTTAATGTACAGGAAGACACATGTTATTCTATACCTGTGAATTCTGATTGGTTCTTTCAGTGTAAATGAACAAGGAGAGACAGATTTGACATCTGGGAATTCTGATTGGTTTTCAGTGTTGGTGTATAAACATGGGCAACAGTGTTTAACAATCTGGTCTGAGGCTTGATTCTGCACCAATCAGAATTCCCAGATGTCAATCATCAGGGTTTCCTTTCATTGTCTGATAATTGGAATCAATTTTTTGGTCCCCTGAGATTCATAATAATGAGGTTCGGCTATATTTTGTAATTTCTTATTCGAATTTTGTTCATCATCTTCTGATTTTCCATCACATTTTACCAATCTGAGATAGTGTCATGCATTTTTTTTTCTCCTCACTCCTACTAATCAGTAACTTTTAATACAGTCTTTTATGTAAATTTAAGCATTTGCCTCTTTATTCTGTCTATATCAACTCATCTCTGATAGTCTGTTACCATATTTTGTATACAAGGCATTAATAAGCCTCTTCATTTGTATCTTTGAAAAAGCAAGGCCTCCATCAACTTCATCAAGAAGGACTGTACAGAGAAGTCTCCATATAATAATCATTTGCGTGTTATTGATGCTTACTTGTAATGACAATCATATTGCAACTAGTTGTGCCCGCGGCTTCGCTCACGTAGAACTCTGAGCGGAGAAAGGCGGAGCAGAAAAAAAAAGAAGTACAAAAACTAAACAACAACAACCAATGCGCAAAGGAAAATTTCAAGTCTGTAAGTTGCCATCTTCAAAGAGTTTCAAAACCGGAATCGGGGTTGCCACTTTTGTCTAACAAAAACTCTTCTGAGAGATTAACAATTTCATTGAAATTTAGTTTTTCTTTTAAATTATACAGGGTGATTATAATTAAAGTTACGATTTCAAAAATCGATAATTTGAAAACTACTTGTCAGAATGACCTGATATTTTAGCAGAACAATTGTGAGGCAATGGAATTTTGTTTGGTGAAGGAAAAAAAAATAGTTCCAAATCTGCCGATATATGGTGCTGGCAGGGTAATGTCAGTAAAGCTCTATATATACAAGTATGGACAACTGAAGCCATTTTTGGCCTTTTCATAGGCCCAACTGCTTATTAAAACTCAAAAATCACTCGTTTTTTTATGCAATTTAATGCTCATCGTAAGTATACGTAAATTACATAAAAAACGAGTGATTTTCGAATTTTAATAAGCAGTCTATAGTGAGTGAAAAGGCCAAAAATGGCATCAGTTGTCCATACTTGTATATATGGAGCTTTAAATGTCAGGGGAAGAACCAAAAATAGATTCGTAAAACGCAGGAATGTTGTTAGCCAAAAGGAAACAATAGAGTTCAGGGGTTTACGAAAAATTTATTAGCGAAAAGACAAGAATACGCGTTTACAGCGATAACAATGATAATGACAAAAAAACAGCTTCTTACTGATGATTAAGGCAGAAGTTGTTCGATATGCCCTCCGCCTTGTTCCGCTACTAATTGGAAGCGCAAAATGGCATGCTCCACAACAGTTCGGGGGGTATCTGTACTGATGCGATGGATGTCGTGTGTGATGCTTGCCTTCAAGTCTGCTAGATTCTCAATCCGCCCGCTGTAAAAAACATTCTTCAGGTACCCCCAAAGCCAGAAATCACACGGGTTTAAGTCGGGGGAATGTGGCGGCCACGTTGTTGGAAAATGGCGGCTTATGATCCTAGCATCTCCGTAATTTGCATATCTCCAGACAATGTAAACCCTGCCAGCACCATCTATCGGCAGATTTTGGAACTATTTTTTTTTCTTCGCCAAAGAAAATTCCATTGCCTCACGATTGTTGTGCTAAAATAACAGGTCATTCTGACGAGTAGTTTTCAAATTATCGATTTTTGAAATCTTAACTTTAATTATAATCACCCTGTACATTGTAAATGTGCAAATGAAGTTTTTTCAAAATCATGAATAATTTTTACACAGGCTAACGTACTTTCTTATGCGGCCAGAAATCCCCCCCCCCCTCCTTTTCATCCAAGGTGTTTGAGTTGAAACTGAAATCAAAAGGAGATATTAAACCATAGCGCGAATAAAAACATTCGTGCAACATGTATTGGCAAGCTTTTGAACATCACATGGAACCAGTGTTTGTATTTTCCCGTGGGAATGTGACATTTTCTGGCAGAAAATAATAGCCTAAATGTTGCTAAAACATACTAACTATAATAAGCCGAAACCATCACGTACTTCACTTGTTTCCTGCGTACGTATTTGTCTCATTCTCAAAGCATGTCTCGAGTCTTGAGAAAGAATTGACCTCTTTCTAGAAGGCATATCTCCTTTATGGCGACATTTGTTGGAAAGTTTAACAACTCCTGCACAAATTTTATACTCGCAGTAACATCTGTTGCCAAGAATAACTACCACACCACAAAGCCGTTTGGTAATTTTCCCGTGGGAATGAGACATTTTCACGCAGTAAAAAGTACCCTAAACCAGGACCCAGACTATAAAATATAACCAGATAAACTTTCATTAAAATCCGTCCAGTAGTTTTTCGTGGTGTGTGCACAACCACAGACTCTTAACAGTTTTATTATACAGGGCGAATACAAGAGTCTGAACCCCCTTTTATTTTTTGAACCGAAGCAGATATGTCAATTTTGATGAATCCAATGAATAGGAAGTTGTGGGTGGCCTATCCCATGGTACACTTTTCATCATCCCAAATATGCAAATTAGGACACATTCAAAATTTATCTTAAAAACTGTAAGGGATAGAGAAAAAAACCCAATTGCAAACTTGTTCACCCATACCATATTCATTGTCACCAGGAGTTACTGCCATTGGATTATGTTGCTAGGGCTGCCTTCTGCAACTGGTTACTTACCTGCCTGTATGACAATCCAAACTTCATTCATGAAGTGTTGTGAACAGATGAAGCCCAGTTCACCAGGGATGGAGTTATCAACGGGCACAACCATCATCATTGGGCAGACAAAAACCCACGATATCTGCGAGAAGCAACTCATCAAGTGAACTGGAGAATCAATGTGTAGTGTGGATTGTACAATGACACTGTGGTTGGACCGTATTTTTACGATGGAACACTGACTGCAGAACGCTACCCGGCTGAAATTCTCAACGTGGTAGTCACAGACTTCATTGACAATTTGCCATTGGCCTCGTATCAGCGCACGTGGTTTCAGCATGATGGAGCTCCTCCACATTACGGGTTGTCGTTCGCGAGCGTCTAAGTGAGATGTTAAAGAATTTTGTGTTCTCTCTTAAGAGAAACTGTTAGAGAGGTTGGACGTTTTTGGTTAAGCTCATGCAGTTTTTTGGAATGGCGTCTGCCATATTGGATATTTGGAGCCCCATTTCCTCCCGCTTGGATGGATTGGCCGAGGAGGACCAGTTCGTTGGCCACCCCGCTCCCCTGATTTTACACCAAATGACTTTTTATTGTGGGGATACCTGAAGGACAAGATTTATGCTACACAGCCCGCCTCACTGGAGGATCTGGTTCAATGAATCCAGGAAGCGTGCCGAGGAGTGACACCAGCCATGTTTGCCGATGTTTTGAAGTAACTTGTTTGTGCAGTGTGACCATTTGTAAGCTACAAACAGTTCACCACGTGATTGTGGATGATTGGTTGGTCCGATTTGGATGATTTTTTTTGTTTGTTTGTTTTTTTATGCTGAACAAGTTTGCAAGTGGGTTTTTTTTATCTATCCCTTACGGTTTTTGAGATAAATTTTGACTGTGTCCTAATTTGCATATTTGGGATGATGAAAAGTGCACCATGGGATAGGCCACCCACAACTTCCTATTCATTGGATTCATCAAAATTGACATATCTGCTTCGGTTCAAAAAATAAAAGGGGGGTTCAGACTTTTGTATTCACCCTGTGTATATACAGGGTGTAAATTTTAAGTTGACAAAGCAGAATAACTCGAAAAATAAGCTTCACACGAAAAAATGCGTAGAATCCAAAGTTGATTATTTTCGAGGGGGCATCTGCTGGTGCTAAAATTAGCCCACCCCCCCCGGCCCCTGGGGGTGGGGCGGGGGGCAACTTTAAAATTTCAAATGGGAACCCCTATTTTTTATTGCAGATTCAGGTCCTACATAAAAAACTACGTACATTTTGTCTGAAACATTTTTTTTATTTTTGGTAGATGGCGCTGTAATTCAAGAAAATCCATTTTCTCATTTTTGCGTGGAAATAACTAATTTATTATTCATTTCGATTCCTACATTGTTTTAACTACAATGTAATTTGAAGACATTTCGTCAACAAACAAATAACGTAAACATTGGCATTTTTTTCAGAATGTTTACATTTTAAATTCTGATCTTTAGAAGAAAAGATTGTAATTTTTCAACTGTTTTTGTGAGTGTACAACGCCGTATTGCTTTTGAATTTACATTATGAATTATCTTTCTGTGGAAGAAAAAATTGAGATGGTGTACATTTATGGAGAAAGTGGGAGAAATTTTGATAATGCAGTCGCGCTTTATGCTCAGCGTTTTCCTGGCCAAACGCGATCACGGTCTTCTTTTGTTCGAGTTATTAAACAATTTACTGCCGAAGGTAGTGTGAACCAGAAAAAAAGAACCCGTGCAGCTACTGTTTGTGGAGAAAACAATCAAGTGTCAGTCCTAGCTGCTGTGGCTCATAATCCACATGCGAGCACAAGAGAAATATCAAGGCAATCAGGAATTTCACATATGAGTGTTTGGAAAATGCTGAAGCTCCACAAATTTCATCCATATCATGTATCTATGCATCAGGAACTACATGGCAATGACCACCAAAACCGTCTAACGTTTTGTCACTGGGCACTTCAGCAGATGCAAACAAACCAACATTTTTTTGCACGAGTTCTTTTCTCCGATGAGTCAACATTCACAAACCACGGGGAAGTTAATCGACATAACATGCATTACTGGAGTGAACAGAACCCACACTGGATTCGAGAAGTCAACCATCAGCGACCTTGGTCAATTAATGTTTGGTGTGGGATAATTGGCGATAAACTTATCGGTCCATATTTTATAGACGGTAATTTGAATGGCAACAAATATCGTAACCTACTTGAAAATGAACTACCAGATCTACTTGAAGACCTGAGTATTGAACTTCGACAACACATGTGGTTTCAACATGATGGTTGTCCAGCGCATTATTCATTAGTAGCGCGCGAAGTACTACATCGACTTTACCATGGTCGCTGGATCGGCAGGGAAGGTCCTGTGAATTGGCCAGCCAGATCGCCTGACCTTACATCGCCAGATTTTTTCTTATGGGGTTACCTCAAAGATATCGTTTATAAGGAAACGCCAACCACTCGCGAAAACATGATTCAAAGAATAAGAGATGCTTGCGCTGCAATTACACCAGACATGTTATCAAGATGTGTTCAGGAATTTACAAAACGAGTCAATAAATGCATCGAAGTTGGAGGTCATCAATTTGAACATTTAATTTCATAAAACGGCGAGATGCAAGGGATTTAAGGACAACAAGCAGGCCAAAAGTGAGAGGCGAGGGGACTCACTGGAAATACAAGCACCCCGAAATTCATTTACTTGCAAGTATTTGCAAATAAGAAAAAATAAAACGAAAACAATCGGTCCTTTTAAGGACCACCAAATCTTAAACGGGAATAACTTCATCTTTACACAGTCTTTTACTTTTTTACTCTGTTAGTTAATGAGTTCACTCGTTAGTACGTAGGATGTTCGGTTAGTTAGTTAGCTAATCAGTTGATTTGTTTGATAATTATAAAGTTGTGTGGCCTCATGACCACGAAACAAAACAA
>JAHWFO010112040.1:12829-25627 GCA_023313115.1 Rhysida immarginata | reverse complement strand
ACTGCGTCCCGGTGTCATTTGATTGTTCAATGCAGTATTGTAAGTAAACGGAGCTGCGGGGACCCCATGTTCATATGACAAAAAATTACTTCTAAGGACCTCTTCTATCATCTCCCAAAAAATCTGTACTCAATTCAAAAATACCCTGTTTAGTAGATAGCCAATTCTGATCCATTTAGTTTTTCTTTTGAAATCATACTCCCATGGTTGCAAAGATATGTATCCTAAATATGGTCGAGCTTCACCAACAGATTTTGGCTATTAAGCTCCAAACATCTTCGCTGTAATTATAAAAATAATTGTTCTAAAATTACATCGAGCAGAGATGTGGTATATATGAAGTCTGTCCAATAATTACGAGAGCTGAGGTCATAAAACTTTATTATACAAAATTTAGCGTACATCAATATTATTCCCTTCAAACTAATTCCAATTTGTTCAAAAAACTTGTCCCATCTCCGCTTCCTTTGTTCAAAACATCCCTAGAAGTCATCAAAAGTCAGATGCTTCGAGGTTTCACGTTTTAACGTCTCCACATCACTAAGTCTGGTGAGTAGGGAGGGTGATCTAGAGTGGTGATTGAATTACGAGTCGAAAATACGGGGACAATCACTACTGAATGTCCAAGCGCAATTTTCTCAACATAAATGTTCTGATAGAGTCGTCTGCATAGACGATTTCTCAAATTCAGTTCATCAGCAATCATCCGGACAGTGAATCGGTGATCGAAAAGCACAGAGACCGCGCATGTTCGACGTTTTCATCAACTGTAAGGCGGATGGTCAAGTTGTTCCCAATTAATCAGATCTGTTGTTTGGGAACAATTTGAGCACCTGCTTAACACTCCGGACCTCGCGTCCGGTGGCTATCACCTGTTCCGAGTTCTAAAGGAGTTCATCGGCAGCCTGCATTTCAGTGCTATGGACAAGTGAAAACTGCGTGGCTTTCTTCACCGGCGGCAGATTTCTGTGAAGTGATCATGCGGAAGTTCATTAAGCGCTATGGTAAGTGCTTAAATAAATTTGGAAAGTATGTGGAAAAATACTTAAAGGTATATCTGGATGGAGTACCCGACTTGATACAAAAATGGGTAACACTGACATCTACTTCAAGGTAGGTAGGAAAAAAATTGTAAATTTACAATTATACAATTGTATAAATCTTATTTTTATATAGGTATTTGATTTGAAATAGTGTCCCTCAATATCGATGAATTTATTCAAGGTTATATTTATATACGAGGGTTGGGGCATAAGTTATGGCAACTATTTTTTTTTTTTTTGTGAGAATTCGAGCGTGGAGGATTAAAGTGGAATATTAAGAGATTTAACAACATGCCAATGTTTTGCTCCTCATATTTATTAAGATAGTTGACATAACGTTACAGGTTTCATGTTCCAGAATCATTACAGCAAATATACGCGTTCTAAAAGGACCTCAAAGTTCACAACATACTGCCAACGATGTGGGAGGCGCCGAATACAATCTGCTTCACCATTTCTCTCACTAAATGTGAATCTGATCATCTGCTGTTGCACAGCATTTGTAATGTCCATTAGTCTCCTAAACCGTCTACCAGCTAATGGTTCCTTTACCTTACTATTAGTTCAAAAATCATATGGAGAAAGGTCCGGAGAGTATGACGGATGTTCCAATACTTCCCATAGCTTGCATCACAGCCGGTTGACTAAGAACTGGTTTAACATTGCTCTCTGTGCAACAACAGGAAATCAGAGCCATCTGATTATGTGGAAACATACTACGAATGCCCGACTTCCTTTGCGATATATGACATTTAGTGATACCATCTCCCATGACTTCCTTTGAGAAAAAAAACAGTTCTCATGACTTATGCCCCAACCCTCGTATATGCCTTGCAAAAGTGAAAAATGGGGCTTTCTTCCGAAACCTCTACGATCCATTTTTTTCCTTTTTTTAATGAATTCGTATCAAATATGAGGCTTACTCGGTCGAAACAGTTTCAATAAATGAATGTCATCGCGATAGCACTTAAGTCTTATGCAATTCACGATACCGATCTCCTCCTCAATCTTCTCGATATCGATGCCATTTTTCCATAAATTCATGGAGATATTTAAAGATATGCGAAATATTATTCTGTTCCAATTTATTATTTTCTTATGAAAATCTTTTTTCTTAAGCATGTGAAATTTTCGTTTTTATTATTATAAATTTAGAATTCGGAATTTGGAAATGTTTTGTGCATATTTTTTACGTAAGCTAATCACGCACTTGATTGAAATCTTGTGTTCTGTACATAAATTCACGACACTTCTCCATTGATAAAGCCAGGAGTAAAAGGCGAAATTAGTGTTTGATTCTCGCGTTTTTCTAATTTGTAAAGCATCTATTCACTAATTTAATAATTTTTTGTAATACTCTCATTTATCTTTTAAATTGTACGTTATCATAGACTTTGCTTTTAGTAATAGAATGTGTCCATAATAGTTGTAATATTTGTCCATAGATTATTTACTGTAATTTTCGGACATAATACGTGTATTATGCAAAATAAAAGTTAAAATAATCATCATTAAAATTCAATAAAAAATGTAATTAATAAATTTTTATTTTGTAATATGATGTTCATGTGTTTTGCTTACAAGGCATTGGGGCGTATTGCATCCGGGAATTTTTTTCAAAAAGCAACTAAAAGATTATACACGAGTGCGTATTATATTCTGAAAATTACTATAATAACTTTTGAACGTATAATATAATCATGTATCGTTTTCAGCATGCTATAATAATACAATTGATAAAAAATCAAAGTATTCACAATCAAAATTTAAAGGTGAAAACAGAAAATATACTATAGGGGAAAATATCTTCGCATTGAATGATGGGTACAGCTGCCATTTTTTGAGGGCAAGAGGAAGGCAATCCTATACTGCTACTCATCGAAGTGCGCCGTTTTTGCCCGACTTGTTATTGTATAACGATGGTAACGAGTTGTTGCGTGTTTGGATGTATTGTATAACAATGGGATAAGTTCAGAGTCATGGCAGCCATGGGTCTCGACGCCCTCAAAAGATGGCGGATATTCAATGTTTATGTTTTGATATTTCTCCTTATAAGAAATAAATATTTCGTTTTTTTTGGTTTTTTTTTTTTGTTAACATGCTGAAAACGTTTATGTTACTAAGTTCAAAAGTTAATAACTATTTTGTTATGGTACAAATTTTGTGTGGACACCCTGTATAAAGAAAGAATTTCAAACGATGGTCATTTCAAAATGATTTTCCTCGTACAAAATATATTTCCAATCCTTCTCTCCATTTTTTCTTTATATAATCAGTGCCGTTCATCGTTTAGACAAGTCTAAACTCCCTTCAAGGTACCTTCATCGTGATTCATCTGAATACTCGGGCCATTTCATCAGAAGCCCCTTGAATGGTATTGGTTCCTTTCCAATGGAGAGGTTGCTTCAGTTTAGGAACAAGTCAGAGTCTGATGGGCTCATATTATGAATGTATGGCGGATGGGAATGTACCTCCTGTCCTTACTTATTCAGAAGGATTGCTAATTACTAACTGAGATCTAACCCGATTCATTTTCTTCTGCTATTTCAAGGTAGACTTTATGCATGTAGGGCTAACTTAATGTTTTTTAGACTAAAGTCTGGTTCATGGACAAGGCATCTGGCCCTGGGAAATACGCTAATATACATAACTTTAGAAATGACTTCGTATTTTCATATGAATTCTTAGTGTTTAGAACGATCAATGAATTTTGGCAAAATAATAAAAGAGGGCATAACCTTTAAGCATTGTGTTGAAGAATCGATAAAATTTGTCACTCAACAACATTTAGTTCAATTATCAGAATATTCATTAAGCTTTTAATTTCAGTGCAAAACGAGAAGTTTTCTTTGAAAGAGAAATAAAAACAATATTTTATACACTTTCCCGTTTTCCAATATATTCCACTCTATTTATACCCACGGAATTACGTCATAGATTCGTATTTTTATAGCACTCGTAGATGGAACGTCATCTTTAAAACATATATATTTGATATTTCGTAACTGTGATGTACATTAAAAATGAGTTGAGATTGGATATTTAATACATTAAAAACCAAACTTTTAATATTCCTTTAAAATAATTTCTTTGCGCTTCGATTTCTATAAAACAGTTCCCAGATTGTTGCCATTTATTTTTAATTAGTGCTCATTGTATCTCCCCAATCGGAGCATCGATGTCCCGACCAGACACGATGATGAATCCGCGCTGAATGCCACCGATGACGAAAAATTCGACAACCATCTTTTACTGCCATGATGAATAGACCGAACTCCAAATTAATTACGACGATCGATAAACTTAATAATCCGGCATCATCATCATCATGATTGATGAATGTAATATCAAATTTGTTATTGGATTAAGAAACAACAGCTAACATTTTATCAAATCAATATTTTTTTCCGTTTTAATCGTAATCATATATTTGAAATAAGTTCAAGGGAAATGCAATTTAACAAAATTGATACAATCTGTAATCGAAATATTTTCAGAGGAGCACTTTAATCAATTAGTAATCTTGGTTTAGCAAATGAATATTTAAACATATGATTAAACGATTCATAAATTTCAGCTGACATCTAATTTTCAAGTGCACACTGGAGGAATTGAATGTCAGGCCTATTAATATCTGCTTGTTTTGAATTTCCATGGATTGGAGGGAATCTACATTATCCTCTTACAGATTGCGTTAAATTTATTGATCGGGGTGACATTTCCAGCCCTTTAATTATTAGTTCATTACTTAAACATAAATATTCATTGACACTTCGAATTCCTAAAGCAACTGCTATTATTAAAGAACGAAGAATTCGGTTGTATATAATACATGTACAATTTTCTTATCATTAGCTGGAATTTTAGACATCACCTACATGTATTTCTAATTTTTGTACTACTACTACTCATTTTCTGATGTATAAAGAGATCTTCCATTTTCAGATCATACGAAAAAAGGTGACTTAAATGAAAAGCATTGTTAAATACTTGTTCCATTTTTTGTGGGTTTTTTTTTTTTTTTTTTGCTAATAATTAATTAGAGGTTGATTCACGTTTATGGGCCGGAATATGCATAGTGGATTTTTCAGGGGCACATACCCGTACTCGTAACCATTCATGTACTTAAGAAGGCACGTGTGTTGGGTATCTATAATTAAAATGTTGCGTTTGTTCGCACGAAAATAAAGCAGTGATGGAAAGAGTATAATGTATACGCCCTATTTGATTGAAGTTAATATGCCCTTTCCGAAGAAAATCTCCTCTGGCTGCCTTTGTGAATCTCTAGGAGTTTTGTATCCGAAATCAGTCTCTGAAAGGCATTGCTGAGAATAAAATCCTCGAACTGCCCGTGCGGATGGAAACCAGACCGACACAGTCGTCCCAATTACTAAAAATGTGGCCAAAACCCCCTAAATCTAAGTTTTAATTTGAGGATTTTAGGGCCCTAAATAGTTAGGTTGATATCGTTATTGTTGAAAACAATAGTTTTTGAAGCCCGTATGCATATATCTAAAACGGACATCTAAAAAGGGATGATAACAGGCTATCGCAGCAAGGGTGGCGCCATCTCCGAAACGACGCGATTTGTGAACTGTTCACAGTCCGCTGTAGTGAAGGTGTACAAAGAGTGGACAGCAGGGACAGAAATCGCGTCCCAACGCCATCACTGTAAAGGGCCACGAGCCATAGACCAACGGGGTGAGCGGCGCCTACGACGACTCGTAAAAGGTGACAGGAGAGCCACAGTCCATCAACTGACCACCATATTCAACAGTGGTGCCAACAGACGTGTATCCGACATTACCGTTGAACGCACCCTGCTACGGATGGGCCTAAACAGTCGACGCATGGTTGCTGCACCCATGTTGACCAGGGGTCATCGTCACGACGCCTAGACTTTGCACGTGAGCACAGCCATTGGACCACACACGAGTGGGCTAAGGTCGCCTTCTCCGACGAGTCAAGGTTTTTGCTCCATAAAATTGACGGGCAATGGCGAGTGCGTCGTGAACGCCATGAAAACAGATTACAGGAGGCTATTGTGGGCCGGAAACAGGCTGGTGAATTTATAACAAAAAAAACAACTCTTTGTCCACCTGAATTTCGTTATAAGCGAGTTATGGGGAATAGCGAATTTGGGATAAAACGAAATAATTCTTTGTCCCCGTGAATTTCGTTAGAAATGTGTTATGATGTAAATAAAAAGCAATAAAATTTGTTTTTTTAATTATAGAAGTATTTAAAATATCGTTTCATTTTCGTTTCCAGTTTAAGTGGAAAGAATTAAAATATACAGAAGTCCAAAGTCCCAAGAGATCCCACTCTCAGGCAAAATTTCCTATTATTTTAATCATTCTTCATTAATAATTTTAAAAAATAGCTGCCGTCACTTGCCCTATTTTTTTTATCTAACCTGTGCTAGAACGGTACATAAAATATTGATAATAAAGAAGTATCAAAGATAATAATTCTACTATAACATTTGCTAATTGAGCAAATGGTTGAAGAAGCTCAAGAATCGTGTAATAAACTTATAAAGAAGTATCGACAAGACGTTGCGCGAAAAAGTACCCGAATTAAAAAATATGGAAGATGTTTTTTTCCCGTCTTTTGATATCGTCATATCCGCTAATATCAAGCCTAGGGAAATTGGGAGCGAAAGGAATAAAATCATTAGAATTCGAAGCAATTGAATTGCTAAAGGCACTCACTTATGAGGATTCAAATCTGTACATTTCACCATTGCAAAATAGTGAAGACGGATCTGGAAATTCTTCTGACGAAGAATATTAAATCCGCCATTTTGTTTTTTTGTAAAAACAACATCAAATTAAAAAAAAACACCCTATGTAGTGAATTTTCAAAAAATTAAATTACGATTTCGACTTTTGGACACGTTTTTGGCAATTGGGACTGTGCGGCGATTATAAGAAGCATTCTAATTCCAAGTGCAGCATTGAGATAGCCCGAGTAGTCAAGTCTCTGTTAGTGGTATCCAGCAACGAAGCTATCACAGGCGAGAGTTAATAGACTATATATCAAAATTTCAAATTGGACGATAACTATAATTCGGCAGGACAAATCCCATGTCACTGGGAAGCTCTATGAAAAGTTTTTTTCTTGCAAAAAAGTGGTAGCATATGTTAGTGTTAGACGAGGCGCGAGTATACAGGGTGTCCAAAAGGCCTGGTAACATGGCAGATATCTCAAAGCTGCCATGTATGCGAGGTCTGATGAATGTGATTTATAGGTAATAGGGGAGTGGGGAATTCATTGCAGCACACAAATTTGACTTTGACCCCCCAATTTGATTGATTGATTGATTTATTGCTACCAAAGATAAGGATAAAGGTAGTTCGGTGCTACACAGAAATCCCCACCAAGGCACCGAGAACAAAGACAAAAAGACAAATAAAAAAAAACAAACAAAAAACATTAAGTATATATTAATGAAGTTATTGATAAAATTATATAATTATATAAAAGACAATATTATAAAAAACAATCCAAATTCCTCTTAGCATTATGCAGTTGATTAAAACAAGATAAAATTTTGAATAATAAATTAAAATTAAAGCAAGGAATATAAAACAATTCTCGATTTCTAAACCGTGTATTACAATTAAAGTTTAAGTAAGCCAAACAAAAAGGACTATCAATCTTTCCATTAATGATATTAACAACAAATTTTAAAATCTCCGCATGAAAGATGTCAACACAATCACAAATGTTCAAATCTTGCATGATCTGAGAAAAAGAGTAAATACCAATTCTAATTTAGCGGTAAAAATAAAGTTTTGCGAATAGACTATAGACTCTATGAAGTCTATTCTTGACATGGTTTGACGCAAACCCCCAAATTACTATTCCATACCGAATGACCGGTATAATAAGGGTAATAAATAATTTAATAAAAAAATTGCCACACTTAAAGCGTGAGGTCAGGTTACGAATCACGCCTAAGGAAAGAAAATTCCCAACGGTGTGCTTCACTGCAATTCACGGCTCGGGGCAATAAGGATTTAACCCACAGCAAGAAGTTCTTACTAAATGTTATAATTACTGCTTTTGAAAGCTATTTACAATATGTTTCAGTGAAAATTACACGAGTAGACTGCAATCACATTAAACCAAAAAAATCAACCTTACAGATTTACAGATTTTTTAAAAAATTTAATATCACTTTTCTCAAAAAATTCCTCCTGTGGGTTACGTCCTTATTGCCCCGAGCCCTTCAACTGTTAAATTATTTTAAGCATAATTTTTATCCAAATAAAATGTATTTGCATTCTGTAAACATTCTCCTTTTTTCCCCTCCACTTTTATAACTGGAAAAATATTGACATAAGAATTTATCTACAAAGTATTCCTAAATGAAGTATTATGTGAGATACAATTTTTTTTCTATACTGTGTAGTCGGCTAATTTTTAGAATCCCTGATATAATTTTTTCATATGTAAATAAACAGTGTGATTTTTAAAAAATATTTTTTACATAATTCTCTGATATATTCCGACGTCAAAGAATTAATTCATATATTATAAGATATTTTTCAGGCATTACGTCAAAAATGTTTAATTATAAAGCTAAAATTGGACTTAATAACACGCTTATCACATCCAGCGATGCCAGACCTGGGTTTTTCCACGCAGATCTAGGTTTTTTTTCTATCCCAGCGACATCTGCTGAGAAAATAAAAACCCAGAAAAAAACCTAGATGGAAAAAAACCCAGGAAAAAACCCAGAAAAGACCCAAGTTCGGAAAGTCACTTTAGAAAACCATTCAAATGTATATAAATGTAAAAATACAGATTTATATATAAATGTATATAAAAATATATGTATATATAAACATCCCCTATTTAAATATAAAAAGATGAAATAATGTTAAATGTAAACATCTAAATGTTGGTTATGGTAAAACAAATAATTACAATTACATTTATTGAACGAATAAACTAAAATATATCAAACTAGAAAATAATGAAACGCTTTTAAAAAGTTATATACATGAACAAAAAATTAATAATACAAAAATTAATTTTATGCATGAAGTAAAATCCACACTGCCTTTTTAAAACGGGCTGTGCTCTCTGCTGACCTTGAGGTCATTCTCTTGAAGTTTTCACATTTGTATTACATTTGTATAAGAAACAAGTTTCTTTATTCTTTTTTAAAACTGTTTTATTTCGGTGTGAGGTTCTCCCTCTCCCCTTCCTCTAATGCAATATTGAGTTTTATCTGAAGAGGTCTCTGAGATAGCTGGTGAAGAAAACAAACCCAGATTTGGGTGGAAAAACTTATTTCCGGCAATACTTCCGCTGGCAACGCTGATCATATCTACTTTGTGCGCTAATCAGATCTCGTGTGTGACGTCATTAACTCTTGTATCGGGCCCGGTAAAGAAAAAAAAAAGATCACGATGGCCCCGCGTAGGCCCCGCGTAGGACAGCCTCTTTCGCTCTTATGGCCCTAAAAATTGAGTTAGAGATGTACCCAAAAAGATTTTCTGAAGAAGAAGCCAGATCAACATAAGATATTTTAGCTAAAATTTTAGACTCATAATATCTGCAATCCTGCTTTAAATATTCAAACTTGTTCCAAGTATAGAATATCAAATATCAGAGGCCTTGATGCGCATTTTCTTGAGAATAAGTTTTCACGTTGTAAACTAAGAAGCCATATCTTTCTCTTTGATTATGAAGAATTTTAATTAAACCATAATTTATTGTCCGAAGTGGCAATCAATAGAAGCCACTTTAAAATTTATGTTGTAAAGCCTCTCTTGTCAAGTTTTCCAAAGTTCCTTAACTTTATCTACCACTCGAACGTTGTTGTCTTTCCATATTCAATACCATGTTTCCCTCTCGAACGCATCTTAATTCTTTAGGAAGCTGATTATTAGAAAATTCAAGATAATCGACTCTCCAGTAGTTGAAGACTTAAAATTGAAACTTACTAAGAAGAAAATTAAAATTGCAGATGCGAATACGGCGTTTATTAACACTTGAGATCATTTAATCCATGACATTCTATTTTTACCTTTATATTATTTTTATTTCCAAAGCATATTTGAACTGTGATCTGTAAGCATTGAATGGCACGTCCTAATAGAATAGAAAACTCATAAAAAATCGTAAGGAAAGCTGTTATTTCCTGCTTAACTACATACGAATCGTTTCCGGTTTGATTTCATATAATTTTTCTGTTCTTTCTTGTGTGTTGTACAGGTTAAATATTCAAAATGACATAACCTTAAAGGTGTATAGAATATATTCTGTGTTTTGCAACAGAAGTTAGGAGTTTTAGTGTGCTGACTAAGAAAATCCAATTTATTCTTTTAACATTTAAAAAAAGTTCTAGTCTTACTTGAAGAAAATTTAAGATCTTACGATTGATCGAAATAAGTTAGTTATTTCTCCAGTTCTGATTTGTCATAAGTAGACTTTCAAATTAAAATTTAATTAATCGTGGATGGCATTTCGGCTCTCTGATCACAAATGACTTTGTAAGCACTTTAGTTAAAACTGATTATTGATTGGAACATTCTTCGAGCTATGTACACTATAAAACAATCTCAACTTTAAAGTTTTAAAAATAACCGAAGCTTTAGTAAAAATTTGGCAGACAATTTCGTGTAAATCGATGATTTCATCCAAACAGTGGTTTACAGGTTTTACCTACCATTTTAAGCATGTTAAGTTTTATTTAATATATTTAAAAATCTGAAAAATAAACTCTCTCACGGAACGTCAATTCCAAAGAGAAACTGTAATTTGCGTGAAGATCATCTTTATTTCTGACGTCAAATTTGAACTATCTCCATCAATGTTACACTTCGAGAAGCACGTGAGTACAATCTTTCATAACTCTAAGACCGATTCTATAATGAATTCCATTAAATAATCACATTCATTTGAACAAACAGACAAAGGAACAAACACACAAGGAACATTCACACTGGCTATACAGGGTGAATACAAAAGTCTGAACCCCCCTTTTATTTTTTGAACCGAAGCAGATATGTCAATTTTGATGAATCCAATGAATAGGAAGTTGTGGGTGGCCTATCCCATGGTGCACTTTTGATCATCCCAAATATGCAAATTAGGACACATTCAAAATTTATCTCAAAAACCGTAAGGGATAGAGAAAAAAAACCCAATTGTAAACTTGTTCAGCATAAAAAAACAAACAAAACAAAAAAAATCATCCAAATCGGACCAAGCAATCACCCACAATCACGTTGATCATGTTGACCATATCCGGAACAGTGTAGCTTGCCATCCTGGAATTGTTCTATCTTCTGTGTGCTGAAACATGCCTTTTATTTGCTTTTCCGCATGAAAGTGAATGTGAGTATGGTAATTTATGTTAATTTTTTGATTTGCAGGCTTTACATGGTGGAAATATCAACATTCAGTTTTCCTTGTGCAGTGTGACTGTTAGTAAGCTACAAACAGTTCACCACGTGATTGTGGGTGATTGGTTGGTTTGATTTGGGTTTTTTTCTCTATCCCTTACGGTTTTTGAGATAAATTTTGAATGTGTCCTAATTTGCATATTTGGGATGATGAAAAGTGCACCATGGGCTAGCCCACCCACAACTTCCTATTCATTGGATTCATCAAAATTGACATATCTGCTTCGGTTCAAAAAATAAAAGGGGGGGTTCAGACTTTTGTATTCACCCTGTATAATAGGACTAGAACATTTACCATTAAAAAGATCTCTGTCTCTAATTCATCTTTAATATTCAAACTGTGTTACAATGCAATTTTCTGGGTGGGTACATCTAAAATCAATATTAAGCGATTGATTGTTGCTCTTAATAAAACTATACGCATAGTGTTTTAATTGATCAAAATTTACCTCTATCGCTAGCAGCATCAATGCCAGCTTTAATAACTCATAAACAGTAAATGGTGTTTAGTAACTGAAACGGTAAGTCTCTAAGAGGCCCACTCCATCCTGCCTCTATTGTATTTTAACTGGCTATGTATTATAGAAACCTACAATCAGACCTACAATCACACCTAAAATCAATCTACAATTACAGTTTTCATGTTCTTAAAATTTAAAGATCAATTAGAACCTCAAATATTTTAGCTCAGCATTTCCGTATAGTTGCATAGGACTAGGGCCTTCTATCCTTAAGGCATATAGTTAATGGCTGTATTTCTTGCACTCGTTTTACAGTCCTGGACAAAATTCTAGGACCAACGACAATATTAAATACTACGCTGTTTGAACAAATATTCTGAATATAATACGATTAGTAAACATCAGTCAGAAATAATCATTGCAAACAAATCAAAGATACGGAATGGTGGTTTTTCGAAATAGTTCAATAGAAACAGGTAGGCACTACTGTGTAAAAAATTGAAATGTTCCATTTTCCGGTATATGAAATAATTTATGAGGGAAAGAAAAGTAAAAAAAAAAATATTAATGGGAGTAAATCAAATAAGTAATTTTCGCCTATTTTTAAGCAAAACAAAATTTACTTTATTACGTTAAGAGGTTTAGAATTCACGAGGTACTTTGGGCAAAAGTGTAGAATTACGTGCATGCACTAATGAAAGGGGGCTAAACATGCCTAGAACAGCGGTGCAATTCAAAATGCAATTAATTTAATGTTTTCATCATCTTCATCAGGTATTTTAGCCTGATCTGGTGTTGACAATTATAGGCAATTTTTTTGAAGAAAGCACGCCGATTCTGCGATATAAAGACAATAAATCCATCATA
>JAHWFO010112040.1:0-12729 GCA_023313115.1 Rhysida immarginata | reverse complement strand
GCGTAGAACAGCGCTGCAATTCAAAATGCAATTAATTTAATGTTTTGATTACACAATGCTGCATTTAAAAAAAAATTTCATGTTGATTTAATTCTGAATGGTGATTTTGAAAGTACTTTTCATGCTGATTTTAAATCTGTTTTCAGTTTCACTGTATCACGTCAGGATTTTTCACAAATGATTAAACTATTTTCTTTGTCGTGTAAATTTTGTTTACTTCACTAATCAATTTTTTGTTACATACAATTACCAATAAGAGCAAAAGGAATAATACCATCTGACAAAAAAAGGCAAAAACACTCACATGGTATGTTTCAACACTAAAAATAACCAAGGTTGGAACAATATGCCCTCTATTGAAACTTCCTTTTTCTCGATTTTCTTGACTTATTTGTTGATTGACATTCCTGTTTTAGAATCCAACAAAAATCTGCCATCATATTTGTATTCCATCTACCTTGATATCTTTGCTCCATTTCTTTGATGTCTTGATGGAATCTCTCACCATGCTCTTCACTCAGATCTCCTAAATTCTCGGGGAAATAGTTCAAATGTGAATGTAAAATATGCACTTTAACACTCATATTGCAACCAAGTCTTTTAAAGTTTTCCAGCATCTTATTAACTTTGATTTTGTATTGAGGGTCCCTGTAATTTCCTAAAAAACCATCAACAACACACTTAAAACTCTGCCATGCTGCCTTCTCCTTTTTTGTCATGGTTTTTTCAAATTCAGAATCATTCATCAGTTTACGAATTTGAGGGCCAACAAATATTCCAGCTTTTATCTTTTCAGAAGTTATCTTGGGAAATTTCTTTGAAAGGTACTGCATGCAGGGGCCATTTGGAGTTACAGCCTTTACAAACTGCTTCATCAACCCCAGTTTAATATGCAAAGGAGGCAATAACACTTTCTTTGGATCTACTAGTGGATCGTTCAAAATGTTCTTCAAGCCTGGTGCAAGATCCTTTCTTTCTGGCCAAATTTTCACTATCCAGTGCTTTTCCTTTGCTCTACTGTCCCACTCACATAAGAAACATGGCATCTTTGTGTAACCTGCCTGTTGCCCAAGAAGCATGCCGATGATCTTGAAGTCACCACACAGTTGCCACTTGTATTGCTCATATCCAATGCATACCAATAACTTCTTCACATTTTCATAGGTCTCCTTTAAATGAACAGAATGAGCAACAGGAATGGAAGCATATAAATTTCCATTGTGAAGCAATACACCTTTTAGACTAGTTTTAGATGAGTCAATGAACAGTCTCCATTCTTCCGGCTTGTGATCCACTCCAAAATACTTAAGCAAATCAGGAATGTTACAGCAATACACCATAGTTTCTTCTTCTGCAAAATATGGAAGTAATTCATGCTCTCTGTGGCGATACCAAGAGAAAAAAGTTCCTGGGCTTAAAAGATTCTTTGCTTTTAATCTTGAACCAAGGAGTTCTGCTCCATCCTTTGTCAAATTTAAATCCCTCACCAAGTCATTGAGCTCTTCTTGTGTGAATAACTGCGGCCTATTTTCTTCTACTTCTGGGGCATAGCACTCATCTTCTTTCAGTACTTCAGCTGCACCAAGTTCAGGGTCACTTTGCTCTGAAACATCTTCAAGAGTATCTGGTGGTGTTGGCACAGGAATGTCATCACTGTGTGGAATTGGTCTCAGTGCTGATGGTAGGTTAGGATATATTATGCACTTTTTATTTTTTGCATTATATCCATCTACCTTGACAATGCAGAAATAACAGTCACTGAGGTGATTCTGAGGTTCTCTCCATACCATAGGCACACCAAAACCCATTGAACTTCTTTTTCCATTTTTCCAATGTCGCAGTCCCTCAATGCAGTTCCGGCACACTGTATGGGGAGCCCAAGGCTTGTCCTGGTCTCCTAACTTCATGCCAAAATAAGCATGATATGCATTTATAACAAAAGGAGTTATATTTTGTCTCTTCTTTGCAGGAATAAAGCTGCCACAGATATAGCAAAATATATCAGGATTATTTACACAACTACGTCTACTGGCACTCATTTTGGCTGATATAACTGCTTAAACTTAAACACTGTTCACTATATATACTGTTCTTATAACAAAAACAAGCTTGTAATAGTAATTGTAACCATAAATCAGTTCCCAGCTTTAATCAGTAGTCTTTTGTATTTGAAGGAGTCAGGCACCAATATCACGCAATTTCACTAATCTGAAAAAGATAAAATTTAAATATTTCAAAAACTGTACGTGATACAAAAAAAATAATTACATTTTCGAAATCAGCATAAAAAACTGGCATAGAAACATGTATTATCTTCTACTCAGCAAAAATCATGCAGCATAGTGTTATTGATGGAATTATGATAGATTCTTTTTGAATGAATATTTAATAACGAATGAAAGAAATAACAGTTTAGATTTACCGAAGTTGATAGTTTATCATCTTCATCAGGTATTTTTGGCCTGATCTGGTGTTGACAATTATAGGCATTTTTTTTAAGAAAGCACGCCGATTCTGCGATATAAAGACAATAAATCCATCATATCCCTTTTCTTCTTTTCTGTTACTGTTCTTCTTGTTGTATACATTTTCTCCTACACAACAACCGCAAGAGAACATAATGGACGACCCTGACTTTTCTTGAAACTTATCGAATAGTTTCTAGGGCAGATTTCTGTGTTTCTTAAATTTACTGGTAAATGATGCCACCTCCCTTTCAAATTGTAAGCATTTTATTTTTAACCAATTCATAGCTTTTCCATCAGCAGTGCGTTTCCTTTTGGTTACAGAATTTTTATCCCACTTAATACCAACAATAAGAGTTAGCCTACTTTATTTACATTTATTCACATTTTACCTTCGTTTGTTCTTGTCGTGATGATGTATTCTAACTGCCTGGTTGATATTCTGCACATTCAGAACTCACAATATTGCTATTCTTTCCGTCTGAATGTCAAGGATTTTTATGAAAGAACAGAGCGGGAAGAGGTGATGAATAATTAAAGTAAATTCAATCAAATATAATGATTAAGATACACAAGGGCGGCTGCTTGCCGAACATAAAATGTCAATAAATGAACGTGAGTTCGTGACTATCAGTCCAAGTTGATTGCAGCCGACGTTGGGGAATAAGCGGTTCGACTCCTCGAAGTTCCTTATACATCCGGGACGAGAAAAGTGACGACTTGGAAGTAACGTCGGTGAGGTAGGTTGATGCAACAACGATGCTGTCAACTTGGGCTGGCACTGGGTCACGCTGGGTACCGCAAACTCAGACAGCGGCAACCACTCAGGGTAAGTCGACCGTGGAGGAGTGACTGTGTAAAATAGAACAATGGATTAAATACGTGATGAGACAGGTAAGAATTTCTATCAAACGAAATTACAACACTACAGCCTACAAAGCTTAAGTGGATACCGTTATTACCAGAGGAAGTTGCTCCTACGTCCAAGCGCGGACAATCGCGTGGGCGCCCAACGCTAATGCCGGCTAAGTTAGGAATGGGGAGAATCGCTTCCACTGTATTCAAGCTCCACGGGAGAAAATCGTGTTCGGTTTGGGGGCGTAGTGTCACGTCTGGGTCGTGGCTCAACGGAGTAGGCACGTCGTGCGTCGGGGAGCGCACATCCTCATCGCTGACGGCTATGTGGTCCGATGAGTCTACAAGGGCCTCTCCTTTATCGCCCAAATATTCAGACGTCTCAGGGGCGGATGACGATCGGGTCGATTGGGTGTAGTGGTTGAGGTAGGCGGACGTCGGACATCTAGCTTCAGACTTGGCTCGGGAAGCGCTGTCCTCCTTCAACCTCGGGACACCTCGACGGCTGTCATCCGATTTGGCGGGCGGACGAGACGACCTTTTCTTGGGATGGAATACCTCTTCGTGCGGTGTACGAAACCGGTTACTCCGGCTTCTGCGGTGGGCTGACGGCTGACGCCTTCTTGTTCTCTCGTACTCGGAAGACGATGCTGAATTACGTACAACTGGACCTTCTTTCACCCTCGGATCGGCTGGGGAACTATTCTTCACGGGGCACTTATGGCTACGAATAGATATACTATTAATGGACTCAGAAATTCTATGTTGGCCTCAGTCTATGTTCCCCGTCCTTCGTCCAGATCCGTGTCCATGGGTTGGTCCTGTCGGTCTTCCGTCCGCTGTTGGAGCTGAGGCTGATGGTGTTGCCTCAGCGAACGCCTAATCAAGAGGTCTTATAATCTAGGCGTCCAGGCGCACATGCTGTAAGTGGCAAGCAGCCCATACGGGGCTGCGCAACTTATCCAAACGTTTCAAAAACGAGGTTATCCAGCCTGGCCGCAATGAGGTACCGTTTAATATCGGGTAAACCCAACCCCCGTCTCTCCAAGGGAATAAAGAGGAACGCTGCTCTCAATGGATGACGTTGCTGAGCAGTCGTCCCCCAAACACAGTTCACCATTGCCCCACGGAGTCTGTTGAGTAGATTATACGAAGGTAAGGTGAATAGGCACTTGGATATCAGAACTGGAAGCACATGAGTCTTAATGTATCTCACCTTGACAAACATTGATGTTGAAAACCGGAAGTTTTGGTCAAGGCGAGAAATGCACTTTTCAACCACTTGTTGCCAGTGTATAAGATCCATATTCGGTTTGAAGGAGAACACGTAGCCCAGCACTGTAATTCGGTCACACCATGATATTGGGAAATTATTAAGAAAATCTCTGGCCCAGTTCCCAATGGCAATTTCTTTAGACTTGACGAGGTTGATGGTGCTCCCCGTCGAAGTACTAAAGCGATTAAATGTTTTTTTGTAGATGCTCAAGGAATATGCGTCTGACGCAAAAAGCACCACGTCATCCGCATAGGCTAACGACTTGATGCTTATCGATGCAGATGGAAGATTGTATCCTCGAACATCTTGGTGGCGATTTAGATATTGTAATAATGGCTCCAAGTAAAAGATGTATAACAAGGGGGAGAGGGGACACCCTTGCCTAACACCTTTAAGCAGGCTGAAGGTGGTAGATATGGAACCATTAATCGCCACGCATGATGTGGCCGAAATATACAGTGCGGAAATAATCGTGGCAAAAGTCCGAAGACGAAGGTGTCGAAAAATGTCAAAAAGGAACTCATGGTTCACTTTGTCGAAGGCCTTTTCTTGATCAAGGCTTAATATAGCAAGGGTTTGATGACGAGTACATGCCTCTTCCATCACACAACGAATCATAGCTAGATTGTCGGACATCCTGCGTGATGGAATTGAGCAAGACTGTCCGGGGTTAATAAACTCTTCTGCATACATTTTCAGTCTTTGTTGCAATACTCCAGTGAAGACCTTATAGTCCGTGTTGAGAAGGGTTATTAGCCTCCACTGGGTAACAAGTTCTGGATTCGGCACTTTTGGGAGAAGAATGATTTTCCCTATGGTGAAATCTGGTTTGATGGAAGACGGGTCATTGATGATCGAATTAAACACTTGTATCAAGAAAGGCCCAAGAACATTCCATGTCGCATTGTAAAATGAGTATGGAATGCCATCCATACCCGGTATGGACTGATGGCGGCCGTCCGCTGACAGGAACTTCTTGACTTCGTCTTCGGAAAAGGGACGAGAGATAGACAGGTCAGCATCCTCAGAAAAAGGTCTTAGCGCCTCAATCCACTGCTTCGTTTCGTCTGACGGAATGATTGGGTTATCGAAAAAGGATGAAAAATGGGCGTGAAAAGCTGACAAGATCTTGTGGTCAGAATTTACTTCCCCATTTTCCATCACCAATCGATGACATCGTTTTTTATTGGCACGACGTCTCTCCTCGGCGAACGCTGCTGATGATAAATTCCTGACGTCAGTCGCCCAGGAAAGTTTGACTCCGAGCGCTGCGCCGGCCGCCTTCCGGATAATTAGAGCGTTGACATCGCTCTTCACCTGATGAATCTCCATCTCGAACTCATCCTTCGGGGTGGATACATGGAGGAGCCGGAGGATCTCTTGTAACGTGAGGAGATGACGACGTCGACGACGAGCAGCATCTAACCCAATCTTCCGAAAGAACCGTTTGATTTTGATTTTCAGTTCTAACCACGAAGCAAGCGTAGGAGGCGCATTATGAAGATGTTTTTCAACGAACTGAGAGAACATTCCCTTGTATTCCTCTTCGTCGAGCAGAGAAACATTCAGAAACCAATTGCGATGGACTGCAGAGCCTGTAGATGATGCTGGAAATGGAGGATTCCATGACCACATGATGGCACTATGGTCGGAGAATGAACATGGAATTACCTTCATTTTTCCAGGCGAACCAGCAAATGCATTGTCAACGAGAAAAAGGTCTAATCTTGATGAAATAGTGGACCCTTGATGGAAAGTAGACCCAAGCTGACTACTTTGTGGATGGTGTGTCCATAGGTCGAACAATGCATTTTACTGGCACAAACGATACACATGACCAGACGAGAAGATGTTGTTGTCGTCTGGATGGCAGTTCAAATCTCTAGCAATCACCACAGGCAACGATTAACACAAAAAGTTATTTAAGTGTACTGAAAAACGTCGGCTTCTCTGCTGTTCTACACGGTGCATATACATTAAGCAATCGGAAATTAACACCAGATGTTGAAATGTCCAAAGAGATTACCCTGCACTCGCAGTCAAACACACAGTTCGACACCAGAATGGGGGGGTTGAAGATGATGGAGGCAACCCCTTTCCCATTTGGTGAAGAAGAGTTGATAAAGAATTGTCCGTTGGCGTATTGACTGCGAAGGCCCGGAAGGTCGTAGCACTGTTGTGAAGTGGCGAGTTTTACTTCTTGAAGTAACAAGATGTCCGGCCGGTACATGGCAATGAACGATGATAACACCGATTGCTTAAAAGAGGAACCAAGAGAACGCACGTTCAGGGAAATGACCTTCATTGAGGATGTTTAATGGCGCACCTGCTGACCTGTATCCGGTTGAGACTTGGACATCCCAGATGATACGGAAGGCTCCGTCGTTCTTCTCATCGGAGATCGCAGACGACCTGATGAGGAAGAAGGGCTGCGCTGGTGGCTCGCGCGGCTGTCTCTCTCGGAGGAAGAAGTGGCTCTTCTCTCGTCCCTGCTGCCACGATCCCGTCTGGATTTTTTCTTGCGGGGACTCCTCGCCCTCACAAGATGATCCTGCTGTTTCTGCGCTGATGGAAGCGAGGTCCCAGCAGAAGATGTCATCCTGGAAGGTGACGACGTATTAATAGTCTGCGCAGGCTGTGATGTTGTTGACTGCGCTGGTGGAGGAAGAGTTTGACACTCCTTCACTGAGAAGGCGGATTCTGCTCCTATTGAAGCATCTACGTCGTCATCTCCAGAAGCTTCGTATTCACCCATCGTCACATCCAGAGATGACTGAGGAAGAGGTGTAATCTCTGGGAGCTTGGAAGGAGGTGAGGACGGCCGCTCCCTCCTGGGCTCCAAAGATGTAGTTGGAGTCGAAGATGTTCGAGGCGGTAGTGGCATCATCTCCTTCTGCTCCTGGGGAACAGTCGGAAGAGCCGGTGAAACTTGGCTCTTCCGCGATGGTGATCCAGGCGACGAAGCTCTGGTTGGCCCTGAGGACTTGGCCGGTGATGACATCATGTCTTGCTGCTGGGACGACATTCCTTTAGGCGAAGCTGGAACATCTGCTGGCACTGCAAACACTCTCTCCGGGCACTGGTGGTATTTGCTCACAATGCGATTACATGCATCGCATTTCTTTAGGAGAGGGCAGTCTCTTCTGACGTGCGACGTTTTCTTGCAGTACCAGCAGCCTTTGACCCTTGTAAGACACGCGAACTTTGTTGCCGTGCATTAAAAGGTTCTCTGGAATGTCCCTCTGAAGGTTCATGTCCACTATAATGTCACCAGTCTTCTGTAGGGGAGAATCCGTATGAGTCGGATAAGCTACTTTCTTCACCTGCTCCTAGTGGGACATGTAAGGCTTCAGGTAATCTTCTTCCATCAGTGGCGAGGTGCCCCGGATAAAGATGGGCAGATATCCGGGCTCAGCATAGACCAGGCGGACGGTGGTTTGCCCTATCTTGACGTAATCCGCAGACGGTCTGCTATGTTTCGCTGTCGGCAGAGCATCCTCCATTCGTTTGGAGAAAGTCTTTGCACGACAGAAACAGCAGGATCGCCAGATGGCAACACGGGTGGGATGCCCGTCTTCAAGTATAGTTCTTTCATAAACATGCCGACGGCTATTGGTCCGTCGGCAACCATAAACACCATGTTCTCCATGGCTTAGAGAAGAAAAGTTCGGGGGAGGGGGGTGAAACCTCTCCCGGTGTCGCCGGGGGGAGGGTCACTAAAAGTCACTAAGAGTTTTTCACGCACGCGTTGGTTAGTTGGTTGCTGCGTGAAGAATTATATAAGTTCAAAAAAGACACTCACAAAAGCCGGAATCATTATTAACTACTCTGTCTTCCGTCCATCCTTCATTAGTCGCTCGCTAAAGTCACTCTCCATCTTCCTTTCAGATCCTCCGCTTTTATTTCCTCTGGTTGGATTCTGGGCCAATTCTGCGCTGCGCAATCTCCAATCAGCTTTCGAATCGGCCTCTCTCTTCCAGCAATTGTCTTTTCTCTGGTATTGCTTCGTTTTTCCGCCTGTTCTATTCTTCTTCGGGGTGACGGCTTTCTTTCTTCTTTCTTTTTCCCTTGTCAAATCTTCTTTAACTTTTTTATCTTCGCTACCTCCTTCTTCTGATTTGACACTGAATCCATATTTTCAACACTTCAGTATTTGTATGGACTTGTTTTACTACTGCGCTGGATAAAGAGGACATTTGTAAGAGCTGCAGGAATGTTCTGCCATTTGTGAAGAAAAGGGATCTTAATGGACTTAAGTTTACCTCTGAAAAGAAGACTATATGTTATATAAAGTGGTGCACTTATCCAAAAAAAATCAATTATGTTGGCCTGCACCCCTCATATACAGTAATATGAGCTATCGAAAGTCATCACAACATAATCTGTTAAATGTAATAGATCTTTTGCACTGGACAAATACAAAGGCCATTAAACATAATTGTGATATTTAAGAAGGCCTCCTGTTAATGAAACTATCCCTATAAATGTATCTGCATCTGCCGAGGTGCAAAGAGTCAGTAATAATCCAAGAGAATGCAACTTGGGAAAAAAGTGGTCCATTCGGCACAAATTCTAGACATGAATGAAAACCTACAGTAAAATATGGTCTGAAGAGACGTCATTCAAACTGTTTCCCACAGTTTATGTGCGAGAACGCTTAAAAATCGGAATGTCTCATTCCAATCATAGTGAAGCTCATCATAATTTGGACAGCCAAATCGTTTTCTGCAGGCTTAAAAGGCGACGTGATTTGAAAGGTAGAGTCACTGACAATGAGAAGCGGTTGGTCACTGACAACCGCATGTTTCGCGCTCAGGAGCTGGAGAAAAGACTAGAATCTTCCCTGGCATACCAATGATGGTTGACGGTGTCACAGTGTAAGCTAAAATTCAGACGTCTTCACTTTTTAAGTGTTTTCATTATTTTGTGTAAATCCTATATAAAGTAATACAAAAATTAACGAAGAAAAGAGCGTTTTTTGCTCTTAATTTCATTAATTGTACAACATGTTAAAGAATAAAATAGTGAGCGTTTCTTTTATGCTAATTTTGTAAATTACTTTAATGGATTGCATGCAGGTATCATCAACTTGCCCAAACAATTTCGTATCCGAAGAAAATTAAGAGATAAGAAAGGATAGAGATTCTTAGTGTATGAATTCTAAGCTTTTCTTACTCTGTTTTGCATAAAAAAGACCGCATTATCTTATCGTAGAATGCAAAACATTGTGAGGCCGGGAGAGCAAATTTTAATTAAAATTTAAATTAAAGATAACATCAAAACTTCAACGACAAGGAAAAAGATCTCTTGAGAAATTTTTTTTTGTCGCACAAGATTTATTTATTTTTCTTATTTCTTATTCACTTCGCAATGTGTTTGAAGAGTAACTTGGCAGAGCCATTGTCGATTCGTTTACCAATCAATGATATTCAACATTGCGGAATCATCGGAGAGCCTCCGTGAAATCCACCAATCTTCCTCCTCATACCCTCTTCTTCTTCCCCGTGATTCAAGTTCACGCTTTCGTCAGACGATGTCGTCTCCCTCCATTGACGGCGGCCACTTTTCCCTGCTCTTCCCTCGAAACACTTTCCGCAAAGATGATATTGGTAGTTGACAAAGCACGACAAACTCCTTGTGATTGACAGCCTTGGGGTGTTTTTTTTTTTCCTTTCCAAAAGAGTTTCACATAGAAGATGAGATAGAAACTGACTGACAGATAGAGGAAGCAAAATGGATACCGATAAAGGAAAGAGTGAGAGAGTGAAAGAGTAAGAGTAACACCGTTGATAATAACACAATGAATAATAGCACAATGTAACTTTAGATCGACGCAGAATATTCAGTTTCACAAAAAAAATTAAAAGAGGATCAGGATAGAACTATTATCACACACACACACACACCAAAAAAACCTATTGGCGATTTCTATATTTAATTTAAATACAATATATTTGCATATTTCTCATTTTAAAATCCACTTCAAGTTTATTTGCTTAGCTTTGTTTACATAGTTGCTTTTCTCTCTATTCAATAATTCATTTATAATTCTTTTATTAACTCCACACAAAAATAAGCAAAACTAAAAAATGAATTATTGAATAGGAAGGACTTAAATTTCACTAATTTCTTTTTGTTAGATATGGCTAAATACGAAATTAAATTCAAAAGTTATGTTCAAAGGGAAGATGAACCATACACTATCAAATTCTTATAGTTTATGCGAAGCGAGCTTAAATATTCAATAATACGGTAACCAAAATAAGTTCTTGCCGTTTTAATAAATCCATGCAACATCACAAACGGCAAGAGCTGTTTTGATTACCTTGTACAAACTTTATTAACAGGGTGTTTCTGAATGGACTGTACAAACTTTCAGGATGTGTTTCAGGGACCAAAACAAGCAGAAAATATCATATGAAAATGGGTCGAAAATGCTTCTTTCTAGAGCTATAACGGTTGAATCCTATAATAAAAGAAGAGTTACGACAATTCACAGAATCATCTGAAGAAAATTGCGTTCTCTTCAAGCTCAGATTTTTTTGGGGGATATTGAAAATCCTTGTTTATTCTGTGCCTGTACCAGATGTTTCAAGTCTTCATTACGAATCCTGGATGGCAGGATCATCCGTCATACACCTAGTATTTTCCAACGGTTTCGCTAATCCACGCAGTGACGTGCACAGGCTTCTTGAAATCAACGGAGGCCATTTTGAGCATTTGCAATAGCAAGTCTTGCTATATCGTAGGTAAATCATACAGCTTACAACTCCATACGCTTTAACGTTAATTTTGACTACAGCAGGCACCTTCAAACCTTTATAACTCTAAAAAGAAGCATTTTAGACTTCATGTTCATATGCCATTTTCAGCTTGTTTTGGTCCCGAAACGTATCCTGAAAGTTTGTATATACTATTCAGAAACACCCAGTATGTACAAAAAACTTATACATTTATGATTCTTACATATTCAATTTTTTCTCAAGTACAGTAGAACCTCGATTATCCGAGCTATTGTGGACCAACCGTACATTAGATCAGTTGCAGTGTTTCTCAAACTTATTTCTATGAACGCCCCCTCAGTATAAACAAAATTTACTAACGCCCCCCAGCCACATCTTAAGGTTTCTGCAAATATCAAGGAGATTATAAAAAATTCTCTTGGGAATCATAGACCGTGGGATAGGGGAAGTCCCTGGTTCGGAAGAAAGGAGCGAGCTTTAGCGATGGATCGAAAGGGCAGTTGGCATCTTGTGAAGAGCTTGCATAATAAACTGCTAAACTGCTCTCACCATCATTTAATTCTAAAAGTGAAAGGATTTATAAGGCGATACAATTAATTACAAGGGCTATATTATTTTCAACCTCCGATGGGGCATAAAATAAAGAAAAATGTGAATAGCAAAATGATTTTATTACCGGTAATCATGTACAATCCAAGTTACTTTTTGACATAGTCACCGTAAAGATTGAGACATTTTTCATATGGATGGACGAGTTTGCTGCTAGCATGTTGAAATAGGTCTCCATGGCATCTTCTTGAAAGAAGAGGCGTGCTGTCTTCTGGAGTTGTTTTGATTCATGACAATGCACGACCGCATACTGCAGTGATAACCCAACAGCTTCTTGAGCAATTTCAATGGGAAGTGTTTGATCACCTTGTTTACAGTCTAGACCTGGTGTCGAGTAACTTTCATCTTTTTCGAGAGTTGAAGAAAGGTCTGGCAGGACAGCACCTCCGCACCAAGGATGAGCTTCAATACGCCATGAGACGTATCTCAACATGCTGACGGCAAACGTCTATGAAGAGGGTATTGGAAAACTCGTCCATCGGTATGACAAATGTCTCGATCTCTACAGTGGCTCTGTCGTAAAGTAATTTTGTTATTCACACTTGTCTTTATTTTATGCCCCATTGGAGGTTGAAAAGAAATAATCCTTGTATTTTGTAAGCTCACACAACCGAATCATAGCTGCACATCATTCGCATGTCTCGCGATCACCTCACTGCCCACTTGTTAATTAACGCCCCCTCTAATGACCATATCGATATCGCCCATTTTGTGAAACACCGCATTAGATAATCGAAAAAAAAAATTGACGGAGGCTCTGGTGACTGCCAAAGCCGCGGGT
>JAHWFO010112037.1:0-31061 GCA_023313115.1 Rhysida immarginata | reverse complement strand
GATTGATGAGGCAAAGGAAACACGCATGTCTCCCTTGAGGTCCTTATCAAACGTCCAGATGATTGGCTAAAATTTGTGTCCTGAAAGAGAAAAAAACGAGTATTGAAAATTTTAAGGGGATATCATAATAGTCCCATTAGAGCACGCAGTATTGTACTTGTTCCGGCTATCTCACCTTCAAACTTGTTCGTGCTCTGTCTCATACTAGATGGAATGGTGAAAACAGTGTGTGAAAAAGTTAATTCGATTTCAAGTTATTGTACTCTTCTATGTATATAAAGAAGGATGTTCGTTTGTTTGTGGGTCTGTTTGTTTGTTTTTTATACAAATCTACAGTTTTATTCCGATCTTGATAAAATTTCGCATACATGACCTTCAAAGCATGAGGAATGTTATTGTCTACCTCAGATTTCAAAAAAATAATAATTATTGATAAAAAATCGATATTCATGGTTATGGCAGGGCATATTAATGAGCAATATCTCCTGACCAACAATGCAAATAAAAGTTTGTGCAACAATAGATATCAACAATGGTGTCAACACACAATACACCAACACTATGCAAGGATCAACATTATATGTCACATGACCAAGAATGCAAGCAAAGTTTGTGCAATATAGAATTCAATGCATAGAATTCCTGTTATTCAGGCTTTTCTTAGAAAAGAGAATTCTTCGTACTTAACAATTTCTTTAAAATCTTTAAAAATGATGAATGGCCAATATTTGCTTCAAGACATCGAAAGAAGAAAGGAAATTGTAACAACATCAAGTGTACATCTAAAGTAAGATTACGTGAGTAAAAAATTATTTAGATTAGAAGGCATCCTTGGAGAAGACCATCCATTGTGAGCCTTTAAAAATGTTTTTTTTCGGTAAATCAAGTCCCGGTATATCACCTAGAATAGATTTTTTCAGTGAAGAGGTAAATTCCTGTCTTTTGGATTTTTCTTAGAATGGATAGTCCCTTCGCTCTACATTGTAGTGATTGAGTTATTATTCAACCAATTTAGAGGTTTAATTGAGCTTTTTGCGGTTGTTATCTATACCAACAAGCTTAATTATCCTGGGCAACGACGGGTCCTCTGCTAGTCTTTCTCTATATATAACTAGCAAAGGTACCCGGCGTTGCCCGGGATAATTACACTTGGATGTAAACAGAACAATCTCAAAAAATTAAATTAAATTTTGCAATATCTTAAAAATAAACACATGAAAAAGCTTAGAATTAATACAGTAAAAATTCTTAATGAAAATTTCGAAAAAAATCTTTTTAAAGGCTCACAATGGTGCTGGACCTCTCCAAGGATGCCACTGCTAGTCTAAAAAGTTCTTACTTATGTAATCTTACCTCAGATGTATACTTAGTGTTGTTGCAATTTCCACTCTTCTCTCGATGTGTTGAAGCAAAAATTGGCCATTCATCACTTTGTGCACTCTAGCAGTCGCCGATTCTTCTATTTACTTGCTTCCCATTTGCTCAATACATCACGGTGCTAAAGGAGTGCTTCCTCAGTCGTCTTTCCACTCTTTCTCAATAGTCTGCTAACTCTCCATTATCTCCAGTTACTGATCATTTTTAAAGATTATCAAGAAATTGTTAAGTACTAAGAACTCTCTTTTCTAAGAAAAGCCTGAATAACAGGAATTCTATGCATTGTTACAAATTGAAACTTATCCATATTACATCATCATTTTATGTTCATTGTTATAATTCTTGGAAAGATTGCTTTAACATTACATCATCATTCTGTGCTCATTGTTATTGGTGAATTGCGCATTGATACCATTGTTGATGCGAACACAATGGGCCTATTGTTGCACAAACTTTGCCTTGCATTGTTGGTCATGAGATATATATTGTTGGTTCATGCAGTGTGTTTGTGAATTGCGTGCTGATACCATTGTTGATACCTATTGTTGTACAAACTTTGCCTTGCATTGTTGGTCATGAGATATTTCTCATTAATATGCCTTGTTATAACCATGAATATCGATTTTTTTATCGATATTTATTATTTTTCCGAAATCTGAGGTAGACAGTGACCTTCCTCATGCTTTGAAGGTCATGTATGCGAAATTTTATCAAGATCGGAATAAAACTGTAGATTTGTATAAAAAACATACAGACAAACCCACAAACATCCTTCTTTATATATATAGATAGAAGAAGGATGTTTGTGTGATTGTGGGTGTGTGTGTGGGTTTGTTTTTTATATAAATATACAGTTTTATTCCGATCTTGATGAAATTTTGCATACTTGACTTTCAAAGCATGAGGAAGGTAACTGTCTACCTCAGATTTCGAAAAAATAATAATTATTGGTAAAAAATTGATATTCATGGTTATGACAGGGCATATTAATATAGAAATATCTCGTGGGCAACAATGCAAGCTAAAGTTTGTGCAATAATAGGTGTCAACAATGGTGTCAACATGCAATGCACCAACACTAGGTAGGGATCAACAATATATATCTCATGACCAACAATGAAAGGCAAAGTTTGTACAATATAGATAAATTTCAATTTGTAACAATGCATAGAATTCCTGTTATACAGGCTTTTCTTAGAAAAGAGAGTTCTTAGTACTTAACAATTTCTATGAAAATCTTTAAAAATCATCTGTAACTGGAGATAATGGAGAGTTAGCAGATTATTGAGAAATAGTGGAAAGATGACAGAGGAAGCACTCCTTTAGCTCCGTGCTGTATTGAGCAAATGTTAAGCATGTCAATAGAAGAATCGGCGATATCGGTGATCGCAACACTACACAAAGAGATGAATGGCCAAGTTTTGATTCAAGACATCGAGAGAAGAATGGGAATTGCAACAACTTCATGTATACATCTACAGTAAGATTATGTGAGTAAGAAATTATTTAGTCCAGCAGTGGCATCCATTGTGAGGTTTTAAAAATTATTTTGCAAATTTTCATTAAGAGTTTTTACTGTATTAATTCTAAACGTTTTCATGTGTTTATTTTTAAGATATTTGAAAATTTATTCCAGAAAAAAAAAGTCCGAGCCATGCCGGGGGTACTTTATTTCCCTACCTTATTTGGTACCACAGCAGATCCTAACATTTCCTAAAAATATATTTGTCTATATTCTGTGAAAAAGTGTATATTTTGGAAACTGAGATGCTGATAATGCGATGACTGAACGTTCGCTTCCAAGAATTATTGATAATGAGCATAAAGTTATGATGCAGTGACAGAACATTAATAAGGCAGCTTCTATTGATGAGGCAAAGGAGTCTCGCGAGTCTACTTTGAGCTCCCTGTCAAACTTCCAGATGACTGGCAAAAATTTATGTGTCTGGAAAGGAAAGGGAAAGAACGATTATTGGTCAGAGAAACTCTGCAACTAAACAGAAAAAGCTATACGTGCATTTCAAACATCTGAACAACAGGAGTTTCGAATAGAGCAAGAGGGTATAAGAGCTTCTATGTCAAGGGTATAAGAGTCTAAATTATCTGGTGATGCTCCGCAGTAGTGAGGCAAGTCAAAAAGAGTTTAGATAAAGTCCCGGTATATCACCCAGACTTCCTGTTTTTCGTATTTTTAGTAGAATGGATAATCCCTTTGCTCTGTGTTGTATTGATTGAGTTATTATTTAACCGATTGGGAGTTATAATTTAATTTTTTGAGACTGTTCTCTTCACCTACAAGTGTAATTATCCTGGGCGACGCTGGATACCTTTGCTAGTATTCTTCTTCTATATACAGGGTGATTTACATCGAATGTAAAATACTTAAAGGGGGTATTATAGCGGTTAAGATAAACACAAAACGTCCTATGAACATGGGTTCAAATATGAACGATAACTGAGATATGAACAGAAATAAAAATGCCGTCACCAAGATCAACAAGTTATAATAACTCAGATTCTGTAAAGCCTAGATTAATGAAATTTGGAGGAATAACAGAGTACATAAGACTGTGTATACCTTTAAAATTTGATCTAATTCTAACAAGAATATAGAGAAGGATGTTTGTGGATCTGTTTGTTCGTTTGTTTGTTTGTTTGTGGGTTTGTTTCTTATACAAATCTACAGTTTTATTCCGATCTGGATAAAATTTCGCATACATGACCTTCAAAGCATGAGGAAGGTCACTGTCTACCTCAGATTTCGAAAAAATAATATTCATTGATAAAAAAACTAGACTTCCTGTGTTTCGAATTTTCGAATAAAAAGACTTTTTTAGAATAGATAGTTCTTTTGCTTTGTGTTATATTGATTGAGTTATTATTTAATCAATTGGAAGTTTTAATTTAATTCTTTTAAATTGTTCTCTTTACTTACAAGTGTAATTATCACGGGCGATGCTGGGTACCTCTGCTAGTCCATATTAACCTCGTACGTATAAAGAATTTTTTTTGGTTTAGGCACTGATATCCCCTCTCTATAATCGTCAATCGCGTGCATCCTGCACTCGCACATCTCAACAATCTTTGGAGCACGCGCGGAGCCGTAACGAAGTGGTCGAGACACGTATTCCGCAGTGCAAAGCTGATTCGTCTGCTCCAGCAATTCTCTATACGCAGCGCCACCATTCGAACACATAGCATTGTGGGAATTGTGTCCACAGACAGATGGATGGACGTCTGAACAAACTGATCGCATAAGCTACTTTTCTATTAATTGTGCGAAAATAAAATCCTACACTAGAGAGATGAACAATTATTAGCTGCAAAGGTTTCCAACATTTGTTTAATGCAGTTATGAGTTGGAAATTTAAAGCCAAATACTACCTCCTATCGTCGCAAATTTTTTGTTGCTCTAACCGGAAATACTTAAGGAGAGAAACTAAATTGCGGACAGCGACTTCTGTTGACGATTTCATGAAGCTATCATTGTTTGAGAAAAAACGCAACACGTAGAGACACCTGCCGGAGTTCATTGGAAACACAATCACTTCCGTTATTTCTGGACATGTTGAAGTAGAACCTCTTATACCTTCTTGCTCTATTCGAAACTCCCGTTGTTCAGATGTTTCAAATGTCCGTATTGCTTTTTCTGTTTTAGTTGCAGAGTTTCTCTGACCAATACTCGTTTTTTTCTCTTTCCTTTCAGGACACAAATTTTAGCCAATCATCTGGACGTTTGATAAGAAGCTCAAGGGAGAAACGCGTGTTTCCTTTGCCTCATCAATAGACGCTGCCTTATTAACGTTCTGTCACTGCATTATTACTTTATGCTCATTATCAATAATTCTTGGAAACGAACGTTCAGTCAACGCATTATCAGCATATCAGCATCCAAAATATACACATACCCACAGATAATACCCAAAATGCATTTTTATGAAATGTTTGGATCTGTTGTGCTACGAATTAACCTAGGTGATAACCCCAACGTGGCTCGAATTTTTTTTTTTTTTTGGATTAAATTTTGAAACATCTTAAAAATAAGCACATGAAAATGCTTAGAATTAATACAGTAAAAATTCTTAATGAAAAATCGAAAAAAAATTTTTTAACTCTCAAAATGGATGGACCTTTCTAATTATGCCACTGCTAGTCTAAATAATTTCATAGTCACGTAATCTAACTTTCGCTTACCATTTGCTCAATACAGCTAGGACCTAAAGGAGTGCTTCCTCTGTCGTCTTTCCAATCTTTCTCAATAGTCTGGTAAGTCTCCATTATCTCCAGTTTGTGCTCATTTTTAAAGATTTTCAAGAAATTGTTAAATTCTGAGGACCATCAATTCTAAGAAAAGTCCTGAACGACAGGAATTCTATCCATTGTTATAAATTTAACCTTATTTATAAAGCACAAACTTGGCCTTGCATTGTTAGTCATGAGATATACCGGGTGGGCAAGAAATAACGTGAGGTGTTCAGAGCTCGCTAGTGGGAATTCTACTAGGCCAAATGCAGTACATTTTGGTATATATACTTAGTGGAACATGCAGTTTTGATTTCTGCAAAAAAAAAATATATATAGTACCAAAAGTCGCCATAGGTGGCGCTTATTTCAAGAAAACAATGAATACATTTGCATAAGCACGTTCCGTGTTGAGCAATCATGACAATAAAAGGCAAGGCTGAGAATTTCCGATCATTCACGAACGAATGGCCTGACGATGACGCTTACTCTGCCTGACCGGGTGTTATTAGTCAAGTTGTTTTATCAGAAAAGCAACAATTCAAGTGCTGCCCTTCGTGAATTCTGGCAATTGAAAACGTTACGAAGAGGACCGATGAGCATAACTAACTTACGGAAAATGATTGAACGATTTGAATCTACCGGAACTCTAGGAGTGCAACCAGGCTTGGGACGCAAACGAATCAGGCAGCAACACGTTGAAGAAGTTGCAACTGCTGCTGTGGAACAGGAGATGACTACTGTGCAGGGTACCAGCAGTGCACACGCAATAGCACGCCAAACAGATATCCCATATTCGACGATGAGGAAAATATTGCATAAGACATTGACATTTTATCCCTATAAACTCACACCTGTTCAACAATTGCTTCCTGGAGATGAACGTACCCGAACTGACTTTTCGTTGAGATTTTTAGCACGTATGGAAGTGGATGATGCATGGCCATGGCAAATTTTATGGAGGGATGAGGCACATTTTTATTTGAATGGTGATATCAATACCCACAACTGCCGTATTTGGGCTGCATCAAATCCGTATTTGGGCTGCATCAAATCCACAAGTGTGTCTGCCAACTCCTATGCATTCACCGAAACTAACGGTCTGGTGCGGCTTTACTGGTACTTTTTTGAAGAAATCCGTCCCCGTGGACCGGTAACTGTTTCCGTCAATTCTGTCAGGTATGCCGATATGCTTGGGAATTTTGTGATACCACGATTGCAGGAAAAGGGTTGTCCGGATTCTGCCAGTTTTATGCAGGATGGTGCGCCACCACACATCGGACGTCAGGTGCAGCAGATCTTGCGAGAACGTTTTTCAGACAACAGAATAATTTTTCACATCATGGTATGGCCATCCAGGTCGCCTGATCTCAACCCTTGTGATTTTTGAAAAGAAAATGGGGATATTTGAAAAGCCTTGTGTATCAAGCACATGTTCCTGACCTCTCAACCTTATAGGATCGAATAACGTTACATATCAGACTAATTAATGCAGATATGCTGCGAGCTGCCGTAGAAAATGTCATGCACCGCATGCAGCTATTGGAACAGCACACTGGTGGTCATATTGAAACACATTTGTAATTAAAAATAAAACATTGTTCATTATTGTTATTAAAGTTGGTTTGTACTATATTTGTTCATTTGACAATTAGGTATTCATTGTTTTCTTGAAATAAGCGCCCCCTATGGCGACTTTTGGTACTATTTTTTTCTGCAGAAATCGAAACAGCATGTTCCACTAAGTATATAAACCAAAATGTACTGCATTTGGCCTAATAGAATTTCCGCTAGCGAGCTCTGAACACCTCACGTTATTTCTTGCCCACCCGGTATATAGTTGGTGCGTGCATTGTGTTGATGATTTGCATGTTGATACCAAAGTTGATAAGTGTTGTTGGTCACACTTTCAGTTGCACTATTGGTCATGAGATATATGTTGTTGGTATGTGCAGAATGTTAGTGGATTTCGTGTTGATACCATTGTTGCTAACTATTGCTGCACAAACATTGCCTTGCTTTGTTGTTCATGAGACATATATTGTTGATCCTTGCTTAGTGTTAGTGGATTGCGTGTTGTTGATACGTATTGTTGATACGTATTGTTGATACGTATTGTTGCATAAACTTTTCCGTTCATTTTTAGTCATGAGATATATATTGGTTGGTCCGTGCAGGGTGTTGTGAATTGCATGTTGATACCATTGTTGATACCTATTGTTGCACGAACTTTGCCTTCCATTGTTGGTCATGAGATATTTTTAATTAATATGCCCTTCCATAACCATGAATATCGATTTTTTATCGGTAATTATTATTTTTCCGAAATCTCAGGTAGACAGTGACCTTCCTCATGCTTTGAAAGTCATGTATGCGAAATTTTATCAAGATCAGAATAAAACTGTAGATTTGCATAGGAAACAAACAAACAAACCCACAAACCCACAAACAAACAAACATCCTTCTTTATATATTAAGAAGGACTAGGAGAGGACCCGGTGTTGCTCGGGATATTTGCACTTGTAGGTAAACAGAACAACCTCAAAAAGCTAAATTAATCCTCCAAATTGGTTAAATAATAACTCAATCACTACAATATAGAGCGAAGGGACTATCCATTCTAAGAAAAATCCGAAAAACAGGAATTTAACTCTTCACTGAAAAAATCCATTCTTGATGATATACGGGGACTTGATTTATCGAAAAAAAATTTTTTAAAGGCTCATAATGGATGGACCTCTCCAAGGATGCTTTCTAGTCTAAATACTTTTTTACTCATGTATTCTTACTTTAGATGTACACTTGATGTTGTTGCAATTTCCATTCTTCTTTCGATGTCTTGAAGCAAAAATTGGCCATTCATCACTTTGTGTAGTCTAGCGGTCGCCGATTCTTCTATTTACTTGCTTACTATATGGTCAATATAGCACGGAGCTAAAGTAGTGCTTCCTCTATCATGTTTCACTCTTTCTCAATAGTCTGTTAACTCATTACCTCCAGTTACTGATCATTTTTAAAGAAATTGTTAAGTATTAATAATTCTCTTTTCTAAGAAAAGCGTGAATAACAAGAATTCTATGCATTGAATTCTATATTGCACAAACTTTGCCATGCATTGTTGGTCATGAGACATATATTGTTGATCCTTGAATAGTGTTGGTGCATTGCTGGTTGACACCATTGTTTATAACTATTGTTGCACAAACTTTTATTTTCATTGTTGGTCATGAGATATATATTGTTGGTCCTTGCAGGGTGTTTGTGAATTGCGTGTTGATACCAGTGTTGATACTTACTGTTTGAGATTTTTTAAGTTTTGTCTGGCCGGTGCTGACGCACGGACTTTGGACTCGGAGATTGTCGATGCTCTCAACTCTCCCCTTGTTTAATTTAGAAGGGGAAGAATGCAGTAGGGCGTTGGTGTGCGAGCACAGCTATTTTGTGCTATCCTAATTCTTATTGTATTATTAGTTTTTTAAGTAATAAATATATTTTTAATTAGAAGTTAATCATACAACGTGTGTGTTTTTAATTATATCATCTACATTTGGTCAGTTTGCGCTGGATTACGAATGAATAACACACATGATAATCAATCACATATTCAATGGAGAGACCAAAATAAACTCATCACAGTCAACTAACAAGGAGTGACAATACCGCAGAGACCCAAAACGTCACAGCCACAGCGATAGAGCAGTCAACGTCAACAAATTGGATCACGAAATAAACGGTCACTGCAGCATAGAGGTGAGCAACCAGGCATCAGCAGATGAATCAGGAGCCAGCGCAGTACACAGGCGAGCAGCCAGGCATCGAGACGATTTTTTGGCCAACACATCAGCAAGGCGACTGGCAAGCGTGCCACAGGCGGACGGCGCAGCATCAAGGCATCATACGGTCATCCCTACACACGACACGTCAAATTCAGATGCAACCAGAGCAACTTCACATGAGAGTATGGGTTCAGAAATCGGGGAATATCTGAATCAGGTGATGCAAATTATTCTTTAAACCTATTTTCCTAAAATAAACCCTAGCTCAAAACCTAACTTTTTATCCTTAACGGGAGTCTGATATTAAATTCCTGCGATCAGTCATTCAGTTTAAAACAAAAACAACAAAGCTTTCGTATATTTTATCAAATTTTGATTCCACTGAGTTGCCAAGTAAAAAAAAACAAACAAAAAACACCAAAAACAATATGTCAGAAGAGTTAAGGAAATTAATTTTAAGGAGAGGAGCCGTCAAAAGGCAATTAAAAAACTTTTTCGATTATGTCGCAGGATGCGAAAATGATAGGTCACAATTGAACGAGAGAATAAAAAAAGCACCACAAATATGACAGAAATTTGAAGATTTAAATCACGAAATCGAATGTTTACAAGAGGCTACACAAGACGAAGAACACAGTAGGGCTTTTAACCACTATGAGAATAATTATTATGCTGCAATGGCAAAGGCACGAGAAATGCTACAACAGGTATCTACAAATCCATCATCCATGTATGCAACAATTCAGGGTCAAGAAGCAGCGGGGAATTTATTGCATACTGAACCAATGAAGATAAAATTACCACCCTTGACAATCCAGCCCTTTTCTGGGAATTATGAACATTGGCTTTCATTCAAAGATGCGTTCACCAAAGCGGTTCATAATCAAGAGAACTTGCCTAATTTCAGATTCTGAGAGTTTTACTGACCGATAATGCATTGAAGGTAATCTCCGCGCTCGAGGCAACGGATGCCAATTATACAGAAGCTTGGCAATTACTCGAAAGTTGATATGCAAATACAAGAATCATAATAAAAGGATTGTTCGAGTTTCCAGCTATATCTAAACCAAATCAGACCAACTTAAGATCTCTAGTTGATACTGTTCGAACACATCTTCGTTCTCTCAAATCATTGCAGCAAACCGTTGATGAATGGGACACCAGCAAGCAAACTAGACAACGTCACGAAAGAAGAATGGGAAAGAGAAGTCAGTGCTACGGAGGATTTATCTACTTTGAATAAGTTTCTCAGATTCCTGGAGAGAAGAAGCCAAATATATGAAATGGTAGAGAGAGGAAAACCTAAAACAGATATTTCTTAAACAACTAATTCAACAAGAAAGGAGAAAAGGGTAACGTTAGCAATGACAACATCATCAGAGGCAATTACATCAAGATGTATCTTTTGCAACGATACACACAAGATTTACCAGTGTCAGAGATTTCTGAAACTCACTGTGGAGGCAAGGAACGATGAAGTCAAAAAACGGAATTTATGCATGAACTGTTTGAGAAGGGGCCACAAATACAAGGATTGCAGATCTTCATCATCTTGACATTGTGGTCGTAAACACAAGGGTTTGCTGCATAAGAACGACAACAAGACAAGCACAAAATCTGCTGAGCGAACATCGATGAATCCATCGACGAGTCAAAATCGAGTAGTGACTCACTGCCTACCAAAACCAATTTCAAGAATGATTCTGTATACAGCACGCATTTATGTGAAGGACATCCATGGGAAACAGCATGAGATTCGATCCCTCTTGGATCCAGGATCTCAAGTCAATCTTTGAGCAGAGGATTTTGCGAAGAAATTGGAACTCGAGAGCAAACTAATTGATCTACCTATAACTGGAGTAAATCAAACCGCATTAAAATTTGAGAAATCAGTCGCCATATCATTAAAGTCTTTGGTGTCTGGTTTCACACTGCAGCTAGAGTGTCTGCTCGTTCTGACTATAACAAAAAGAATTCCACAGTCAGGTTAGACAAGGACAGACTCTTCATACCGCATGGCATCGAATTAGCTGATCCAGACTTCACAACTCCAGGACAGATTGACCTGCTGATTGGAGCGGGATTGTTTTGGATGCTTCTCATCTCGGGAGAAAATATTTCAAACAAAGGCCAGCCAACTTTCCAAAATACTCACTTTGGATGGATTGTTGGAGGACAGTTCAGTGCTGAGAGCAAAGCATCTTCATCAACCTGTAATTTGTTGACAGCAATTTTGAGTTACGAAATTGAAAAATTCTGGAAGATAGAAAAACTGGATGATGAACAAAAGAAAGAGGACAAAGAGGAGTTCTGTGAGAAACATTTTCAACAATCACACATGAGAGATACCGAAGGGCGATTCCAAGTTGAATTACCACAGGATACAACTGTCGCACTAGGGGAATCATTTCACGAGGCATTTAGAAGACTCCAGAGCCTTGAACGTTGGTTTATAAAACGAGATTAAAGGAGCAATACACCCAGTTGTTGGTTGAATATGAAGAATCTGGTCACATGTCGCAGCAACTAGAAAACGAACAAAAACGTGATTACTATTATATATCACATCAGCCAGTAATAAGAGAGTCTAGCTTGACAATGAAATTATGCATTGTCTTCGACGCTTCTGCTAAAACATCTCTAGGCACTTCGTTAAATGATAGGTTGTTACCAGGACCAAATCTGCAGAATGACATCATCAACATCTTACTGTGCTTCGGAATGCATGAATGTGTAATGACAGCAGATATAGAGCAGATGTTTCATCAAATTCAAATCGCCGAAAAGGATCGCAGTTTGCAGCAGATTTTATGGCGAACAGATCATGAACAGCCAGTCAAAGTGTATACTTTGAACACTGTGACGTATGGTACAACTTCTGCCCCTTTTCTTGCTACACGATGCTTGCGAGAATTGGCATTTCAAGGAAAAGAAGTATTTCCCGAAGCAGCAAAGGCTCTTCAAGATGATTTTTACATGGACGATCTTATTACCGGAACCTCTACGCCAGAAGAAGCTACCATCTTGCAAGAACAATTATCACAGCTATTATCCTCAGGAAAATTTCATCTTCGAAAATGGAGAACCAATGATTCGAGAATTTTACAAAGATTGGAAAACCAAAAGGAAACTGATTAACTGCTTATTCTAGATCAACGAGAATCAATAAAAACGCTGGGTTTATTGTGGAACAGTAAAGAAGACGTTTTGCAGTATAAAGTTCAATTAGGCAAAGATGAAAATATAACTAAACGCAAGATTTTATCAGCCATTGCTAAAATTTATGATCCGTTGGGTATGATTTGACCTGCAGTAATTACAGCAAAGTAATAATGCAAGAGTTATGGAAGCTCCAAACAAGTTGGGATGAAAGAGTTCCTTCAGTCCTTGAATCGGTATGGAGAAAGCTTCTTGAATCATTCGCCTATTTGCCAGACCTGGAAATACCGCGCAACGTTAACCCAAGAAATAAAAAGGGAAGCATAATTCTACATGGTTTTTGTGATGCTTCAGAAAAAGCATATGGATCTTGCATATATGTAGTGAGTACGGATGAAAGCGAAAATTTGCAATCCAATCTTTTGTGCTCAAAATCAAGAGTAGCGCCTCTAAGGCAAAAGCAAACTCTTCCACGTTTGTAGCTATGCGCAGCGCTGCTATTGGCGGGACTTGTCTCGATTGTCAAAGCAGCTTTGAAATGCGAAGTGAAAGAAATTCATTTATGGAGTGACTCTACCATCGCTCTACACTGGATTAAGAATATTCCTACAAAGAAAAAATCTGAGGCAAATCGAGCTAAGATTATCAGAGAATTAACATCACAATGTATATGGCATCATGTCTCTTCCAAAGAGAATTCAGCCGATCTAGTTTCTAGAGGTGTAACATGTCAAAAACTGGAAACGATCGATATTTGGTAGCTTAGTCCATCTTTGCTTCTTTCACTCGAGAATTGGCCCGAACAGGAGGCAGAAGAAAATTTTGAGGATGAAGTAGACACTATTGACGACCAATTAGTTGCGTTTCTGTCCATAATACTGAATTCGATTTATTGCGAAGATACTCAAGATATTCAAAATTGCAGAGAGTTGTCGCTCGTTGTTACAGATTTTGCCACAACTTGAAACAGAAAAGACTAAATAAACCACTGAAGATGGAACCACTGACAATGGATGAACTTGAGACAGCTCGGAAAAAGATAATTCTAGGGGTACAAGCCGAAGCCTTTCCACAAGAAGTTGCAACCCTCAAGACTGGGAAGCCTTGGAGTAGTGCTAGTTCGCTTCTTACATTGAATCCCTTCCTGGATCAAGACAGAATAATTAGAGTCGGGGGATGCCTTTGAAACGCAACGATACCGGAAGAGCAGAAACATCAGGAAATTCTACCCTCGAAACATCATGTTACCAGTATAATTCTGCGGGACAAACATACCAGACTAATGCACTGCAGACCTCATCAATTATTAAATTCAGTGCGCGAAAAATATTTGACATTGGCAGGAGGTCGTGAAGCACGAAAAGTAACAAGAAATTGCGTGCCTTGCTTCAAGTACAGACCCAAGGTACCTCAAATTATTATGGGCGATTTACCTGAGGAAGAGTAAACGTTCCTACTCGTCCTTTCGAAATCACAGGAATTGACTATGCCGGACCATTACAAATACGTGAGAGTAGAAGACGCGGCAGAGTGCATCAATCGAAAGGTTATATAGCGGTTTTCACTTGTTTTTCGACAAAAGCCATTCACTTAGCGTTGGTTACAGACATTACAACAGAAACCTTTCTGGCAGCTTTGAGGTGTTTTACAGCCTGAAGAAGACTTTGTTCGCATAACGCCACTAATTTCGTGGGAGCTGCTCGAGAATTAAAAGAGTTATACGATCTTTTGAATGCGAATGAAGACTGAATGAAAACTGGTTTAGCTAATCGAGGTATCAGATGGACTTTCATCCCCCCTCGATCCCCTCATTTCGGTGGGTTATGAGAGTCAGCCGTTAAGTTGGTTAAAAAACACCTATACACAGTAACAAAAATATAGAATATTACACGTACACTTTTGAAGAATATTACACTCTCTTAACCTTAATAGAAGCTATTTTAAATTCCAGACCTCTAATTCCCGTTTCTTCCGTTCCCGATGACTTATCCATCCTTACTCCTAGCCATTTCCTCATAGGATCCAACTTGCTACAACCTGTATCAGAATGGAATGTTACCTCGATGTAACGGATAACCACCTCTCAAAATGGCAGCACATCCAGAAATTGAAACATTATTTCTGGAAGAGATGGCAGAGTGAATATCTACATCAGTTACAGAGTCGGACAAGATGGAAATCCGGCACCAGCCCTATTATAGTTGGATCTATGGTATTGCTTGTAGACGACAACCAACCTCCCCTTAGTTGACCACTGGGACGTGTGGTCAAGGTAGCTCCAGAAGGAGATGGAGTCATCAGAGTTGCAGACGTTAAAACTGCTAATGAAATCTTCCGACGCGCAGTTAAAAAATTATGCATATTACCATTTGATCAGTGAAGTGAATAATATACAGTTTGGTTCGTTGAATGCTACGTAGCATCTGTTTTTATTAATAGTAATTAGATTGAATTATAATCTGTAGTAATTATCATTGATTTGAATTTCTTTAATTATCTTGAAGTTAAAATATAATCATACAGTCCACTTTCCTTTATTATGTTAAAAGAAACAAACGATTAATTCTTGAAATTGTTATTTCAAGGGGGAGGAGGATGTCTGAGATTTTTTAAGTTTTGTCTGGCTGGCACTGACGCACGGACTTCGGACTCAGAGATTGTCGATGCTGTCAACTCTCCCCTTGTTTAATTTAGAAGGGGAAGAATGCAGTAGGGCGTTGGCGCGCGAGCACAGCTATTTTGTGCTATCCTAATTCTTATTATATTATTAGTTTTTTAAGTGATAAATATAGTTCTAGTTAGAAGTTAATCATACAACGTGTGTGGTTATTCATTAAATCACCAACACTTATTGTTGCAAAAACTTTGTCTTGCAGTGTTGGTCATGAGAGATTTCTCATTAATATGCCCTGCCATAACCATGAATATCGATTTTTTTGATAATTATTTTTTTTCGAAATCTGAGGTAGACGGTGACCTTCCTCATGCTTTGAAGGTCATGTATGCGAAATTTTATCAAGAACGGAATAAAACTGTAGATTTGTATAAAAAACAAACAAGCATACTTTTTTATATATCAACGCTGTCTCCTTTACATGGTTAACCACGGCTTTCGCCTCAAGATCAAGCAGATACAGATCGATATCGTTCTTTTGTTCATGCGGTGCCATGTTTTGGATATCCTTTAATTGACTCGGGTTTTCGGACGTGGTTGTCCTATTCTTGTCAACACATCGGTTTGTAATTGTAACATTCGTGTCACACCAATCCTGTATTCAGGAACTCTTCTACATTGTAAATTTTCCACAGTTCTATTTCCGGAGTACCTAGTCGAATTCGTTGTATGCGTTCGATTTCTCTTCGCATTCGCATCAACCAACAGGCGTGTTAAACATTCATTTCTAAATCCAAATGACGGGTGACCAGGATAACAGCTTCTTCGCTTAATAATGACGCAGGTACTCTCCTCTGTACTAATGCCGGAATTACTTTATCAAATTCCTCGAACACCGGGTGATCGACCATCTTGTATTGTTTATCGATTTCCAAAACCAATTCTCGTGAATATCTCTTCAGAACGTCCGTAAGTCTAATTCGTAGTTTTCGGGGTACACGCAAAAGGATATTATTGTTCGAAGAATCCTAAAAATAAACTTTTTGTAGCGGACCGGAGTAATACACTCAACATTACTAGCCAAAACATTACTAACTTAATTAGCTTAAATACTCCTTCGGACACTGTATCTGACTATTGAATAAATCAAAGTGCCACACACTACTTGGATTCATCCCCCTAAATAATAACGTGGCAGGGATGTTTTATTCGCAATTTCGTATTACTTAAGCTCGACAGGGAGAATACAAGAAAAAAAAAATCTTTGTTTTTTATAATTGTAACGGATAAATGATAAAGTTTCGATTTGAATTTTTTTTTTTTTTTAAATCTTCCGACAACGATGGAAAACAGGGTTCATAAACTTGTAAACAAATCAACACTTCTAATAAAGTTCTCAAGGAACAGTTCTGCTCAAATTAATATGGGAAATTCTTAAACGGGATATGACACAAAGATAAGTCAAATATTTTTGTCGGGTTTTTTTTCTAATCGGAGGGTTTACCAGGGACCTTTCATGGTGTAATCGAATATAATTTAATTCAGATTTTCCGAGTTTGTGGTACCTTATTTCTTTCCTTTAACGTTCTTTGGGAATCGAATCGTCCATAACGACTTTGTCATGTCACCCACTATAACATTGTTGGGGCGAGAGCAGGGTGTTCACTATAAAGGGTGGGCCAGTTCGCGGAGAAAAGGCGGGGGAATCTCATTCGCGTTGGTCATTCATACGGTAAAGGAAGGCAGGGGCTGGTAGTAAGGATGGGGCCACGACTGGACCCGACGGACAGTTGGCTCAACATTCATTCGCCTGACACTGATCACTATTCCAGGTACGTTTTTAGTTTTATTTAATCTCGATTCTCTTAGGGTTGGGATTATTAATCTTCCCTCATTCACTATTCTAATATTCGTAACTTTCGATACTTAGTCAGCGTATTCATTTTTTTTTTAATTTAATAATTAATAAAAAATCTTTGTTTTCCGTTAGAAAAAGGGATGTGTCTTGCCGACGGATTAAGTTTTTCGTTAACTATGACTTTCTAGGTAAGATCGATTTCTGTTGAAGAATGGACTTTTGATTCTTCGAAGGGCCCAGCAAAACAATGGTTAAAAGGTTACCTGAGTCTCGCTGACTAGCTTTCATTAAGCTTTGCTGTCCATAACCGCTGTGCTCGATTCTCTTGAGGGATTATGTCTTGGGGTTCTTTAAAAACGAACATCTCCGGCAAAATGGTCCTTCTATGTGAATCAGACAGGCTTCAATGGCTTTCGCTGAGCGATTACTCGGAGTCGCAGCAAATTCCAAAGCCGTTGTGGAACCTCCAACCACACGGTGCAGGGTTTGTCTTCACATGGCCACGAAAACTCCGGCAGACATCGATCTTTTAAAAAAAAGGCTTTTCCTTTCACTGTAGTAATTGACGACCAAGTCTGAAAGCCGTCGACTCGAAGAATGAAATAGCTTAGTTCGATTCATTGAATTCTACACTACTGTTTATAAAAATTGCAACACCCTGATGGAATGGTCTAATCCATATGCAATTTGCAATATTTGCATACAATGGGTCAGAGTATAAATGATTAGATTTTCAGAGTAATTGCTTGAAAGAACACCATGCCTTGACGATGACGAAGGGTACCATATCAACAGCTGACAGACTTTGAAAGAGGACGCATAATTGGTCTGCGTGAAGCGGGATGGTCGTATCGTGACATTGCTGCTCGTGTAGGACGTAATGCAACGACAATTATGCGTGCATGGAGGCAGTGGAGCGAAGAGAACAGGGCACACCGAAGACCAGGCTCAGGAAGACCCAGCACGACGAAACCGCGAGATGACAGACACCTCTATCGCTTGTGTGTAGCAGATCGTACAGCCACTTCCACAGTGTTAGCACAACAGTGGGGTGTTACAGTAGGCAGGACAAATTTCTGCTAGCACTGTACGACGCCGTTTGATTTCCAGAGGATTGATGGCACGAGTACCATTGTTGCGGATTCCTTTGACTCAAAACCACCGGCGCCTCAGGTTGCAATGGGCCCATCAACACCAACAGTGGCAAGCTGAATGGCAACAAGTTGTGTTTTTGGATGAGTCAAGGTTTAACTTGCAGCACCATGACGGCAGAATACGAGTCAGAAGACATCCTGGCGAGCGCGACCTTCCAGAATGCATCCTGCAGCGTCATTCAGGACAAACGCCAGGGGTGATGGTGTGGGGTACAATCAGTTACCATGGCCGTTCCCGTCTGATCAGAATCCATGGCAATCTGAATAGTGACCAGCACATCAGGGAAGTTGTGCAACCCGAGGTCATTCCCTTCCTGCAGAACCTTCCAGGCGCTGTATTCCAACAGGACAATGCCTGACCGCATGTGGCCAGAAATGTCCTCGACTTTTTCCAAGCACATCAGACACCCTTGTTTCCCTGGCCTGCTCGTTCAACAGGCATGTCCCCAATCGAACATGTGTGGGACAGGGTTGCTCATCGATTGGCTCGTCAGACTCCTGCAGCAGCAACTGTGGATGAACTGTATACCCGTGTAGACAGAGCATGGCAGGACATTCCCCAGGCCCTTATTCAGAGCTTGTTTGACTCAATGCCACGACGTTTAGAGGCTGTAATTGCATCCCACGGTGGTTTCACCCGATACTAATGTGACAATAAAACGCATTGTATTGACCTGAAAATCTGATGGTATCTTATCTGACCCATGATATGCAAATGCTCCAAATTTAATGCAGATTGGGCTATTCCATCAGGGTGTTGCGATTTTTATAAACAGTAGTGTATATTGCACAAACTTTGTCTTGCATTGTTGATCATGAGACATATATTGTTGATCCTTGCATAGTATTGGAGCATTGCGTTTTGACCCAATTGTTGATACCTATTGTTGAACAAACTTTTATTTGCTTTGTTGGTCTAGATATATATATTGTTGGTCCGTTCAGATTGTTGATACCATTGTTGATACTTATTGTTGAAAAAACTTTATCTTGCATTGTTGGCCATGAGATATTTCTCATTAGTATGCCCTGCCATAACCATAAATATCGACTTTTTATCATAAATTATTATTTTTTCGAAATTTGAGGTAGACAGTGACCTTCCTCATGCTTTGAAGGTCATATATGCGAAATTTATTGAGATCGGAATAAAACTGTAGATTTGTATAAAAAACAAACAAACAAAGCCACAAACAAACAAACAAACATCCTTCTTTATATATACAGAGAGATAGATAGAAGATTGTTTATCATTAATTAATTATTAAGTATATATTTTTTATTCGCTCTGGCTTCTGACAGGACGCCGTGCAATGTTTGCTGACAAGGCAAAAAAATGTCTACTGCCCAATATTATTAAAAAGCCCCAAATATTAAAAGATATAAGTATTTTTAATGCAGTGTGATCCAAAAGTCGAAATTTGATGGAATAGTTTCAGAGTGACGCATGCTACATCGTAACACGTGATGGATAGTACTCGCAAATGAGCACTGTTACGATTTTGAATGCGTAACTCAGAAGCTACTCGTTAGAATACGATCTAATTTTAACGGTGTGTACAATTTTATGTACCTTATTAGTCCTCCGAAATTGATTATTCTAAACTTTGCGGAAACGGAGTTATTTACTTGTTGATCTTGGTGGCAGCATTTTTATTTCAGTTCATATCTCGGTTAGCGTTCAAATTTGTAAGGAAAAAATACATCGCTAAACACTAATCTATTATGTGTGTCAATATCTACCATTTCTTTTTCGTCACCCTGTATGTATACACAGTAAAATGAAAACCATTGAACATACAGATGCTGAATTTGCTTTTGGATATTCTTTCATCAATGCGACACTGATTGAGCGTACAGTGAATGTTCAAAATACCTCTATTTTCCTACTTGCCCGAACTGCAAGGAGACACCCTAGGTTGTAAACAGATTAATCCCAAGAAGTTAAATAATAACTCAGAATTCTTTTTCAGTAATTATACAAATTCCTGCAGTAGATTTTCCTGTTGTTCAGACGTTTCCGACACCCTGATAACTTTTTCCCTTCCTTGATCAAACACCCTTATTTATATACATGAGGAGCTCATAACCTAATATCGCCCTGGATTTTATTTAACCTCTTGTTAAACTGCCTGCGATTAAAATGATATCCATCTTCACCACTGGGAAACATCAGTTGATACTTTAGACCCATCTTTCCTTCGAAGTTTCCTTGCCCTTGAAGTAGAATTTCTTATACCCTCCTGTTCTAGACGACATTCCCATTGTTCAGATAATTCCAACGCTCGAATAGGTTTTTGTCTTTGAGCTGTAGAGATTCTCTGACCAATACTCGTTCTTTCTCTGTCCTTTCCAAACACAGAAATTTTCGCCAGTCATCTGGACGTTTGTTACAGAGCTCAAGAAAGACACGTGTGACTTCTTTGTTTCCTCGATAGATACTGCCTTTATTATGTTCTGTCATTGCATCATCATTTTATGCTCATTGTAAATAATTTTTGGAAACGTACGTTCGATTTTCGCATCATCACCACCTTGATTTCAAAAACATTCGCTTTTACACAGAATATAGTCAAAATGTATCGGGGATTTTTTAAGAAAAATTTGGATTTCTTGTGCTACCAAATATGCTATGTGAAATCCCCTGTGAAACGCGGACTCTATTTTTTTGATTGAATTTTCCAATATGTAAAAGTGAATATACAGTAAAAATGAACACATGAAAACGCTTAGAAATACTACAGTAAAAATTCATAATGAAAATTAGAAAACCAAAATTTGGTGGTTAGGTTGGAAATATGTTTTTGCAATTCGTACTCCATTCTCGTTGTCTTGAAGCAAAAGTTGGCCATTCATCGCATTGTTCAGTCTAGCAGTCGCAGTTTCTTCTGTTGTTATGCTTGCAATATCGACAGCCGCCTGGAAACTTTGATGAGGACTTGCTCACTCACGACTTGGTCAGTTTCTCAATAGTCTGGTAACTCTCTTTCATCACCAGTTCATGCAATTTTTTAAAGATTTCCAAGAAAATGTTAAGTTCTAAGAACTATCAATTGTAAGAAAAGCCCGAACAGGTACTCTATACATTATTGCAAATTGAACCTTATTAATAAAGCACAACTTTGCCTTACAACGTTGGTTATGAGATATCTATTGTTGCTCTTTAATTAAAGTTTGTGAATTGCGTGTTTATACCATTATGGGACCTATTGTTGCACAAAGTTTACCTGGCTTTGTTGTTTTAATTAATATGCACTGCCATCATAATGAATATCGAGATATTATCGAAACATATTATTTTTTCGAAATCTGAGGTAGACAGTGACCTTCCTCATGCTTTGAGGAACAAGTGTGCAAATTTTCATCAAGATCGGTATTTAAACTGTAGATTTGTATACAAACACACAAACAAACATGTTTCTTTATTTATATACTAGCAGAGGACCCGGCGTTGCTCGGGATAATTACACGTATAGGTAAACAAAACAATCTCAAGAAATTAAATTATAACTCCAAATTGGCTACATAATAACTCAATTAATATAACACAGAGCGAGGGGACTATCCATTCAATAAAAAATCCGAGAAACATAAATTCTAGGTGATTTACCGGGACTTTATTTACCTCTTGTTGTTTTACCTCAGATTAAAATGGCATGCATCTTCACCACCGAGGAACATCGCTGGATACTTTAGCCCCAAGTTTCTCTTGCCCTTGACGTAGCTCTTATACACTCTTGATCTATTCGAAACTCCCGTTGTTCAGATGTTTCCAATACCCCTATAGATTCTTCTGTTTTTAGCTGCAGATTTCCTCTGACCAATACTCGTTCTTTCTCTTTCCTTTCCAGGCACATAAATTTTTGCCGTGTCTGGACGTTGATAAGGAGGTCAAGGGAGAAACGTCTCACTCCTTTGGCTCCTCAATAGGTGCTGCCTTATTTATGTCCTGTCACTCCATCTCATTTTATGCTCATTATTCAAGGAAACCACCGTTCAATCATCGTATTATCAACATCTCAGTTTCCAGAATATACACATTCCCAATGAGAATAGTCCAAATGTATTTTTATGAAATGTTTGGATCTGCTGTGCTACTAAATAAACTAGGTGATAAACCCTGCGTGGCGCTGACTCTTTGTTTGATTAAATTTAGAAATATCTTAAAAATAAACACATGAAAACGCTTAGAATTAATGCAGTAAAAATTCTTAATGAAAATTCGAAAAAAATTTTTAAACCCTCAAAATGGGTGTATATCTTACTTTAGATATACACTTGATGTTGTTTAATTCCCACTCTTCTCTCAATGCCTTGAACTAAAACTTGGCAATTCATCACTCTGTGTCGCCGATTCTTCTATTTACATGCTTATCATTTGCTCATTACAGCTAGGACCTAAAGAGGTGCTTCCTCTGTCGTCTTTCCACTATTTCTCAATAGTCTGGTAACTCTCCATTATATCCAGTTTGTGCTCATTTTTAAAGATTTTCAAGAAATTGTTAAATTCTGAGAACCATCAATTCTAAGCTAAGCCCTGAACGACAGGAATTCTATCAATTGTTACAAATTTAACCTTAATTATAAAGCACAAACTTGGCCTTGCATTGTTGGTCATGAGATATATTTAGGGTGCGTTCACTTATTCGCTTGGAGTCATTCGGAGTCACTCCTATGAATCTGAGTCATTCAGATTCCGTTTCTTTATTCGCTCGGAGTGCGACTTGGAGTTAACTCCCATAACTCCCATCTTTAAGCTTGAGTCATCAAAGTCATTTTTGAATATTAAGAAAGACAAAGCAACAATGAAAACTGCTAACAAAGTTGCGATTTCGATGAGGGTTGATTTTGTTAGAACGAGATAACGTTTGCCAGCATGCTTGCTAGGATCCGTGGCAACAACAATAATAAAAGAAAAGAAGAATTTTCTTAGTTAGCTGACACATGCGCTTTTAACCGTTCAACATGGCCGGACCAAATTTGTACATGTGCGCTTTTTGCAAAGCTTTTGCTTCGTATAATTTTACGGAAGTAGAGATATATTCAAATATTTGCAAAATTTTAAGGGTTGTACCTGGTAAGTACTTTAACCATATATATTATGAATTATGTATAAAGGGAATGATTTAGAGCATAAAGAATATTCAGGAATCTCATAAAGGTAGTCCTTACTGCAACGTTTGAATTTCGTTCTTAATTATTAACAAAATGGGAAGGTATGCACGTTTAACCGAAATAGGATTTTAATTTTACGTAAGTGCGAATTATATAATGATTGCTTGATATTAATCAAAGTTTTATAGCCTTTTACTGGAAGATAAGGGATATGTATCAGTTGGTAAGAGGAGGGGTTCTTGGGGGCATAGCCCTCTATCTATTGTACTAAATCATTCGTTAATTAAGCTAGCCTACCATAGCGCTGGACACCTAAAGGTCAACATTGCCAATCATTCAAATTGTTACTAGTTTATAAAAATATACCCTAAAGGGCAATGAAAAAAGCTTATATTATGTAACTTGTTTTAGTTTGTCCATGGAAAAAGTGCGCAAGCATTCTATCTGGCAAAAGTTTGTTCTGTACTGTTTTTTTATATTATCGACCCCCATTTTAAACTCCTTGAACCTGTACAATAAAACGTCATATTATTTTATGCTCAGCTTACAACAGTGGTCAATACATAGGACACACTGCCGTTATGCCGTACATCCCCTAAAGCTTCAGAATTCAGTATAAAGTTAATGCTTCATAATGTTTATTGGGCTAATTTGGCATATTATTGTGCATACCATTTACAATGAAAAAGACAAGTTGAACAATTCACTACAGCATGCAAGAAACCAATTTTTAGCTTACAAAAATGATTCCAGGCGCTTTTGATGCACCATCATGTTAGAGAATTAACTTTGCTTTCTAAATTGTAATACTTACTGTAGTCTAAATTGTTTTTGTAAGCTAAAATTCGTTCAAGGCATACTGTAGCTAACCATTCAAGTTAAAGTACTGGTTCACAAAACAAAACTTGTGTACCCACCACCCAGTATGCAAACGTTTGCTTTAAAAATAAACGCATTTTTCTGACATTGTTTCAATATAGTATGCTGCTAAACTGACTGAGAGAGTGTTCTTTCACTTTCTAACTATCTCTTAGCAGCTTGTACAGTAAACGACACCTGGCTATGTTCAAAATTTTCTATGCATTACAGTAGTTTTGCATAGCATTGCATGCATATTTGATTTTTGATATATGCAAGTATTTCACTGAAATATGCTGTGCACAATATAATATGATGTTTTAATTTACAGGTTCAAGGGGTTTTAAATGGGGGTCGATAATATGAAAAAACAGTACAGAACAGAACAAACTTTTGCCATGCCTGCGCAAAACCAAAACAAGTTTCATATTATAAACCTTTTTGTCATTGCCCTTTAGGGCATTTATTATAAACTAGTCCTTTTATTTTTAGGACTACAGTTTGATTAAAATGAAAGGGGGAATACATTTTGATTAATTATGAAATATTTTTGGCCAAAAGTGGCTTAAATTTAAAAAATAGCCCATTGGTCATTGTTATTAATTAGAGCAAATTAATTTGCTACATTGCTACACATATTCAGGATCTAAAGCCCCGGCGATGCTTAATGAAAACGCAATTTCTCAGAAAGTGACCAGAATTCAAATTGATCCTGAAAGGACAGAATAAGTTAGACTAAAATAAAAATTGGTAATTTTAGAGAATATTGCATGTAGATTGTAATAAAAGTCACTCGAACTTCTCTGACCAATCTTTCGGATGTGACAGGATTTGATATCTATGTAAAGAAGGGTCCAATTATCTCGGAAACCACTGCAAAGTTTTGAAAACGACTTTTTTCATAGTGATCCTCATGCAAAACTACCTCAGAAACTAATATACTTTGTTTTTATCTGCAATACACAGAATCTAAGACCGACCTTATAGTGTCCAAAAAACTTCTTTTTGCTACAGTAATCCTGCAGTATACCCAGTTAGCACAAAAATTCTTCCAATTATTCTAATCACTTATAGGAACAGGCTCCCTTGGCCGTTTTCTCTAAATTTCGGGCGTTTTCGTGAAAATGGTACTTTTTGGTGGAAAAAGTTCTTACTAGACCTCGGTTAAACATATTATAGGGTTGGCACTGCCGTGCCTACCCTGATATAGGGTGATCCTAAGTCAGTTCACCCAAAGATAAGTTTTAAGCTGTACTGGGTGAACTGACTTTTGCATCACCCTAATATCCAATAATTGCATATGTGCAATAAATTGGCAATAACAATTACTCAAAGACATGTTTTATATTCTTCGAATCATGGGTTTTTATTTGTCCTCTCTACATTTTTAAAGACTCGGATCAGCCTCCTGGTCCAAACTCCATACAGAATCAGCCTCTTGGTCCAAATTCCATACAGAATCAGCCTCTTGGTCCAAACTCCATACAGAATCAGCCTAGTCCAATCTCTATATCGGATCAGCCAGGTCAAAGCTCTATAGTGAATCAGCTGGGTCCAAGGAGGACACAGGATTTGCAGGTAGCAGGTAATCTAAAATAGCATTAGTTGAATTAATGTAAAAACTGGGTTTTCGTGTTTAGTGAAATTAAATTTTCGTTTAGATGTACGAAGCATTGAAGCGCCTGCAGAGGTGATTTCCGACGCTTCTATTGAAGGTATTATTTTTAAATCGAATAGTAATTTAATGATAGCTAAATAAATTTTTAACTTATTTAATGATTTATAATAAATTACATGAGTTAATAATTTCATTTTATTATATAGATAATTCTCAAGCTAGGGACAACAGGCAGGGTAAGGAGATCGAAAATATGTCATTTTATGGTTAAGTAGTTGTAAGCAGATACCCAAACATCAGGTGTTTTTTGAAGTCCCAAATATGTAATACACTTCCTTATTTTACTTATTTTCAAACCCACTTATCCAATAGGGTCGTGGGGGCAGGAGCTCTACAGATGATCTCCTGCACTCGCGATCTTCCGCCATTAGGTGCATTTCCGTAATGATAAACCCACTCGACTCGAACACAGATTCTCCATGTAATCTAATCTCCTGGTTCTATGCCCTCCCTCATGCCTTATCTATCTCTTACCCACTGATTTAAAAAAAGCAACTGCCTAGGAGACCACTTTTCAATATCCGTATCAGGTAACCATACCAACTGATAATGGAAGACCATGAATGACTGAGACCTCTCGATGCGGAGGAGTAGTGCTGCAACAATTAAAAACGCACTTGTTGTGCTGCTGTGCACTCTGTCTAGTAGGGTAATACCCACCCCACCACTCAGGAATTAGTTTATTGACACGTGAAAACAACGCTTACAAAAGCTGCTCAAAGTGGCCACCAGCCATTTCAATGCATGCATTGCATCGTCGCAACATTGACCCCCGTATGTTGCCAAAGAGTCCTGGTATTTCACGGACTTCTTTGCTGGCGACTCCAATGCGGGCAACCAGCTCTTCACTGGTAGTGACAGGTGGTGGGTAGACGAGTGCCTTCATGTCGCCTCACGAGAAGAAGTCAAGGGGAGAAAGATATGGCGACCTGGGAGACCATACAACTGGTCCACCTCCACCAATCCCAGGATTTCACTATAACCTTCAAGGATTTGAAGGGAGAGGATAGGTGGAACTTCACTATAAACATGATCATGGAAAGATACACATCAGAAGATTGCAACTCTTGTTAATGATTGCAATTAATGTTGTGAGACTATCTCTTTTATCATGCACATCTTTTAGTCATGCGTTTTCATTATCATAATTTACCAGTGTGATCACTTTCTCCCCCAGAGAGAGAAGGTGAGGTAAGGTTCTGACTTCCGACATACTATAGTAAATCCTGTTTGTTTTGGTGTCTCCTAGCTGTGTGGTTAAGTACCTTTAGAAACGCCCTGTATATACACCAAAAATCTATTTATCTTCAAGAAACCCGAATCTACCTATGTGCTAATATAATGTTTTGATCTCTGATCAGATAAATGTACATGGAGCCATCCGGCCATTTTGGCATTGATACATTTAGTAGAAGAAAATAAGATCAGTTTAATGATCCACGTATGACAAAAAAAAAGGCAGGTTCTTTTTTCATTTTTTCAAAATTGAGTAACTATTTAATTCTTAACATTTCTATTAATTTTTGAGCTAATCATTTTATTTTTAGGTTTGGCAAGATATCGCCAAAAATGAATGAAAAAAAATTATTGTGTGTCGAGGGATCAATGTGATGTAAAATGGAAAGCTCTCAGAAGGACGTACAAGCGTATAAAGGAAAAGAATGCAACATCGGGGAATGTGCGTCAATATTGGGAGTATTACGAGGTGACTATAAATAACTTACATTACTGTCATAATAAAATTTGAAATTTTGAAAAGAGAATGTATTTCTGGACCCCATACTATGTCACATATATGCACACACATTATAATACGAAGATAGATTTATTTATTTGTAACAACCAGACTAGAGCGAGTGCATCATGTAATGGAACTATTGCAATGCCCCCCCCCCCTTTTCTTGGTGGTTCTTAAAATTAATGGTTGGGACTTCTCAGTCAGGGAATTTACATAAGGTGGAACGCACAAAATAACATTCCAGCCATTGTTATCAGGTCCAGCCATTGTTTTTTCGTTTTTTCACCTTTACTTTTTGAATGGTCACAATTCTCTTGTACGTTGATTTGAATAATGCAAATTTTTTATACATTAAAGAGAAATGATTGGTCATTCTTTTGCACTTACTTGACTAAGTGAAAACATTCAATTTTATTTTGAAAAAACGTCTAAAATGGCACTTAAATAACCAATAATGCGAGCCTGCTTTTAAATTGGCCATAAAGCAGCGGAGGCTGCTCGTAACATTTGTACAGCATGTGGTTCAGAATTGGTTCAAAAAATTTAGAACTGGTGACGAGCGTCCTGATGATTCTCTTGAGTGTTTGGTGGAATTTGATAGTTCCATTAAGAACAGCGTGGAACTAACTAAAAAACTTAACAATAGGATGGTCAGGCCCGGGGAAGTTCTAGTTTCTTTTGATGTGGTTTCGCTCTTTCCTAGCGTCCCCATCCCCGAGACTCTTGATTTTCTAAAAGAGATTTTGATCAAAAATAATGTTCCAGATATTAATAGGAAGGAATATCTTAGTTTAACCGAATTGTGTGTAAACAATAATATTTTTTTGTACAAAGATAAATTTTATAAAATGAATAACGGGACTCCTATGGGGTCCTGTCTTAGCCCAATTCTTGCGGACATTTTCTTAAAGTCCTTCGAAAGCATCCTCAAGAATTCGAGCCATTACTTTCCCGATGTCTAGTATCGTTACGTGGATGACGTATTTGCCATATTCGATACCAGGGCTTGCAGTATTGATAAGTTTGTTGAGTATATTAATAATTTCTTCCCCACTGTTCAATTCACCTACGAAATTGAAGTTGATGGTAAGCTACCGTTTCTGGATACTTTAGTTTTGCGGAATCAAGGTTTTCTAACCTTCGACATATACCAAAAACCTTCGAACAAATTGAATTTTATCCCGTCTGACTCCAGCCACCCATGGAGTCAGAAGATTTCCGCGTTTACGTCAATGCTAGACCGCGCCTTAAATCTTCCCTTAAGTAATACTGCCTTCAAGAAAGAAATCTCCATAATTAAGAAAATTGCCACGGGGAATGGCTATGATCACATTACTGTGACAAACCTTCTTAAGAAAAGAAAATTTATTAAATTTATCAGGGACATTACTACACTTCCAAAAACTAAAGATAATCATATGACTATCTCCGTATCATATAATCGACAGCTTGTCAAAGGTCTCAAGACACTTTTCAAAGCTCATAATATTTCTCTTTGTTTCAGCAACCCAAAGCAAGCAAGGTTTTTATTGGGCAACCCCAAAGACAAGGTTCCCCCTCTCCAGAAGTCAGGGATTTATGAAGTCAAATGCCCTCAATGCCCGAAGGTTTATCAAGGACAGACTTCTCGCAGCGTTTTGACCCGATTTAAAGGGCATCAGAACCATAGGAAGTTCGGCAGAAGCCATCTCTCCGCCGTCGCCAAGCACTCACTGGACACAGGACACGGCATTTCCTTCGAACATGCTAACCTTTTAAAATCAATAAATAAGAACCGATTCCTGGATGCCTTTGAAAGTATGGCGATTCAATCTACAAACAGCAATAAGTTACTTAATTCGGATAAAGGGCCAATCAGCGACTCTGAGCTAATTCAATGGTGGGTCAACCTAACCAATCATTGAATCTCTTGTTGAAGTGCGTCTGTTCCTTGTTTATTATTGGCCGCTTTTCTCTATAAATACCCGCTCTGTTTATGTTAAATTCTTCATCAGAAAGGAACCATCAAGGTTAAATGTGAAGATGAAGAAACACACAACAGGTTAGTCTCTGGCATTAAATCTGATAATATTTTAAAAATTCAGCATCATCAACTGAAGTCGGAGAAGGTCTTGAAATACGTAATTCGTAATGTGGATGTTACGTATGACCTCGATGACTTCCAAGAAGACCTAAAAAGAACCAACTACTTCCCGGAAAAAGTTATTCGATTGAGGAAAGCCAAAGGATCCATTGATATGCCAATGGTTTTGGTTCTACTCCCGAACACCGAACACAACCAGTCATTGAAAAACGTAACACGTATTGGGCCGCTGGCAGTTTCAGTGGAGGCCTTTCAAGGGAACAAGAAGCCACTACAGTGTTACAACTGCCTGCGCTTCGGACACGTATCCATGGGCTGCACGGAAGATCCTCGTTGTAATAAATGTGCTGAGGGGCACCAGTCAAGAGATTGCCCCAAGATCAAAGGACAAGACCCCCCAAAGTGCATCAGATGTGGTGGACAGCACACATCAAGCTACACGAAATGTCCAAAGTACCCCCAGGTTCAAAGGATGTCTAGTTCTAAAGTGACAGCAGGCAAATCCTATGCTGCCGCTGTGTCTACGCCGGAAGATAAAGGCCTCAACATCAACGACCTACCAGGTATGTATAAGCAATTAGGACGTATCTTTAATCTGTTTTCTAATCTAGGCAAAAGTTACCCACAGTTGAGTGGGCTCCTTACGACCAACTAATTTTAGTATGGCTGCACAACGTTGTACTGTAATCAACAAAGCTGAACTTCGGTGCGTGATATGGAACACTAGGGGCATTCCCCGAAAGCATATCGAGTTTCACAACTTTCTGATAAATCACGAAATTGACGTGGCTTTCCTCTGTGAAACTCACCTCAAACCAAGCCAAGACTTCAAGCTACCTGGCTATTGTGTGTACCGTAAGGATCGAATGGCTTCAAATGCTGCAAGATGTGCATCTGGGGGCGCTGCGATCATCATTAGGAGGGGAATTCAACACCAAGAATTAGTATCCAAGTCTTATGCAGGTATGGAATCAGCCTCCATCATTATCAATGACGTCTCCTGTGGTGAAGTGAAGTTCGTAGCGCTCTACAATTCACCTAAACATTATCTTGACATTTGCGAGCTTGATGAACACTTCAGTGGTGACACTCCAGTCGTCCTGGCTGGTGACCTAAATGCCAAGCATCAAAGCTGGAACTCCAGAACGCAGAATTACAATGGCATGATTCTCTATAGGTACATACAAGGTAGAGATGATATCATCGCTGCTGGACCTGTGGAGGACACCTACTACTGCGACCACTCCCCTAGTAGTGACGTTTTGGACATCTCGCTCTTGAAGGGTTTCTTCAAACCGTACAATATCTTCACGATTGATGACCTTTCTTCTGACCACAAGCCTGTGGCGTTGTACTTTGACAATGTTGACATAAATTTCCGAGAGGAACTCGTACATCATCAATACTGG
>JAHWFO010112033.1:72502-92307 GCA_023313115.1 Rhysida immarginata | reverse complement strand
GGAAAAATAATAAATATCGATAAAAAATCGATATTTATTATTTTTCCGAATTCTGAGGTAGACAGTGACCTTCCTCATGCTTTGAAGGTCATGTATGCGAAATTTTATCAAGATCGGAATAAAACTGTAGATTTGTATAAAAAACATACAGACAAACAGACCCACAGACAAACCCACAAACATCCTTCTTTATATATATAGATTAAAAGCTTATTTCAGCGTTTTAAATGACCGAAACACTTAAACACTTTAAAGAATTATTTGCATTTAATATCTGTATCTATTGTAATAATCTTTCATTATTAAATCATCGAGAATTTCAGAAAAGAATCTTTCATCGGCAGCCATTGTTTTCATCGGAAAGCTTTGTTTAATCTTTGAACGCTGCTTCTTTCCGCACAAATGCTATTCGATACAATTTATCTGTAATTTATTTATTACACAAACGCTACCCTGAATCGCGAATCTTGAGAAATTATAAATTTATTTACAGCGTAATTAATGATTTACACTGTAATTAATGATTCAATATTTTCACAAATATGGTTTACTTATTTTATATTTTCTTTTAAATAATATTTTATATTTTACAAATATAAAAAATTAATTTTATATTTTCTTTGTCTTATGAGTATATCGATTTTAAATAAATTGAATATCGAACATACTTCTAGTACAGAGGGAGTTTTGCGCCATCCCAGGAAATATCGACTGCTACGAGATAACAGTAGCAGCCGGGACCGACGGCTTAACGTGCACTCCGAAGCACGGGGGGTTTCATGATGGAAGAGCTGCTGGCGGACAAACAAAAACAGTGGCTGCACCAACTGCTGGAAAACCAGCTATGGTCACTTGGCAAATGGGTCAGACTAAAGTCCTCCAACAGTCGTGCCCCAAATAGCTGCCCGCCAGCAGTGGCTCTTAAGCCCTGGCCGTCACCCAGCCAGCAGCTGGCCGCGCCTAAAGTTGCTGAACTCCATCGATTGGCAAGCCAACCGTCGAGACAACCAAGCCACGGCCACCCCCTAACATACTTCATATATATAATTTTTAAAATGCACATATTCCGAGATTAAATTTCATTTTATTTTATTAAAAAAATTATCATTGGACTTTAGAAACTATATATAATATTTCAAGAAGAAAAATTTGAAAAATAAACTTTTATTTAACCAAGCAAGATCACTTTCAAAATCTTCACTGTTTTTCCAGTAATTACTATTTCAAAGTCATTAAAAATATTTTAGAATACTTGCTATGAAAAAAAATAGCAGAAGAAAAATTTAGATTATATCCGCAAACTGCATTTTACATTTTAAACGCATATTAAACGAATTTTAGGAGGAGGAAAAAAAAGCATAAATTATAATTGAAGGGATTTGAACGCACCACTTTTGATATATGAAGCGCAAAACATAGCACTGCGCCACAGCGACATTCGATGGAAAGTAGCAAAATTTAGATATTTATAAAATGCATCCGTTTGGAGGTAACTTTTTTTTTTTTTTTTTTTTTCTCCCCGTCGTAAACTTTTGAATAGTGCGTCGAATGGTGAATTATTTAATTAGGTGAAAGTCATATGCGATAGTGCAATCAGAATTCGTGGAGTCTCCTTCTGAGCGTAATTTCTGCCCTTGCGATGCCATTCTCTTTAATAAGGATCACGACAGCGAGTTCATTTCTTTCTCTTGATCTGCAGAAAGCTACGATTTTGTTCTTGATATTTTTGAAAATATGTAAGCTCTATTAAAGCAATTTATTCATATTTTTTTAATTAAAAACATTCTGGATGGATAACCCAAAGTTGATTTTGCTTCAATGGCCCAGGCGTGAAAATGGGAAGCGCTTTAGGTTTCACAAGCTCCGCCTCCGTCTGTAACATAGGAGAGTGTTATAAGGAGAATGTTACAGTTCATACTATAGTCAGTTCATTCCGTCCAGAAGGCGATGACGTCATCTCTGAGCGGGCGGCAGCGCGTGCATGCGTCAAATTGCTCCCTCTCAGCTCAGCTTATCGAGGAGGAGATAAGAAGTAAGGCGCTCCGTTCAAAAATGAGTGTGTGTGGAGTTCGAAAGTGAGAATTTGTGGAGTTTAGTATCCAAAATACTATCCCATAAGTAACTATTTTACCATAAACGTATTTAATAAATTAAACTAATCCTATTGCATAGGATGTATTAGTAAACTTTCCCTTTTCTGTTTTGAGTGTGTAAAAGTTTTATCCTTCGAGCGAGCGATAATTCCGTCTGTACAGGGATGGATCCCCCCCTCCTTCATCTGTTCTCCTGTATGTACTGTAACACCCACTAGATGTAAGCAGTCTTCTCCGTTTGCGCCTCTCCCGTTCGTAAAGACATTCGTGTGGATGGATGGATGGATTTTCAGTCTGCATCTCCCCTTTTATCCAGGAGACTAGCTGTTTGGGATGAAAGGATGATAGTGAAATAGACAAACACAAGCATCCATGCCCTCGGCGGGATTCGAACCCGCGACTCGTTGATTACGAGAGCGGCAAGACCTGCGCCTCAACGCTCTCGGCCACCGAGCCGGCAAAGACATTCGTATTCAACGGGGAACAGAAAGACTCATTCACTCAGTTTTCCGTCACGACGCCCTCGCACTGCAACAAAGTGCCGACGTTGTTGGAGTCTACCCGGTATCGCTGGGCGGCTATGTTCTTAGCGGCTTGGGAGGAGTATTTCCTCGCGGCGAAGTGTCTTCCCCATTATTTTGAGTGGAGGTCGTTTTATTTGTGCCTCGAGTTTGCTGTGTTTGGGTTTGCTTGTGTTTAATCATTTACATCTACGCAGTTCAGAGTCCTATCCTCATTTGTTACGTAACAAAGTGCTGGTGATGTTCATGTGTGTTAACGAGTGCTAAGCGTCTTGCGTACGCCAGTGTTTAATTTGTGCTACTGTTCATTTTTGTTTACAGCGGTACTACAGATCCTAATTCTCCTATTTGTGAGCGTCGTGATGAATTATCTGTTCACACACTGATTGAAGTGTGTGGGGGTGTGCTAAACCGTTACCTCATCGGAGCACGCCCCCCCCCCTTTGCCAAAGGAGGGTATTTCTCAGCTTCATACAATATTGGATCCAATCAAGCGCCACGGTGTTTGATCGACGATGATGCAGCGACAGCGTGTGTAGCATCCCATCTTTTCTTTATCAACAAGCTTCGTCTCATCGAGTGCTCGTGAGGGCTTCACGGCGAGACTCGTGATCGGTGAGCATCGTAGCTTCACGTCTCTGTGTGCGGCGGCATCCATTCTTCCAGAGTTCGACCAAAGACTTCCGTCGATTTAGCAACGAGCGACGAGCAACTTTACCACATCGTCTGGACTTTGCAATAGTTTATCTTTAGGAGTGCGCATCGCCACTGAGTTAACCTTGCCTCAGTGCGTGCGGCTCCCCCTCATACTTTATTTTATCAACAATCAATCTATCTCTTCCTAACGATGCTGGTAGCTGCTCATCAAATCCCGGACTTTTGCCGATTCGCAAATTTCCTAAAGACAATTGATTTTCTGGCAGGACTGAATCTGCCTCATCTCATTGTGGGTGTGGTCTTCTTGTTCACGATAAGTCAGAGCGACGACGGGCGTCTCATCTCTTCCGAATCTTCCTGCCTGACAAACCATCGGAGGAAGGACTTATTTTTGTTTTCATCTTCCACTGCAAATTGAGTGACGGAGAATTTTAAATCATGTACGTCATCGAAGCGCCACAGGTCGGCGAATCGATACGTTAGGAACTTTCTTTTTTTTTAAATTTTCATTTTTCATGGAATAAAATATTTTTTTTCGTTCCGTATCTTTGTCTTTATTACTCTGCTAAATCCACGTGACACTACAGCAGGACAAGAGATGTTTTTTCCTTCCTGTATGTACTATTAAAGTCATTCCTCCGAAATGTACACCTTCATTAGGTATATTTTTACAGAAAGTAAAAAATTCATCAAGCCCTTGCAGAACTGTTCCTTTTTAATAGAAAATAGTTTCAATAGATATCTGGTTTTATAGAAAACAGCTTCAGACCATTCTAGATTCAACTTATTATGGATCTTCATTTTAGTTGCTGCATACAACAAAAATTGCTTATTCATATTGAGAGCAACAGCATGAAATAGCATCTCATGAAGATTGCATCAAAATTCAATCTATTATACACCATCAATTGTCTGCTCCGATTTTTGAAAATATGTTGCGATATTCATGGTTTGTGTCAAAACTAACAGATGAGAGAGAGGCATTTATGAATGCTAATGAGATATGTTTTCCGATTCACGTTTTAAAAGTACGAGGGGCATTCAAATTTGATCTGGACTTTATTTTTTATAAAATCAGGAAACTACATAAAACACACACACTGTTATTTCTTAAAGAACTCTCATTGCTTCTCTACACATTTTTTCCAGCGTTCTGGGAACATCTGGATACCGGTTCTGTAGATATCTTCAGGTTGATGTCGAAACCATGTCAGGACAGCCTTTTTCACTTCCTCATTGAAGCCAAACCTCTGCCCTCCCAAGAACTCTTTCAATGGTCTAAAAAGGTGAAAGTCGCAAGGGGAGAGAGCCCTTTTGTATGGAGGATATGATAAAAGGTTCCATTTGAGTTCCGTGTGTCAGTTTGGCTGTGTGTGACCTGGCATTGTCTTGCAGAAAACAAACACCGCTGAGTCCTGGTCGCTTTTTCCTTAGTGCCGGCTTCAGGGACTTCCTCAAAATGTCACAATAGTAGGGTGCATTTATGGTGCGACGTTCTTCCAGAAAATCGACATGAATTTTCTAGTGAGTCAGTGTGTCGCCAGGATACAGTCGCCATCACTCTCGTAAAAAACGCGTCTTATACCCTTAATGTCCCAGAATACAGCCGCCATCACTTTCGTTGCCGACGGTATGATCTTGAATTTCTTGAGTCGTGGTGAGTCAGTGTGTCGCCACTCCATGCTCGCACGCTTGCTTTCAGGAGTATGGTGATGAATCCATGTCTCATCGGTGGTCACCACACACCTTAGGAAGATGTCACCTTCCCTGTCATATCGCTGCATTAGCATGGAACAGATTTCGACCCGGGTGAGTTGCTTAGGGATCTATCTGGTTGTCAAGGATTTTTTATGTAAAAAGAACAGAGCAAACGGGGGTGAAATTGTATGAACAATTTTAATTAAATTTATGAGTCGATTGAAATTAGAAAGATTACAATTCAATAAATAGTGCAATGTGAAACGGTATTAAGTCCAACTCGTTGGCTGTATCTTCTAACATCTGGGTAGAATCTTGAATGCTACTAGAGTTAATTCCAAGACTAGCGAAGTCGTTGGCCGGGAGTGGGTGTATGGTGTTAAATGAGGTAGGTATTTGAGCAATGGCGTCCAAACAACGAAGGGGCGTGACGAGCTTCCTTGGCACCGCGAACTCGGAAGGCGGCAACCTTTCAAGGTAAGTCGACCGTGGCAGGAGAACTGTTTGGAATAGAATCATGGATTAATTAAATGCCAAACCAAGGTAAGTATTTAAGAAACTAATATTCACTAATTAGAGTATTAAGTTCTAATCAATATTCACAGAACCAGAAGAGGATGGTCCCGAGTCCAAGCGCGGACATTCGCTAGGGCGCCCAGCGCGAATACCGGCTATGTCAGCGAAGGGGACAATCACTTCGACTGCCTCCATTTCCCACGGGAGAATAAATGAAGGGCCTTGCTTCGAAGGGCGTGTGGTTCCCGTACTAGACGTCCTCGAGCATGGGGTAGAATTGGGTGAAGGGCCTATCACTCCGTTGTATAGGTCTTCGGATGAAGGTCCAGAAGGGGTCACGATAATTTCCTCTCTCTCCTTGGGTATCCTCGTCTCTATTCCGTCTCGGGAAAAAGGGTCAAGAGGTGCGACGCATATACCATTGGAATTGAACGCACACTCGATTAAAATATTATTAGCTCCACCAAGGTCTATCTTTGACTTATCATTCAATATGTGAGACTGCTTACTGTTTCGTCGAGGTTCAGATTTGATAGGAGCTTGTCTATGTCGGGCCTTACGTAGGCATCCTTCTATGCTTTGTCGGGGTCGGTGAGCATTCACGGGACGATGGGCGAACCTTCTCCGGCTACTTTTCGTACTAGGCCATCGGTTCGTGTATCCTCGGCTGGATCCAACACTTAGGCGTCCTCGGGATAGGCTTTCCGTCTCGGCAGCGGACTCGTCAGCTTTACTGGCGAGAAACACACAAGAACAATTAACATTATTAAGTAGCGGAAGAATGGAGCTACTTATTGTTTTCACAATGTCCGTCTGTCTGTCCGTCCGTCCCCTTCATAATTTCCGCATTTTTTGAGGTAGAAGGTTGAATTTTGGAATGTAGCTTACTATGGGCATGAGCACCTTCACTATTTAGTTTGGTTTTAATTGGCCCACTGGGGTCGGAGTTTCGGGGGCGGAAGTTAGAGGGGACCAAAAGGTCTATGCGTACTTATGCATATAAAGGAGTGAAATTCGGAATGCAGATTCCTCTAAGCAAGATCAACATTATTGTGAAGTTTGGACCAAATGGTCCCAATAGGGTCGGAATTGTGGGGGTGGCATTCACTTGGTCTTTAGAACTATGGCAGCATATGGCGTGTGATATATCATTCGATCGGAAATGATAAGAAAAGAAAGAAGATAGAGCTCTTTTGCATCTTCTAAATAATACGTTCGAGAAAATCAATTTTTCGATTAAAAAAATAGGGGGGGGGGGCGAATTAAAAAGTGCAGATAAAAGGGTAAAAATAGATGACCTCAGCACTTCCGCTACTTTCCTATACCTTTCTCGGGAGGATTAATTTCTTGTTTATCTTACTGTCCTTTCGGTCTTGACGGCTTCTCAGCTGCTGTTGCGAGGTCCTTGCTCTCCTCTCAAATCTGGAACTGGGCCGACGTTGGGTTCCTTGCTCATCGCATGGCCATCACTCACTGTCTGATGTTTCTGGCCCGTGATCTTCCTTTTATTTGCCTTTGGAGGATTCTGTGCCGATTCTGCGTAGTGAATCCTCCAATTGCCTTTCTTCTTCTGCTTTGCTCTTTCCTCCGCGGGTCCATTCCAGTCGGAGGTGGCAGCTTCTTTCTTTCTTCGCTTTTTCTGTGTTAAATCCTCGGAATCGCAATTTTCAGCCAATCTTCCCTTCCGAGGATTTGACACTGGTACAGATCTTTTTGAATTTCTGTTTATCATGGATGATGGTCTCCACACTGCCAGTACTGATGTTCAGTATTGAAGCCAATTCTCAGACATGAATCCGCATGTTGTCCCTTATCAGCTCATTTGTTCGTGCGATGATGCCATCATTGACAGCAGTTGCTGGCCTTGCCTCATTCCAGAATGTTATCCTGAGGACCATTGCCCAGCTGACAGAAGGACTGTTAAAAACCAATCCATCCACTCGGATTTAGACATGGTCCACATCGGAAAGTTTATATAGGATCTCCTTTTGATTATGATACAGAAGATGAAGATTCATGACAATGACCTAGTGACTGGAATACTGAAGAACTCAATGGATATGAAGTGGCATATGAAGTATCGAAAACCAAGGCACATTCTTGACATCAACTTTGAAGACATCAGCAACGTCTCTTTCCCGGACTACTGGAAGATGTGATAATCTTCTTTCTCCTTGTTTTTTTTATTTCGTTTGTATTTTGTTTCAGACAATCGTCGATCTTATTTTCTTTTTGTATAATATGGAAGACCGCTTGGGTTGGTTAGGCTTCTTGACTATCTCAGTGTATTTCATTTGGAATTTATTCTGGTTAGATGATCTTTGTGAAAGCGCTGCTTTCGTCCCATCTGAAAAAATGGACACTTCACTGTTCGATTGTCGATTGTCGTACTCCTTTTATAACTTCAGGATAATTCTTTAATATTCTAATTATAAAAACCTAATTTCAAAATTAAGTATTCTTACATTGTACAAAGTCCAATCAATTAATGAAGTGGAAATGGATATAAACACTTTGAAGATTTCCAAGACTGTTTTCTTAGTGTTTTCATTAATTGATTGGACTTTGTACAATGTAAGAATGCTTAATTTTGAAATTAGATTTTGCAAAATTAAGGGATGGGTCTTTCTAAGCTGATGAAATTATTTTAACTGGAGCATTCAGATTTTTATTAAGGGAGGAGTTCACTTTAGAATTTAAAAAAAAATTTATTCTATTATTTTGTATGTTGTAATTTATCATTGGGATTTTTCCAAGTAAATAAAATTTTATATCTTGGAATAAGAGAATTATTGTATTTTCATAAAGTTTTATACCCAATTTTTGAAGTTATAAACAGCTTCTACTTTCTTTATGATCTTAATTTTAGTGTCGAGATATGATTTTGGCCTAGCAATAGCCGAAATTCCAAAACAAGTGTTTCCTTTTTCTCTACTACTGTATTCTTCACCTGCTCCTACCAAGTGAATAACTCGATGGCAAATTTAAACGCAAAAAAATTGTTGATTTTTCAAAATTTCGATATATCCACACAAAAGTTGTACAAGAGCCCACAAAAATAATCCGTTATATACGTATTTTCATTTTATCAGATTTCGTTATAACCGTAGTTTGGGATTTCAATTAACTTCGCTATAACCGTTTTTTCACTATAACCGAGTTTGTTATATGTGAGTTCGTCTGTAAATATATTAATTCTTGTCATGTATATTTACGTTGTGTAATATAATTGCATTTTATTGTAGAAAAAAAAACTGTCATACGGAGTCGAGGTTCGGACCCACGTCCTCATTACCCTCAAGAATCTACCCCCGCTGTATATTCAAAGTCATGAATTGTATCACCAAGGTCATTCGCTGTATCACCAAAGTCATGAATGACTGCTGGTATATTGGACATTTCCAAAGTGCTTGGAAGGACTCAGTCATCCTCACCATTCCTAAACCTGGACTTGATCCTGCTCTTCCTGCCAGTTATAGGCCATTAGCTTGCTACCCATACTTTCCAAAATCTTTGAGCGCACTATTCTTAAGAGGTTCAACGACTTCTGCGAGGCAAACAATCTTATTCATAAGGAGCAATTTGGTTTTCGGCCAGGTCACTCTTGCCAGTACAGGTATGGAGGTTAGTTGCTGATCTAAGCGGTCCTCTTAATCTTTCCATGTTTGGTGGTCTCGTATTCCTCGACGTCCAAAAGGCATTTAATCAAGTCTAGCATGATGGTCTCATTTTCAAGATGATTTGTTATGGGTTCCCTGATGACCTAATTGCTTTGATTCGCTCCTTCCTGACAAATAGGACCATTCGTGTCAAGGTTGATGACTCCTTGTCTGAACCCTGTGATATAAAAGTTGGTCTTCCTCTGTCTTGGGCCCAGCCTTGTTCAACTTGTTTATTCATGACTTTCCCAAGTTTGCAAAATGCAATCTCTACTTGTTTGCGGACGACGGAGCTATCATAACTTGGTCACGTAACCCTGCCCACGTCATCAGTCGACTGAAGAAACCTCTACATCAGTCTGAGAGCTGGTTCACCAAGTGAGATTACAGCTGAATGTCAAAAAGTGTAAAATCATGTTTATCACTCGCAAACGCAAAAATCCTCCAAGGTCACTCTTCCTATACGGCAGGAAGCTTGAGTGGGTAAAAAATTATAAGTATATCGGTGTTATGATCGACTACAAGCTCAAATGGAACGACCAAGTTCAATATGCGCTCAACAAGGCCAAGAAAGCGAAGTTCAGCTTGATCGCGCTCCTGGGGCGAAATAGCGCTCTTGGAGTGGACAACAAACTATTGTTGTACAAGATAGTGATGCGTTCCATTTAGCTTCACGGTATGCCTGCTTGGCTACTATTTGCAAATCAAGGTGGAAGGATCTTCAGACCTTCCAAAATATTGCTCTCCGGTCCATTGCCCAAGTTGACAGAAGAGTTGCCAACAACCACTCTATCTATGATGATCTAGGGATGTCCCACATTTGTTATGAACATGCCTCTCAAGATGGAAAATCATGAAAATACTCTGGTCTCCGGTATTCTGAATCACTCACTCGTTGTTAAGGGTCCCCTCAGGTTTCGAAGACCCAGTCATATCTTGGATGTCTGTTTCGATGACATAAACAAGGCCATCTTTCCCAACTACTGGATCTTTTAGATCCTGTTGATTGGTGTCGTGTATTTTTATCGGACACAAACAGAGTGGAGAAAAGGGAGGTAGATTAAACAATTGTTTAATTGATCCAAACGGATAAATACAATAATGTAAATAAAGAAATATTAAATTGCTGAAAGGAACGATTGATAACAAAGTCTTCAGTCCAGTTCATAAGCTAATAAGGTGAATGGTGGGTCCTCGGTCGTATTCCTCAGGGCGCTGTTTCCAAGACTTGCCATGATCGTTTGGTTCCTAGCGTTCGTCACCGGAGGAATGGAGTCATCGATCTGAGAGACGTCAAGTTTTGGCCAAAGCTGCGACGAGACATTTGTCACCGCTACACGGGAGGGCGGCGATCTTTGTAGGTTTGTCGACCGTACGAGGATTACTGTAGGGAATAAAACAGATATATTAGCAGATAATCTAACTTTAGTCGACAAGGACAAGACTCCGCAGCAATTAGCACAGCTTAATTCTAACTTCTTAATAGTATTTACAGTACCCTTAGAAGTGGTGTCTCTGTCCAAGCGCGGACATCCTGCAGGGCGCCCCGCGAGAATTCCGACTATGTTGTCGATGGGGATCACGACTTCCAAGGTCTCGATTCCCTACGGGAGATGATTGATAGACTATGTGGGTGCTGGGGTTCTGTCGTATCGGACGCGAGGTCCCGTTGAGATACTGTTGATGAATCCGTGTGGCTCGGAGAGGTAAACTCAATGCCGATTCCGTCGTCTTTCAGTGAGGTCGAGGATGCTGACGAAAAGTCGGGCGTCTTCTCCGTTTTCTCGGTCAAAAGCACGGGCGCTCTTGCATACTCGTTCGTGACGGGTCCTTCCTCGCTAACACTTCCGTCACAGCATGGATCCTTCGTACCGTCCTGGATCCCTTCTAGGCTTGGAGTAAACTCTGTGTTAAGATCCAAATTCGGAGACGCACAACTTGCAAATTCAGAGTCATTTATTCACTTATCTTTGCAATATTCGAAAAGTTATTTTTCACTAATGCCTTCCGGGCTGCACGTTTTGTCTGCGGCGGGCTCGGTCGTATTGGCGGGCCGGTATCGTCTTCGATCCCCTTCGGTTGAGCTCAGTTCTCGCTGTCGTAGATTGGAACTATCGGGCCGGGCATCATCTCTTCGGCGTGCTCTCCATGACCGGGGTGGCGGACTTAACTTCGGAGAAACAATGGCAAAGTTATTATGCGAATCAGTCAAATTGTTACTTGCCCGGGTTTCATGTGTTCCGCTCGGTCCTCTAGGTCCTATCATTCGGCATGGGGAGTCCTCATCGTCATCCTGCTGGTCCTGGTAATTCCGCTCATCGTGATGGCCACTGACTCTCTGTCTCTCTTGTCTCCAGCTCCGCTTTTTATACGGTCTTGGAGGATTCTGTGCCGAGTTTGCGTACTGCATCCTCCAATTACGTTGCTTCGAGCTTCTTTCTCTTGCCGGAGCGAGTCGATTGCGATTAGAGGTGTTTCTTCTCCCTCTCTTTCTCGCCTTCTCCTTTTCCGATGTCAAATCCTCGGAATTACGATTTTTGCTGCCTCGCTTACTCTGCGGATTTGACAATTGGGCTCTCTGTTCGTCAATCTACAATCCGACTCTCGTTCCTGCCTTGTAGGGACTTCCTTTCTGGATGACTTAAGAGGTTAATCAGGCTTCTGTTCCAACTCAGAGTACATCATCTGGTTTACTTTTTGGGCGAGCGTGCAAAGTGAGCTAGGCTCCTGGACCACTTGCGTCTTTTCTTTCCACTTCACTGATCGATTGTCGTGTTCAAATCAGTTCACTTCGGTTCTCCGTGTGTTCTCCTTGGATCTGTTGAATGATGAGAGCTTTGCCCTCGAAAAGCGCTTCCAGATTCAGGTTGTATTTTCACTTTTTTCATTTTGTTGTGGTGAAAGAGTTTTTTATTTTTTATATACATTTGGTTAAAACTCAAAATTATTAATTAAAATGATTACATAAATTAACACCAGGTGTAGTATTAGACAATTGCAAATGGCAACCGCCATTAATTGCTTATCAATTGTGTTGGAAATCAACTGAAGGGAAGTAAACAATGCCGAGAGGTCCAAGGCTTACTAACTTTGAAAAAGGTCAGATAACAACAATGAAGAAATCTGGAAGCTCAATAAGAGCTAAAGCTAAGGCCCTTAAACGCTCTACCAGAGTTATAATTAGTTACCTTAACTTAGGGACAAGTTATGGTACTAAAAAGCGATCTGGGAGACCAGAAAAGTTAACACCTCAACAAAAAAGAGCTGTTGTGCAGAGGTTAAAAGAAGGTGGAATGTTCACTCCGTACTGTAGCAAGTCAACCAGACACTGGAATTTCCAAAGACACAGTTGCTCGTGCTGTTAAAAAAAATAAACATTCTTGTATACAAAAAAAGACGACGACAATCTAAGTTGACAGAACGCCACAAACAGAAGCGACTGGAATGGGCTAAAGAGCACATGCACTGGACCCACCAATGACAGAAGGTCATCGTCAGTGATGAGAAAAAATTTAATTTGGATGGCTCAGACGGATGGATCCACTACTGGCGTGACATAAGGGCTGAAGAAAAAATCTTCTCTAATCGACAACAAAGTGGTGGTTCATTGATGGTGTAGGGAGCTTTTTCATTTACAATACTCATTTCCAAAAAAGTTGGGACAGTGCAAAATATATAGAAAAATCAAAAAGGGATGATGTTAGAAAACTTTCTCGCGAATACAAAATAGCAGATACGTTTATGAAATGACATAAATATACTGTGTGCACCAAAACATTTTGTATCGTGGCCGGGACGTTCATTTTGAATGGGGGTGTTGCAACACGTTTCAAAATAATAGGGACATACGTTGTAAAAAGCGCCGTTAGTAGTGGAACCTTCCGAATTGTTCGGGAATAATCTAGAATGATGACGCCGTACTACATTCCGTATAAATAACAGTTGCCATCCGTCGTTCAGGTAACTTATTCGGAACGATGGGTCGAGGCAAGCCAGTTAGCGAAGATCTTCGTGTTCGAATCATTCAAGAAATCACAAACAACGTTTCTCAGCGTGCAATAGCCAGAAGATTTAACCTGTCATCATCTACAGTACATAATATTATCAAGCGCTACCGAGATAGTGGTGAGATCACAGTTCGGAAAGGCCAAGGTAGAAAACCTATTCTGAATGCTCGAGCTCTTCGGATCCTCCGACGTCACTGCGTCACGCATAGGAATGCTGCGATTACGGACATAGCCACGTGGGCCCGCGATTTCTTCGGGAAGCCATTATCGTTGAATACTGTACGCCGGTGCATCCACAAATGCAAACTTAAGTTATACTGTGCACAACGGAAGCCATACATCAACAAACGACAGCAACGTCGCCGTCTGATATGGGCTCGAGCCCATCGCAATTGGTCCCAAGCACGCTGGAAGAACATATTGTGGTCCGATGAATCAACCTTTACGATTGTTTACGGAAATAATGGACGCCGTACACTCCGGACCAAAGACGAAAAGGATATTCCCGCGTGCTACAGGCGTTCGGTACAGAAACCACCGCCTGTCATGGTCTGGGGCTGTATTAGTGGCCATGGAATGGGAGACTTGCACATCTGCAATGGCACCGTCAATGCTGAAGCGTATATACAGATCCTGGAACAAGCTATGGTGCCATCTAAGAGGCGCATGTTTGGACGACGTCAGTGTATATTTCAACAAGACAACGCCAGACCGCATGCAGCGCGCATAACTTCTGCATGGCTACGTCGGCAGCGCATTCGTATGTTGGATTGGCCCCCTTGCAGCCCGGATCTGTCACCTATAGAAAACGTTTGGCGTATTATTAAACGAAAACTACGACAGCGACGACCCCGGACAGTTGAACAGCTGAAAACCTATATCCAACAGGAATGGGACAGAATTCCGGTTACGGTGTTAGAAAGATTGGTGTCATCGATGCCCAGAAGATTACAGTGTGTCATCAAGAGGAGGGGTGACGCCACACCGTGGTAAACGCCGTGCTGTCCCAACTTTTTTGGGAGTGTGTTGCACGTGCTAAACAGAAAAACCACCTGTATCTTTCTTTAAGCATATAAGATATGTGATCCCATGCCTAATTTATCGTTTATGTATTGTAATGCGTTGAAATAAACGGCAATACAATAATCCAAACAAATGTGTTGGAGTTCTTCTTATATGTTGCACTGTCCCAACTTTTTTGGAAATGAGTATTGTAATTGAAAAACAAATTTAGCTTTTCCTAAAGTTAGACTCAATGCCGTAGCTACCAAAATTTGCTGGAAGAAAATTTGTTATCATTTGCAGAGGTAATAGGGGGTCCGTTCTATGAATTTCAGCAGGACAATGCAGCAATCCACGCTGCAAAGTCAATTTGGCAGTGGTCTTTGGACAATGGTGTTCAAGTTATGGACTGGCCCGCCTTATCGCCTGATTTAAACCCCATGGCGAACGTTTGGGCAATGTTGGCTCGAGCAGTGTACGCTGATGGAAAACAGTACAGTACAACTAAAGAATTGCAAGCCGCAATGATTTCCAGTTGGGAAAATATCCAGCAGAAATCACTGGAAACATTGTTTAAGTCATTACCTAATCGCGTTTACAAATTATTTCCAAACAAGGAAAATTTATTGGATATTAAACAAAGTGTGTTTATAATTATGAGACAGAAATTTTTTGACCGTTGTGAATTTATTTTTTTTCCTTTGTAAATCATTTCCAGAAGATTCTTCCAAATGTTTGAAATGATCGTTAATATGCTTAGACATGTTTACAATTTTATTTTATTGCAAAAATAATAACCAGTTTTTCAAAAAGTAATGTTTGCATACTGTGTTTATAATTGTGAGACACTCCTTAGATGAATCTGTTCGGTTTAGAAAAATATGGAATAACCCTAAAAGATTATCTTTTCCTTTTACATTTAAAAGGTGAAACCATTTGTTTTCAGGTAAAGGGATAAAATACAGTGAGCAAAAAAATTAACCGCCCACCAGTTTGCAAGTGAGTAAAATGATTGAAGTGACATATTCACATTATTCAAGTTTAATTGCACATATTTGTATCTATAAAGTTATAAGCTTCTGAATAATACCTCGAAGCAGGCGCTGCTCGACGAAAACTGCTGGATTCAATGCCATTCCATCTGAGTTTCGTGCTCGGGAATTTTTCTCATTCCGACTACATGGTACATTGTTTATTATAGCGTTTACTAACGATTAGCCGGGCACTCCCAAAGCACGCAGTTTTTCAAATAACTGCATGTAAATATGATCTTCGTGTTCAAAGCTTTAGAAAGATGGTTATCAATGACAAAATGAAGATGGTTATCTACCGCATTAGGATAGATGGCAATTACGATATCTTGGAAAAAGACATTTGGTCGGCCACCATGTTGAAAAAGTAAAATAACGGACCAAAGATATTCAATAAGTTCTTTCAATAATAACGATTTTGAATAAAACCGGCATAACCACGATCGGTCTAAAATTTTTGAAGTCCCCTGGATTACCATCTTTAAACTGGACGGATTAATTCTTTTTAAATAATAAACATTATTATAAATAAATAAGTAAGCATACTAGTACGATCAATAATTTCGGATATGTTGTATTCCTATCACGTGTTATATACAACCACCTTCAAAGTACTCCTCTTCTTTAACTATGCGCTTCTGCCAACGCGAGTACAGTTGCTGAAAACATTTCTGGAAGCCATTGGAGTAGATAGTCTTCAGGGCAGCCAAGCTGCTTCTCAACCTATATGTATTCTTGAAAGGTCGTCCTTTGAATTCGATTTTCAGACGGGAGAGAAGGTAAAAGTCGCATGGGGCGAGATCGGGTGATAGGCAGGGTATGGAAGGGCTGACCTTCCCGTTTTGGCCAGTGCAGCCTACACCATTAAAAACTGTAACGTGCTAGCAAAGACGGAACGTGTTTACCCGCACGCACAGCCAACGCCCCAAGAAAGACGCGTAAAAATACACGGAAGAAAACCTTTCCCTTACAGAAAATAAAAACAGTTACCAAGACCCAGACTAACAGCGAGAATGAAAGAAAACGCTTACTAGAAAACACAAAACGGGCTCCCGAGTAAGGTGAAAAAAGAGAAATACCGGAGAAAAATCTTACGTTATAAAATTGATCCCAATTAACTGTAATGACTATTCCGCAACCCAAGACTACCCAAACTATAAAGAAAAAGAAAAAATGGTATCCAAATAAATATTTTCCTTTATTGCTGATAATGACAGAAGAATACTAAAAAGGACAGACTCAAATCATCAAAAACAAAGGTGGAACAGGGTAAGCTAGATGACGGTGGAACTAAAGCGACGCTGCGAAGATCCACCAGATATAGAAGAATTCATAGTCAGAAACAGTGTTGGAGCAGGACGACACTGAAGCATAGAAGAAGAAAGTCTTGATGTCAATACCGAAGATCTGGAAGATCAAAAGATGAAGACGTACAGCTCATACTGCAAAATAGAAAATTGTCAACAGCAAAATAACGAGGAAAATAAAACTGGAAATAAAAAAAAAATCAATTTCCACAACCATTTGAAAAAAACGACAGCATCAGTAAAAAAAAAATTATTGACATCCTCAAAAATTAAACCATAAAAGGTGTGGATAAAATAAAAATAACAAACAAACCATGGACCTCCTCCACCAAGATCCTAAGGACGAATAACAAAATTCACGCTAATGTACGGACGGAGAGAACAGTAACGGAAGGATAAGTACGAGAAAGGGAGGACAGGACGGACCGACGGGAGCATACACGCAACAAAAGGAACGTGTGAGGGTAGACGGTGACAACATGGATGAGGTCCTGAAAAGAAAACAAGAATAATAGAAAAATGATATCATACTACAAAATATTAAACCTTCATTAGGAAAGGCTGAAAACAATAATACAGACAAAGAATTTAAATTTTAAAAACAATCATAAGCTAAAATTAAGGCTTATAAAAAAACAGGTAAAAGGTTCGATTAAGTTCGACAAAGTGGTCCTAACATAGCAGAAAGAACTTTTCTGAAGGGTTTATCTTTGTGGACAATCAAACTGCATGGAGGCGAATCATACGTAAACCCAAGTCCTACGACGAACAGGCGAAGTGATCCGGATGCCGCATCGGGAAAGTATTATTTCAGAAATCCAGGAAAACATATCTTATCTTGGACGAGAATGACTTTGCCTAGGTCCGTTTAATTAAAATCGGTAGACGACCAAGGTATAATCGATGCTCGATCAATCATAGGTACTGAAAAGAACGGAAAACCGCCAACAAACTGTGCTCAACTTCATACTGAAGGATTACAAACTGCAAAGTCTCATAGGCGAGCCAGAGCCGAACCGACCAAATCTTAAGTTAAGATTGGGAGACTGGACGAGTAAAAACAGTTTTCCATCGGAATAGCCAACTCTAAATCCCAAGAGCTGGCAGAAGAGTCGGTGTTGCTTTCCCGGAGATCTAGCTGTATCTGACCAAAGAAGCTATATTAATTTTTTAAGAAAATTACGAAACCAAAAAATTTAAATAACATGCGCGCGCGACAGGCTACCCGAGTTCGCAGAAATGAAGATAGTCAGTTACTCTAGGAAAACGAGCCGTTCAATATAACGTCATTTAAACAATAAAAACAAAAAAATAAGGGAAACGCGCGAGTGTTTAACAATAGTGATAACGAGGAACCTCCGTGAAAGAAATACAATTAACAAAAATTATATTATCTGCAAAGATAGTAAAAAAAAATCTAATCTAGCTTCTAAAAAGATAAATTCCTAACAAAGTCAAAAGCGCATTAAAAATTAATGACTAGGAACAAAGGCTTCTCCTATCAATAAACAAAGAAAGTAAATTCAAAAAACACGTCATAAGTCGTAACAAAAAATGAAAGGGACTCTCAATCAGCAAAATTTAAGAAAAAAGCAAGCCAAAAAAAAAAAATACAAGACGAACGAAACCCGAGATTAATAAGCGATGCCAAAAAAAAAACGGTACGGAGACCATGAACGAGACGGTTCCAACAAATGGTGCAGGGAATACTTATCAACACTAAACGCTTAACTAAATGACTCGTCGAGAAAATTAATAAAATCAAAAAATCCGTCAAGCGCGAAAAGGAAATTCTCCCCGGGAAGAATAACCGAAGACGTGAGATGTCGCTAACAATGACGTAAGACGCCAAGGATCACGATCTCGGTCTGTACTTAAAATAAATCCCCAGAAAGAAAAATATAATTGGCGCGAGGAAAATTAGAAAAAAAATAACTTCTCGGACGAGGTATCATTAACCAAAAGACTAACGCGAACCGAACGCGTCAAGTGATCCCTTTAATTCAAAAAGATAAGGAGGGGAACCACAGTAACCTCCGTTAAAAATAATAGTTGAGCGTCTGGTCAAAAAGACTCGCACCGTAGACCGCCTATGCTCGCACAGTCGAGGAAAAAGGAATAAACGTGGCAGATACCAGGAATATTGACGAGACGCGAACGCGAAATAACAAAAGCACAACGTTGGAAGGGAACGCGTAGAGTGACTCCAAAAGGGAGGAGGGAATTTTTACGTACGGGGCCCAGATAAAAAAAAAAAGGCAAAAAATTTTTTTTTCAGCCGGAGAAGGTAGCGGCACGTTACAAAACCGATATGTGGGGGCATTGTCACGTTGCAGTACCCAATCATTGCTTTTTCAGATTTCGGGGGGTTTCCGGCGGACAGCATTACGGTGGCGAGCCAGGATCTGTGTGTACCTGTCCTTGTTCATTGTCGTCAGAATTTGATATTCACACGTTATTCTTCAAACGCCATTTCCGCATCGGACGAATACGAACAGCTACAGTTCACTGATATGCCTTGTTTGGAAAAACCCTGCACTGCGGAGCTGCTTTCTCCTTACCATGACTCGCGTCATATGTGTTTCTCCGCCACGGTCAAATAGTTCCCCTCTCCTCCAAGCTTGGTTGGAGATATCAGCACAATCTTCGAGCTTATTGATCATACAAGTATATTTGCCGGTCTCACAAATGTTGTCACTAGTTTTATTATTTTTTTATAAAACTAAACCCGAAATCCATAATGGATGCTTCAATTGTACGAAAATTAATTGGCGTCAACTTAAATAATTTTTTTCAACCTTAATTTTTTTAAAAAAATTTCAATTACATTGAGCTTAGAGCATGACCCTCTTGATAAAGGATCGAAGAAGTTCCGAAAGGTTTCGAAATCTAATTTACTTTTATATTTAATTAATGATTTTAATTGTTAGCAAGTTTATTTTTTATTGAAATTCATTTAGTTCGTTAAAGTGCTGTCACGTTAATATTTTAATCAAATCAGAAACGTTTGGAATAATTTACTCCAATCCATATGGACTAGAATTATGAAGTTTACGTGATCGAATGGCTTCTACACTTACAGCGGAATTAACGCTTTATACGTGGATAATTAACCGTCCAATCAGTGAATAAGAATCGACTAAAATTCACTCGCACACGTGAAGAGAATTGAATTAAATGACCATGGAGAGTAGATTGAAGTGAATTGATCCTTCCGTATCGCGACATCCCTCTATTCCTTATCTACGTCCGTTGCCCTCTGTGCACTTTTCTATCATGTACAGTAGATTGCTAGTAGCCATCGCCCACGTCTT
>JAHWFO010112033.1:1309-28794 GCA_023313115.1 Rhysida immarginata | reverse complement strand
GGGGGGGGGGGTTATTTCCCATTTCATCCATCCCTGGTATTATTTAATATTGAAACATATAAAATAATTTTTGAAACAAAAAGTCAACGAAAGGGGAATCGAACCTAGCTACACAGAAGATAGTCAAAACCGTTAACCACTTTCCTATCGGGAACCTCGACAAGCGAGTTTTTATTAAATTTATAAGCTTTCAAATGCTGTTTTAACTACATAACTTATGATTTGCGTCTTGGCATAGGTGAAGCCCAAGTCTGTAGAGTTGCCGAAAATGCGAATCCTCCTTTCATGTCTATGGAGTTTTGATTGCGTTTGAGCAATTTGTAACGTTAGAGTTGGACTGTTTGACGTCAGAATTTAAAGAAATGTATTCGAAATATAGCGAAACCTCCCGCTACTGCTCGTAACATTTTGATGCCATAACCGAGGCTTCCGAGATTATACAGGCTAACCCATATCATGAAAAAACCATTGTTAAACGGGCGACAAATATGGCGACAATATAGAGGCAAAATTACCCGGGTAACCATTGCTATCTAGGGTCATAAAACCGAAATAGGCATTACCTCCCAGATTTTTACATGTAATATAAGCACGAAGAATTGATTAAACCTATTAAAATCTTGCGTGAACGAGAATTAAATATGTTTATTTCGTTGATATAAGATAATTTTTAGAATTCAAATTAATATGTTTCTGATTTGTTTAGAAGATGGCGACTATTTCGGTTTTATGACAACAGGTGGCAATGCTTAACCTGGTAATTTTGCCTCTTTTCGCCATCTTTATTGTCGCCACTTTTTTCATGATATGGATTAGCCTGTATAATCTCGGAAGCCTCGCCATAACTTTTGAAAGGATTGACCTAGAGGCTTGAAATTTTCTACACACGTAGGCCCTATATAGAGGACGGTGTGCAAAATATAGCGAATCTTCTAGGGTGGCCCGGGGCCCCTCAGGGGCACTTGTATGAATTTCATGGTTCCTTTTTTATCTTTTGAACAAACAGGGCAAAAATCCTGAAATTTCGTAAATTTGTAGTGCGGTTCTGAAAAAATAAAACGAATATACAAGAAAAGGGATATAAGGAACTTGAGGCTCTAAATACAATTGAAGCTATAACATTTGAACGGAACGACCTAGGAATCTGAAATTTTGTATATTTATAGTGTGGTACTATAAAATATAGCCAATATAGAAGGAAGCTGATATAAGCCTCTAGAATCCCGCCAGGGGCCTCGAGACACCAAATACAATTGATACTATAACATTTGAACGAAAAGGTCTAGAAATCTGAAATTTTGTTTACTTATAGAAAATTACTTAAAAATTTAGCTAATATACACTAAAAACTGGTATAAGGCTCTTGGGTCTCGACAGGGGCCCTGAGCTCCCAGTCACAAATCAAGCTATAATTTTTGAACCGAAAGTCCAAAAATCTGAATTCTTGCATATTTACGGTGTGTTACTTAAAATTTTAGCTCTTATACACTAAAACTTATATATACCTCTGGGGCCCTGGGCAGGGGCCTTAAACACAAACAGAGCTATAATGTTTGAACGAAAAGGCTTAGAAATCTGAAAATTTGTATACTTACAGTAGTTTACTAAAAAATTTAACTAATATACACTAAAGACTGATTTAAGCCTCTTAGGTCTCTGAAGCCCAAATCACAAATCATGCTCTAACATTTGAATAATAAAACGGCCTAAGAACTTAAAGTATTATATTTTTTCAGTGCTTTACTTATAATTATAGACAATATACAAGGAGACTAGTATAGGTCTGGGGCCCTTGGCGGCTTCAAATACAATTGAAGCTATAAAATTTGAACGGAAAGGCCTACGGTCCTGAAATTTTGTTTAATCATAGTGTGGTATTTAAAAATTTAGCTAGTTTATATTAAAAATTCTATAAGTCTCTTGGCAGGGGCCTTGCGGCCTCAATCTCAAATCAAGCTATAAATTTAAAACCAGAACTCCAGAAACCTGAAATGTTTTATATTTATGTGTTGCTTAAAATCTTAGCTATTACACACTAAAATTGATATAGTTCTCTGAGGCCTCGGCAGGGGCCGTGAAGCTCCAAATACATGTATAACTTTTGTACGAAAAGGCCTAAGAACCTGAAATGTTGTATTTGTACCCCTCCACTTATTATAGTCACGAGCCGCTACCGCTCGTAACATTTTGATGTTAAAACCCTTTTATCGTTGGATAACGATGCCTTAACTAATTTTTCATTTTTAGCTTTTTAGCGCCCCTAATTCGTTGCGCCCGTGTACTTTGCACACCTTGGCCTCCCGTAGCTACGCCTCTGATCTTTTGATATATCTTGCTAACATGGTCACATCATTCATTTTACACACCATTTCCGAAATACCGTAAAATCTTGAATACACGCCCGGGCGTTTATTTGTTTCAATGGTCTGGACCCCCCGGCGATTAATCGAGATCCGCCGTTTATTTGAGACCCGGCGTTAAGGGCTATTCCCAATAGCAGGGTGTCCCAAAACGATTGCGTAAAATTCCCTGACTTTTCCTGGTTGATCATGTAATTTTCCCTGACCAATTTTTCGTTCCAACTTCGCATTTTTTGCTGATTTTGTAAACTTCCCTGACTTTTCCCGGTTACAAAAAATTCCCGGACTTTTCCCGGTTTTCCCGGTTGCTATCACCCTGCAATAAATCCGACAAAGTTTTGAATTGCAATTTAATAAAAAAATTTCTTTAGTAAAACTAAAAATTAATAACTAGATAATATGATCTTCTGGGGGTCTAGGCTGAGCTCATCGACAAGCAGTCGACTGTCGACAAGTTTCGATGGTCACGTGGTTAATGACGCATTTGTCGATTCGAGCTAGCATGAACACGACTTGTCTACAGTGTCTACAGAGTCTACAGTGTACACTTGTCTACTTGTCTACAGAGTCTACAGTGTACAGACTCTACACCGTCGATTTTCGAGTGTAGACTTTGACCATCGACAACTGCCTACAATTCTGCCATTCTTGTCTACAATTCAAGAGCAGTCGACTATGCACTTGACGATCGTTATTTCAGAATTTCGCAACAGATTTCTTATTAATATCTTTTTTCCTTCGTTTCCGGCCTGCAGGCTAAATACACACAGCTCAAGAATACACATTTTCTAAAAATATTAACAAAAACTTGTTTAAAAATATTTACATACATGAAGTACTCTCTTGTGCTACGAAACTTGAACTGTGAAAATGATAATATAGTGTGTCTACAGTTATGTGTTTATGTATGTATTTATGTGTATACATGGATAAATGTTTGAAATTATGTGTAAATGTGTGTAAACTTGTGTATATCAGTGTATATCATCTAGCCATACGTGTGTAAATTTGTGTATAAATGTGTAATATGCCACTTATTGACGGTTAGATTTTGTCGAGATCGACAGCTTGTCGATGAGTTCAGCCTAGACCCCGTGGTTCGGAATCACTGGAGATAACTGCCTCATTATTATAAAGTTCTTCATCATCTTTGATCTCTTGCAAGTTAATGGTTTCTGAATCCCGCATAAAATCGCGCAATTTCAGCAATAGTTAGAATGCTACATCGTATGATTTTCTTTTCCCGGATTCCATGTCCACCTGCACATATAGTTAACCACTGAGCATAAGAAGTAACTTACCGGTACTTAAAATAAAATAAAATAAATTAAATGAAGTAACAAAAAACTAATCGGAATGGAAAAACGTTTAATAATCTGAAAGTGAGAACTAACGCCGGAATTTATATCAATGAACCGAAAAAGACCCGGCGTTTATTTGAGACCCGGCGTTTAATATATTTTTTATACCCCATCCGGCTTTTATTTGAGACCGGCGTGTATTCAAGATTTTACGGTACGTCTATGTCCAGTGACCTTTAATTCACCCTATAGATTGTAGTTACATTTATTCATAAAACGTTGATTTTTATATGTCTTCACTCAACTAACAAGGGAACCATCCGAATCTGTATTTCAGTTTCAAATCAAATTACAACATTTTATTTACCTGAATAAATCATTGATGTTTGCAAAATAAGAAGTCGCACTATTTTGTTTCTTTCAGAATAAACTGCGAAAACGAAAGAACTTGTTTGTTTGCGCGCACGTAGCCATACGAAGACTCCGTTTTTACGCCCTTAGGTGAAACGGAGTGTGTGCATTAATATACCTGTTGGCGCTTGACGGAACTTCTTTCCTCCACCACTCAACAGTGTGTATTTCATATGAAAGCAATGGAACTAATTCTTGCGAAGGAGCAGTAGACGACAATCCATTGAATGAATTCCAAAGTTTCTAAAACTTTATTTCTTTAAATAGATTATAAAAATTAGTTAATAATCATCCAGTAAAACAAAAATCTGTATCGTAATTAATAACCATTTTCTTAATTTATTATTTTGTTTTATTAATTTTAGAAGGACTTCTGCAAGGGAACGCTGTAACATTTTCTTTGGTAATCTTCGTAAATTTTCCGGGGCTGAACGAAATGCTACTGCCACCGCACACCACCATCGCTTCCAGTGTACACATGCGCCAAAACAAACAGTTCGGTTTTAATTTGTGGCGCATTTAAAAAAAACCTAAAATAGTGCGATTTCTTATTTGCTAAGGGCAATCTGTAGTTTTAGGTGAATAAAAATATTTCAATTTGGCTTGAAACTGAAATACAGGTCGGATGGTTCCCTTTTAAGTGTAGAACATTAATTTCAGGGTGTAAACATGAGTAAATATCCTCCCTAGAGCCTATGAAAAAAGGATTTTATTATTATTATTATTATTATCAGCGTATTAAAACAAACTCATGCATTATTATTTTCGAAGTTCGATATTTAGGTACATTGAAGCTTTGAACCATAAATCACTTTGCAGCTTGCAGTGATAGAGAGAACATTAATCACAACTCATTGGCAACGAAATTGCGTTCAGCCGGTCTTTCTCCATAAGAGAGGCACGAAAAAATGGCTAAACGTGTGAACAGATGGCAAACCATGGAGGCGTTGCCAACAATTTTTATACATTTGAGCATGTTTAATTTGCAGTACTTAACATTAATAAGCAGTGCAAAAATCTTCTAATAAATTTACAGGTAGCCTACCTTTTAGACAAAATTTCTAAAGTATACCTGAGAACGTTTTAAATTATGTATGTGTGTTGCAAAGCTGGTCCTATTACATTCGGTAAAGCATTCAAAAGATGACTATGCGCAAATTTTTACGTGCAATGAGCCATATACAACGGAGATATTTAATTTCAAAAGTTAGAAAAAATTTGAACACAAATACAATATGTAGATCAGAAAGTAAGTAATAATCGTCACAATACGAAGTTTCGAAGATAAATAAATAAATAAATAAATAAATAAACGATCTAATCTTACAGCAATACAATGCCTACAATCATGACTATTTTAAGAGCTGGTCAAACTTCGGGGATCTCTCTTTTTAGATACACTTTTGAAAAAAAAAGACGTATACGTATAATCAGATCTGGAAACCTTGGAGTCATGAATTGGTAATGCACAAATAATTGAAGCTTTAAAAAGTGATCGCAATACAGAAAACTGACATCATGAATTACCAGTAGCGTATCGGATGCCCTGAAAAAATAAACGTCCCCTGACTGCAGTTCATAGTACATTTTCCTAGAATTAGATTTTTATGAAGTTATGTTCCTTCAGGTTTCGTTGAGCTGTGAGTTCGTTATCTTTGTTCGGGATCCAAAAGTCTACATTTAGCTACTTTTCGTTCCTGGTGCATAGTTGGCCAGAATACTTTCATGTTTAAAAACGTTGAAGGGAATGCTTTGATCCAATGCTTTCGAATCACGTCGGACTCGACTTCTTGCCTGAACCGATTCATTTCACTGGTTTAATGTATTAAAAGGATGCCGAACTTCATTCACTTAAGTGAAAACGATTTTGGAATAGGGTGTACATAGAAGTTAAACGATGATTGGTTTGGTTTGGTTTGTTTGGTATTAACGTCCTTTTCAACTGCCATGGTCATTTCAGGACGGCGTTATAGGGGCCGCAAATTTTGCCTCGCAAGGGTTCTTTAGCGTGCAGCCGGCAAACGACTACACGGGACCAAAGGCTTTACTTCCCTTCAGAAGGAAGTGCGTGATCTCAGGATTTTCCCCCTGAAAATATCCTCATCGTCCTCGGCCGGGGTTGAACCCGCGTACTCGGGCATCAGAGGCGATCACGCAACCACTGAGCCACCGAGGCCGATAAGTTGAACGGTGTAGGGAAACGTTTTTAATTTTTGAAATTAAATACATGCATCTCCATTGCCTATGGCACAATGCGCATAAAAATATGTCGACAGATTCCTTTTCAGAAAATTTAGAAAGTTTTTTCCTATTCGACATCTATCGGAAAATTTCCCTGAATCTCAAGTCTTTATCAAATCCCGACAAATAATAAATATTTTTAAACCGTTATACTATTTGTTAGTAGAACTTATCTTTGAATGCATATAATTTGCCTCGTATGAGATGATAATGCACCGCTAAAGATTACTGCATTAATACATTTATTATTCTTTTTCAGTTTCTGTCAACAAGTCTGTTTTCTACTTCCAATTTCGTCTTAAATGCCTTTGTGTTGCAGAAAAATGTCAGTGTTTTTTAATCCAGTTAAATTTACAAAAGTTAAATTCAAAAAAGCTGCTCTTTTATATTCAGGAACAGCCTGTCTGGATCAATACCTTTATATGTTTTATATTTATTAATTTTTACTTCCTATCTATTACTCAACGCGTCTGTGCAAGGCTCCAAAAAATCCATCGAGAACAGGTGGCGAATGAATTTTCAATTTCATAATCTCGTTCTAATTGCATGTGTTAAGTAAGTAAAACTTGTTTCGTGTAAAATTAACATTGTAAATTACGTGGTTTGGAGCCCTGCTTGTAAATATAGTAATTGAAGCACTACGAATAAGTGAGGAATAAGTTTGAGTATTTAGCGATATTAGATGTTTGGTAAGTATTGTTGATTTAATTTATATATTAAATTATTAACAACATAAACATATTCTAGAGACAATAAGAAAAGCACTTTAGCACTTAAGTCGCTCTAAAATATAAATACTGTTATTATTTATCTTCGATAATGAAAATACTGTGGATAAATTAATGAGATGAAAGAAAAATATTTCATGTCCGCATGAAACAAAGTTTAATACTTGTACAAAATGTATGTAAATTTCGATCCCGCGCGACCATCATTCAACAAAAATACAATGATGGGACAATCGAAAAGTGAAATATACATTTGTTCGGGCGGGACGGAGGCAGTGCGTCCATAAAACACTTCCTAAATGAACAAAAATCTTAAGTACACTGAGGTAGATAAGAAACTGATGGATCTAAAAAGACATCCACCTTATACAAAAGGAAATAAGATTGACGACTCTCAGACAAGAAGCAAAATAAAGTATATCAAAGTTTTGCAATACATAATGAATGACGGATATAGAAGAAAAAAAGGACTAGACACAAAAACCCTGGAATCTATTACTTACTTACTGTTGATTTTTTATCTGAATCTGAAGTCATAAAGAAAAGAAATCGAAAAAAACTGCAAATCTATCAACGACGTTTTTAACGTGTTAGAATATAATTAAATAGGCTGGAAGTGGCATTAGATGGATCAGAAATGGCATACGGTTAATTTGAAGTTAGGCTAGATCTTAAGTTCAGGTTATATTAATCGCTTTTTAAAAAATTAATTGGCTTTCGTGCCTTTTAGCATCATTCTGGCAATGCAGTATATACACATTCTCAACTGGTTTATATTTTGATCATTTCAATGATACTTTGATGCTAATTTATCGAAATTTTCATCCTTCCAGTCAGAAGTGTAAAAATGACAAATATTTTATCGCGAAAAGAATAACGACTTTTAAATAAACTATGGTGTTAGTAAGACTAAGCTCAATACTAGATATGATTTGACTAAAAAATTAATCTAAAGAAGAAATCTATTTTTACTTGTTTGTTTTTTTTTTTCTTTTGTATTCAACCTAGATAGAAGTTTTGATTTCGCCGTTGTTGTTTAATGAAACGTAATTCTTTAGTAAAAGGGGATGAATCCAATGGGTGTCTTATGATATAAGCCTGCTTGATACCTTTAAGTGATTTATTTATTAAGAAATCGAGAATTTGTTTTAGATGTATTGTTTTGTTTCGCCTTTTCATGTACTAAAACCATAGCGGGGCGTCACTGTATAAATATTAAAATTTAAAACGTATCAAATCAGCAATTTTAAATGTTGATAACGAAAGATAAGATAAATTTCCAAGCATCTATCATTTGTTTAGCGTTTACTATCAAAGTGAACTTAATAACAAAAGAATTCCAAGTTTTTTTTCACAAATTAAAATAAAACAAATTGTTAAATCACTTTCATAATATAAAAGATTGAAAAGGAAAACATTTCTACGGCAAGAGGTCAATCCTAATGGTAAAAAGCGTTCAGGTTATTATTTTAATATTGCTTAAAGAGGAAAAACCTATAATCTCCGTATTGAGTGACTTGATAGAAATCGTTCAACGATTTTCCTTTTGCTCAGATAGATTATGAATTTTATATACTGTAAATGCTGATTCAATTTTAAACATCCGAAATTTAAGAAATGTTGGATTTTCGTAATTAAATCATGGGATTAATTGTAGTCAGTTTTGAACCTCTAAGAACAAAAGGAATGTTTATTTAGAGATCATTCATTGAAAATATTTTAATTAATTCAAACAATATATTTTTAATTTTTTTAAGATTTCGAGATGAAGTGCGGCCAGTATAGTTTATTGGTAGAAATTCTAAGCATTTTACTGGGAATCAATTCGTTGATTGCCACCAATGGTTTGTGGGTCGAACTCCCTGTAATGATTCCCTATTTACCAGAAGGATGGGAATTGCCAGCTTATTTAACCATTATCATCCAGGTAGCGAATATAGGACCTATCGTTTACAGTCTAGCTGCTTTCAGGTAAGAATAAGCTTCAAATAATTAAAATTAGAAACTATCCCTGGAATTATTTAATATTAATGAAAAATAACAACCTAGCCTAACAAATAAAGATTTAATTTTAGGACTAATCAAGCATATATTTTAACAGTTGACATTGTATCTTGTATTCTTTGCTTCTGGTCATCTACAGAGTATGGAGGGGTTTCATAAACTTGTATGGACAACATGTGGAGCGCTTCCTCAATTAAATTTGTAATCAGGATATTTTTTATGGTGGAATTGTAATTTTTACTTTAGATACATGAAACTTGTTTTGATTCTGTTCCTCGTAACAAAATCTTTGAAGAGTTAAAATCCATGGGACTTACTGGTCCTCTGCTACCATCCTGGAGTACATTGGTTTCCATAAATTAAGGAAAAATCACAAAAAAGCCGTCTAACTTATTAAATAAATTAATGCGAAATTTGAGTATGTTCTTTAGAAAATGATGCAATGGAAAAACATAAATGCAAATGGAAAAGACTAAATTCTGGAATTTTGTGCATGAAGGAGCAAGCCTTCTACATCCACGCCGCTGAAATCTTCCCTTGCTGCAGCCATTAGAAGTATGACATCGTCTTCTACTGTATGCAGAGGTTGTACGTAGTAGGCCGCTACGCAAGGAGATCAGCCATTTACATACCTCTCACCGCTCGTCACAGGAGAGAGCGTTTGCAGTGGGCACATCGGTATGCCTATTGGACTGCAGACCAATTGTCCATTGGCAATGGAGGTCTGTTCTGTTCACAGATGAATCAGGATTTAGTTTAAAAAGCGCCAGTAAATGTTCTTTGATCTGGAGAGAGCGTGTGATCTGTCAAACTTCCGTGAAAGAGATTCATTTGGAAGAGGCAGTATTTGTGTGTGGGGACGTACGGTCTTTCATGTCTTTCCAAGTGGAACCGTGGCTGGTCATTATAGACATTATCTTTGATGTAGGAGCAGTCGCCGACAATTTTCTCATACAGGATGAAACCGCTGGAGCACAGAGAGAACATGGACGAATACCTTCGAAAGGAAACAATTCAGCACATGGAGTGGCCAGTTCGATCTTCAGACCTGAATCAGACCTGGGATGCTCTGGGAAGTCGTGTTGTTGCACTCATTTTCCCCTCCTCAGGCTCTCTACTCCATACGGAGCACATAGAAACCGTTATTAACAGCATGGAGCGTCACTGTAGGTGCTCTAGCGCTGCTCGAGGTAATCACATACCAAATTGAAGACACATTTCCTATTTCAAACTCTTACCTAATTTGTAAATTATACATGTGTTAATTTTATAATTATTACTTTCCTGGAAACTATGTGAAATTAATAAATGAAAACTGGAGTTAATACTCTAAGCATAAGATAGGCTAATGATATTAATAGAAAAAAATAGAAAGAAATATTCCGCGATCTAGTTTCGAACTAGGGACCACGAATCATTCTCGTTGCATCTACCAGCTGGGCGTGAGTCTCGTAGTGTCTGGTTCGAATCCAGGTCGCGGAAGTTTTCTTTCCATTTTTCCCATTAATATGCTTGGAGCATTAATTCCAGTTTTCGATTATTAATTTCTTACGAGTGTTAAATCAGCTTTCTGATAGTTTGGAAAGGAGAAATTCCCGATCTGCGAGCCGGATGGATGCCCTATCATTGGGATTCCACCTTGACTCCTTTGTAGTCTTTAGAACACTTGGAGACAGCTTTTCTATCCCGTGTCCGCGATAGGCTAGTTGGTAGAGGCGACAAGCTTGATGACTAGCATATCTTCCAGCGTGGTCCCTGGTTCGAATCCAAGTCGCGGAATTTTTTCTTACATTTTTTCCATTATTATCATCTCATTTTGAGTTACATATTTTGGTCAGGTTCGTGAAAATAGGCTAAGAAGTGTTTGAATTATCGCTTTTTTGTGATTTATCGCTTAATTTTTGGGGAGCAGTGTAAACGTCCAATTTGGAGGGTCAGTTAAATGACAATTTCAGTACTTTTAAAAAAATTTGCAATCAGTATTATGGTTGATTGTCGTTGTTGGTTTTTATATTGTTGTGGATGATGTTATTGTTGCCAGATTAAATGTAGAAATTTAAATATGTTTTGTTGCTCTGATTGGATTTGGCTATTTAATTGTTTTATTCAATAACTGCAGTAAGGCTTGGGTCACACTAGCGTAAAACGCCACGTAAATACGCCGACGTAACGACGTCGCCAAGAGCGGCACCATGCTATTTACCGGAAGTGACATCACTGGCGTCGTTACGTCGGCGTATTTACGCGGCGTTTTACGCCAGTGTGACCCTAGCCTAAGTGTCTTTTGATTATTCTCATTGCCGATTTTTTTTCAAAATGCTGCGGCGTAGACTGTCTTCTTTGGGTAGAAATATGGCTGGGGCTAAAAGGCAACATTTGGCTATAAACAATGAAAGTAGCGTAACAAGATAAATTCGTCTTAGGCCTGGGTCACACTGGCGTAAAACGCCACGTAAATACGCCAACGTAAGGCGTGGATTCCACATGCGTAAAAACAAAGGCAGAAACCACAAGGCAGAAAACTTTTTTGACATCACTTTCTGCTTTCGTCTTGCTCCCCCAGAGAAAACTCCTGTTTATTTCGAGTTGGATTGAGTCATAGCCTACCAAGATAAGAGAAGTTTTTGTCGTGAAGCACCATCAACAATGACTGCAAGCCGTTGGTGCGGGAATAGAGGGTTTCTTTTATTTTCTATACATTTTTCTCCGAGCGAACTGGATTTTTGCCAGCGTTAAGCAAATAGTGAGGTCGTTGTTTGCTTTGCTTTAAGTCTCTATTAAAGGTCCACACAGACTCATTATTAATTGTCCCACTTTCCTTATAGGTGGGAAGCTGAAATTTAGCGTGCTTATTCCTTGCAGTGTACTTGCAAAAGTTAGGTACGTTTCATTATGTGAACATGCGGTGTACTACACGAGTTTTCGTCTGCATTACGTAAAACTTACTGAGGTATACACAACATTCCAACACGAGTGAAGCTGGGTAGAACTGTAGAGAGCTATAGTTGGAGAGGGCCATCCATGGGGAGCATTTTAAAAGAATTCTTTTCGGTTTTTCACCATAAATTTTTACTGTATAAATTCTAAGCTTTTTTATGTGTTCATTTTTACTGTATGGTGAGTTTTCAAGTGAGGTCGCAACAACAAGGCGGGCATACTGGTGCACCAGCGCGAGCGCAAATCCTACGTAGTCAAAAAAGCAATATGGTGAACAGCTGACGTTTGATGACGTTAATGAAAAAACCTCTATATTCACATATAGATATTGCAAGATTTCATCAAACAAAGAACCCGAGCAACGCCGGGTATATCAGCTAGTTCATTATATGTTTTCATCATGTTGTTTAAAAAAGTATTTGAAAAAGTGTTAAATGGGCGGCGCTTTGGATTCCTGGCGTGATAGGGCCTATGTCGCCGGATACAAGTGGAAGGACTACTGACAGGTGTTTTCATTTGACTGCCCCTCGTACTTCAGAAAGAGGTATTATGTACGGAACTTCGATCAGTGTTGCTCTGTTTGCCTTATGATAATTATCAAACCCGCATAAGACTTCATTGACATAAAATCTTTTTTGTTTTCAACATTATTTTATTTTTTATAATTAATATACAGGGTGTCCCACTCGAAATGCCCTGATTTCAATGGACACGTAAAAATCAGTAAGTGGATTTTTTCATCCCAAGTGTCATGTGGGGCCGCAGCATTCGTCCGCAGCATTTCCGGGGCGCTGTTGTCAGCGAAAGAAAAAATGACCTTACCACTGTTGTCGATGGTTTCAGAGCAGCGAAAATACCGCCGAGTTTATCAAAAGGTAACACCAAGGAATAAAGAAATAGTAAAGACAATTTTTTGAAAAGACAATTTTTTGCAAAACTTAGAACATGTATTGTGAACGCCATCGCTAATGTCACTCTCGAAATGTGACAGAATTCTGTGTCACAAAAGCACATATAGAAGTCTGGTGATTTTTGTCTACAAAACTTTGACTTGTATAGAATATGTAATTGCTATATAATTACCAAAGTACGTAATAAATATTTCCTTGTAACACAATGAAATCAGCGCATTTCAAATGGGACACCCTGTAATATAATTAATATATTTTAATATTGCATATTTGCTTGTTTTACAGATGGCCAAAGGTTGTAACGGAGACACGTGCCATATACATTATGCTGGCTATCGGTTTGTTGGCAACGATTTTCATCATCCCATTCTGGAGTTCAACCGTGTGGCTTCTTGGACAATATCGCTGTGTGCCCTTGCTTGTGCTCACTTTTTTTCTCGCCCTCGTGGATACAGTCTCCTCCGTGGTCTGTTTGCCGTATATGGCTCTTCTGAAATCCCACTACGTCACTTTCTACATGATTGGAGAGAGTCTTGGTGGTTTCTTGCCCAGCATCGTCGCTCTCGCTCAGGGTGTAGAAGAGTACACGCAATGTCAAAATGTGTCCATATGGAATTCCACTATGAACACCACCGTGTACCAACTGGAAGAAATTTCTGGTAGCCCCCTATTTTCATCGGAAATCTTCTTCGGTTTCTTGGTATTTATGATGATCATCAGTTCTATAGGTTTCATTCTATTAAATTCCTATCCGGCGGCGCTGAAAGAGCACATTACGAACAAAATGTCTCAGGAAATTAAAGAGCTCCAGCAGAGAAAAGATCCCAACGGCTTGCTGCTGTTGGATGATAATATCGAAACAAATCACAAATACGACAAAAAAGACTCGTATAGAAACACAAAAAATAGTTTTACAACTGATTTTTCCGAGAACCTGAACAACCAGAACGGGTCTTCTGATTGTAATGAAGTTATGCTGTCTTCGTTCAAAAATTCTGAAACGAATGTAGAAGTTTATCAACCTCGTCGTCGTCATTATTATCAGTTACTGTTTTTACAAGGTTGGGTGAGTGCTCTCGGCTATGGCATGTTCCCTGCCATACAATCTTATTCCTGCCTCCCATACGGCAGCGAGGCTTTTCATTTAGCTGTGATTTTAATCAGTACTGCCACTCCAGTGTCATGTATCATCGCCTTGATATTTCCTACAAAAAAAGTGAACATTGTGACGTTACTAACAGTTTGTGGCACAGTCATTTCCTTGTACATCATGACGACAGCAGCCATGAGCCCTTATCCGCCTCTTGTTGGGACGTCGATTGGAAATGTCATTTTGGTAAGATAATCTTAAAATCTGTTTGCTTCTGTTATAGTAATGGTATGATGTGAAAGGTACCGTAAAATCTTGAATACACGCCGGTCTCAAATAAAAGCCGGATGGGGTGTAAAAAATATATTAAACGCCGGGTCTCGATTAATCGCCGGGAGGATCCAGACCATTGAAACAAATAAACGCCCGGGCGTGTATTCAAGATTTTACGGTAAGTCGGGGGAAGACGCAAGCTTGGCAATGTTTGATGTATAAGTACCTTCATGGATGTACTATTTATTGCAAAGCATAGAAGGCTAGTGTATTGCAAGGCTAGTGTTAGAAGTTTTCATTTGTATATTAATTTTAATCGATGTTATATTGAAAGATAATCACATGGTCACTACTTGAAATGTATACTTAAGCTTTAGCCCTCGATGTATCACAATTAAGCTTAATATAACTATGATATTTTATATAGCTCCCGGTGGTCCAATTCTTCCCAAACATATTCGAACATAGTCCTGTCGATAAATCTTGTGCTGTGTTGTTTCATGTCAATTACATTCAGAGAAAGAAGAGGGACGAAAATTTCTTTCTTTGACATTTCCTCACAAATTAATCGCAGACTTTTTTTCAAAAGTGGCGTTAGGTCCTGACTTATTGGTGCCAACGTGGAGTACCATGTTTTGTCTCGTCTATTAAGCGCTCTTACACAAACTGGGTGGATTGTCCACTTAAAAAGTGTCCACATATACAATGTTGTAAGACTATTTCTTCATAGTATCTGAATCGTAGCTTGAAACAACATGACGGGTCCTGCAGAACAAAAAAAAACTCAGTCACACCTTCCCCTAGTACTTGGAGGAATATGCTACTCGTAAAGACTGATAAGTTCCGCATTAGTAGAATTATACACTCACTCACTCACCAAAAGTCATGTCTACTGCCTAATAACGTGTTGGGCCCCCTCCGGCCCGGATAACGGCGGCGACCGTCGTCGAAGAGAGTCTACCAGTCCCCGGAACACATCCACAGGCACTGCAAGCCAAGCCGCTTCCACTGAGTATTTAACGATGCTGCATTTACCAGTTGTATTGGTGACGACCTGACATATCGTTCGATGACGTCCCACAAATGTTCAATGGGATTGCAATCTGAGGAACGTGGAGGCCAATTCATTGTCGTGAAGTCGGTAGCATGTTCTTCCAGCCACTGCCATGTCACAAGGGCCGTGTATGGAGGCGCATTATCTTGCTGGAAGATGCCGACGCCCGCGGGGTAAAAACAGTTCATGAAGGGGTGCAGGTGGTCCCCAAGCAGATCAACGTAGGAAGTAGCACGCAGAGTGGATGTCAGATGAACCAATGGACCCGCTGCATGCCACGAGAAAACACCCCAGACCAGTATGGAGCCTCCACCTGCCTGAGTAGTCCCCACCTGGTTCCATGGCTTCGTGTGGCCTGCGCCAAACACGGACACGACCATCGACCCGATACAGCCGCAACCGTGACTCGTTGGACCAGGCAACCCTTCGCCGGTCCAATGTCGATCTTGGTTGCCCCAGGCAAAGCGTTACCGACGATGTGCAGCTGTCAAGAGTGGCACCCGTCGTGGCCTCCTGCTCCCAAAGCCCGCAAGTGCCAAGGTTCGCCGAATTGTCGTCACGGGCACAGTTGTGAGACGTTTCTGGTTGTACCGCATGGTGATTTGGCCCGCTGTCGCCCTTCGGTCAGCAGTTGCATGCCGGGTGGCCCGGCAAATACCTCTGGCACCAACGGTTGTGCGGGAAAATTGCAGGGTGTTGGCTACATCTGATACTGAGTCACCCATCCGTCTGGTTCAAATGCGAATAGCTATCGGCGTGCTGCCATTTCTGCAGCTAGTTTTGCTTACAATGATTGTGTGATATCAAGGACTCCTGTGCACCTGCATTTCGAGAATGGAAGCAGCGGGATCTGTCTCTTTACGGGCAGGAAACCTGATTGGAGGGGTGTGCCATGATTTTTGGTGAGTGAGTGTAGAATATATCAGACTACCCTGCCAGGCCTTTTTTTCGCGAAAGTTCGACGTCCTAGAGCTTTGGGGGGAAATTATCTGACTAAAGACTATGTGAAGAATTTAATGACGGCTATCCCATTTTCCGGAAATGGCTAGAAATGGGCGCACCAAAAGCATTAAATGTGAACATGGGTTGAGTAGAGTGTCGTTGGATAGATCTTGAAAAAAGAAACAACTTTTGTAAGAAACTTTTTTTCCAATCGGCTTCCTTCAGGAAATAAACAATAAGAAAATTCAGGCAAGTGTAGGTTCATCACATTAAATTTTCAAACTGCCGTTCATTTTGCTGCTGGCATTTGCGCAGTCTCCTCAAGTCATTACAGGCCAAGAGGGCCGCTTCCTCGTTGTCGGCTTTAAGCATGCTCCTTCTTATTCGGTCCTCCATATCCTTCCTCGTTGTCGGCTGTTCTTGGTACACAATTCTTTTAGCCTCCCCAGAGAAAAAAATCAGCGGGAGTGAAGTCTGGAGACCAAGGGGCCATGTTATGAGTCCAGTCCTATCAATTTAACGCAGGGAGGGAAGATGCGATCGACGCCGTCTCGCGCAATTCGTGAGTAATGTGCGGATCAGCTATCCTGCTGTAAGCCAATGCCAAACCCTCATCAGTAAGGGCAGATCTTCAAGGAGTTCAGATAGCATGTTTTCCAGAAAATCGACTTAAAATTCCCCGTTCAGATTATCATGGAAGAAATCTGGGCTGGCAATGCCACACGACGTATTCACAATCCACACATGTTTTTCGTCTATCTCACGGAGCTAGTGGAGATTTTCCTGTATGCAATAATGTGCATTTTGGATGTTCACTTTCCCGTTGCTTTAAAACTTGGCCTCGTTTGTTCACAACACCGATAAATGGAAGTTTTGCGGCTGGTTTCTAATCCACTGACAAAAACCCAGTCTCTTCTGGTAGTCACACCCACCACGCGCCTGGTGGAGATGAATGTGGAAGGAGTGGAAGCCGTTGCTTTATGAGTATCTGCCAAATGGTCATTTGGCTTATTCCTGAGTCACGAGAGAGCCGTCTCATGGAAACAGTCGGATCCTGTCAAAGGGCGGCCAGAACATCAACACCTGTCTTTCACATCGCACCCTTTTTCTGATCACATCATCCGTGTTGTGATTCGGCTGCACCTGACCAGTGTGCCTCACACGGATTGCAAGCCGCTGAAAACTGTTCTGGAATGATGCTCTCCGGAGCATGATAATTTTGCTGAAATTCTCCTAACACCATTTACATATCAAATGCTTCTTCTTTGGAAAAAGGCATTTTCAGTGTTAAGATAGCAACAAATCATGCGCAGGAAACGTTAAAGTTCAACAGAGATACAGTCGTGATCTGAAACGTTTTTAAGAAATGTTAACGGGGCAAATTGCAAAATGTGATCTGAATATGTTTTTATTGTTTATTTCCTGAAGGAAGCCAATTGGATAAAATCGTTTCGTATAAAAGTTGTTTCTTTTTCCAAGACCTATCCAACGACTCCCTACTCGACCCATGTTCCCATTTAAATTTTTTGGGTGCGCTCTTTTCCATCCATTTCCGGAAAATGGGATGGGCACTATTAAATTTTTCAGATAGTCTTTAGTCATGTAAATTTTTCCTCCAAAGCTTTTAGAACGTCGAAACTGTGAGAAAATAGCCTGATACGGGTGGTCTGAAATACCCTATATAAAAACTGGCACTAACTTGACGCGGAATGAATAATAAAATTGAGTCTAGGCTTTTATAATTGGCGAAAGACAATTAGATATCAAATTTCAGCCAAATCGCACAAGCAGAACAGGTAACATTTTTCACATAAACTAGCTTTTTAAATGGATAGAAATGGTAGAAATTTTGCCCTTTATAATTGCAAAAGATAGAGATATAAATTTTCAGCCAAATCATGCCAGCGCAAGGGAACTTTACCTGAATATCCTCTCAGTATTTTTCGTGTAATTATTATTATTATTATTATTATTATTCATAAAGTGGGTTAGATTATCGCTGTATAATGCCAACAATAACCTTGGCACTGATTCCTCGAGGGAATGTGGAGCCAAGGGTAACACAAGGATAAACACAAACATCCATGCCCTCGACGGGATTCGAACCCACGACTCCTCGGTTCCGAGAATGACACGACCTGCGTCCTAGCGTTCTCGGCCACCGAGCCGGCTTCGTTTAAAGTTACTTCCCATGATACGCTAGTATGTGGGGCACTTTAGAAGTTTTTAGCCAGGAACGCTGCACGCATCCTACAATATATGTTTTACTTTCTCCATGTATTTCACTCTATCATATAGGTGCAAGATTTCAGCGTGTCACATTGCATTTTTTGCGTGGCACAATTCTACAGCTCGCTCACTGACAGATAGATGTAAAACGCAATGGAGCTGAATCAGCAGGCATGGCGTGTATAATTTTTTGTGATTATTCCTAAAGTTTAAAATGTGGAATTGTTTTGAAGAAAGACTTCTCTTCAACAAATATTACTTGAAGACGAAATGGACGGCCAGCCGATGCAATTACGCCGGAAAACATCCGTGCTTTGTCGGATATGATCGCGAATGACAACCGGGTAACCTATTCCAGGATTGAATATTCCAGCAGTTATAACAATCTTACATGACCACTTGCAACTCAGGTGGACCCCTCGTTTCGTTTGTTGGCCCAAGAGCAGAAAGCAGCCCGAGTGCAGTGGTGCCAAGAAATGATCGAAAAGTTCAACAACGGGGAACAAAACGTGTCAACTACTTTTGCACAGGTGGACGAAACCTACAGTCTGTCTCAAAAGTTTAGGTAATTGTGTTTTTTTTTACTTCCTACACAAGAAATAACAGTAAAACTGGTTTCCTTGAAAAACTAACATTTATTGTGCATTAATATTCAAGTGTGGAAAAAAAATCATAGTTTCATAACAATTATTTCTATTTTTTAAACCAAAAAATCAAAAATGGCCCGTCTCAAATATTTAGGTAAATTTTGTCTTAATAACACATTGTGCAACAAGAACATGAAAAAATACAATTTTAGTGCTTTATTTGCTTTCTTTGGCATTTAATAACATCAAAGACACGATTAGGCATTGTTGTGATAGGTTTCTCCAGAATCTGTGGCTCTAAACTATACCAGCAATCTTCAATGGCAGTTTTCAAATCTTCCACACAAGAATATTGTTTCTGACCGACATATACTTGTCTACATATAATTCCTGAAGGTTTTCAATCGGGTTAAGGTCAGGACTTCCTGCTGGCCACTTCATTACTTGAATGTTTTTTTTCTTTAACAGGCAGATGAGTGAATAAGTGCATTGTCATGTTGAATAATAAATTCTGGACAAAGAATGTTGACTAAAGGAATGAGGCGATGTTCCAAGGTGTCTTGATGGTCTTCAGATTTTTGATGACCAGAAATAATTGCTAAACTTGCGGCTCCATTATAGCCAAACGCTCACTACCATGACACTAACTCCTCCCTGTTGACAACTGAAGAAAGATTTCTCTTCTGCGCGCAGGGCACACATCTAGGTTCCATTTTTTTCCATCACTAAATAATACACTAAGCCACTCATCGTTCCAAATCATGTGGTTACGGGCCTCATTCCAACCGTTCTCGAGTATGTATTTCTTTCAAGGGTGGTTTTACAACCATGCTTCTGTAAAAAAAAAAAGGTGGATTTCGTTTCAAACGCCTGTGAATTGTGTCCTTTGATACGTTTAGTTCAGAAACAGCAGCAATAGATCTCACAGATAGGGACTGGTTCTTAGCCATTTGCACAATCCTTCTGTCTCTCTGGCTGAAGTCACTTTTAGACATCCACTTCGAGGTTTCACATAAAAGTTTTCACCCTGGACTAATATTTTATAAATTCCAGATGATGTTCGGCCGATTTCACTGGTAATTTCTTTTCAGATTTGCCTTTTGCTTTTAGCATCCATATTTTGTTCACTTCTATCTGACAAAAACTGCTTATTTTTAGGCATTTTCACATGAAATGAGAATGAAAGCTTTTGAATAAGTTGAGATATGCAAATTATGGGATACACGGAGTGAATTGTTGTATACTTAGAGGGTGAAAGTTGTATAAAGTAAATTTACCTAAACTTTTGAGACAACCTTTTTTGATATTTTTTTTAAAAAATAGAAATAATTATTATGAAATTTTGATCTTTATCACACATGAATATTAATACACAATAAATATTAGATTTCAATCAAAAAAATTTTTACTTTCATTTCTTATGTAGATTGTAAAAAAAACCCACCATTACCTAAACTTTTGAGACAGACTGTAGCTTTATCATTACGATCCCGAAACTAAGAAACAACCTAAACAATGGCTCCCCAAAGGGCAAGGACCACCACAGAAATGCAATGATCTCGGAGTTCTGGGAAGATGATGGTGGCAACTTTCTTCTATTCCACTGGCCATATATGCACTATTGTGCTTGTAAACAAAAAGACGGTTACAGCAGAGTGGTATCTGACATACTGCGTGATAAAAATCCTAGAAAAATGGAATGAGACGCGTCCAAAGACCGGAACAAGAGTTTTTTGTGAAAATGACAACACCCCAGCACATGCCGTCATTAAGATAACTGAGTTTTTCTGTGAATATCGGGTCAATAAGTTGATGCATCCTCCCTATTCCCCAGACATGGCACGTTGCGACTTCTTTTTGTTCCCCAAAATCAAGAGGAAGTTCAGGGGGTTCCAGTGAAGACGACGTCCTAGCAGCGTACAACGACTACATTTTGGAATTCACTGCTCAGGACTGGAGAAAATGCATGTCCGACTGATTCAGAAAGATGAAACTTTGTATAGAAGCCGAGGGAGAGTGCTTCGAAAAGTGCTAAAAGAATGATCTTCGAAAGATGCGTGCAGCGTTTCTGGCTAAAAACTTTTAGAGTATTCCTCGTACATTGGATTTTTTTGATGAAGATAGTGATGAAGTGTATGAAGAAGTTTTCTTAATCAATAACATTTGATTATAAAACACATAGGCAAAATCATTTTTGACCATATCTTTGATAAAATGTGGGACTGTAAGAGAAAGTCGAATGAGAACACTTCACAATTTACACATTTTTTTTCTTTTGTACTGCAACATTTGTTGACAGCTGTTACTGTAGAAAAATTCCTTTTCATGAATAGTAGACGGATCCAAATTCGCTAACTACAACATCTGTGTCTTCAATATTAAGAGTACCGTACATAATTTCTATACAGGGTAAGTACAAAATCTTTACCTGAGAAAGAAAATTATTATGATCTAAATCTCAAAAAGTTTTAAACTGCTGGTACGGTAGAAGCCGAAGCGATGTAGCAGGCGCTAATATCAGTCATATTGAAAATGGTGTCTATGAGAGAGAAAGCTCAATGCATTCTCTGGTTTCATGAGACTAAATCACCAATTACACTGGTCAACACACATTTTGCCTCCAATCATTTAAAAGTCATTTTATGGTAAATTTGTTGCACTGATTCCGAATATGAGATCAGTTTTTTCAAATTGGCTCTAGTTTTTGAGATATTTAATATAGTTCATTTTCTACATTTCAACGTGTATATTTATCCAGTAGAACTGCAACTTTGACAAACTTTGTGAATTCCATATCTGAACTCCAAATTTTTCTATCACGTCCGGATGTTAAGTTTCAGTGGTGTAAAACAGTCTCCTGATGTCAAATTTAAACAATGGCTACCATTAAAATTTAAATTATTTTTATAACTCGAGATCTTGACGTGATAGGGAAATTTGGAATTCAGATTTGGAATCAACACACTCAAATTAGTCTAGAACACCTATCTTCCCCGGTACCAAAAACGTTGTTGACCAGAGCTATTGGTAGTCATTTTATTATGTACACAATTGTTTTTGCAGATTACAAAAAAACTAGAGCCAATTTTGCATTTTCACAGTCATATTCGTGTTCAGCACATTCAACTCATTAAGAAATGGTTATTTTCATATCGGAGGCAAAAAAGTTTTGAAAATTTGTTGCCCAGTGTAATTGGTGTCCCGTCTTTAGGTCCAAATAACGGCTCAAGGGGAACAGATGGGGGTGGGGGATGAATATTGATTATTTGGTTTTAATGTCCCCTAATTCAGAATAAAAACATTTCGCGTCCCTGGGGGTGAAGGGGTAAATTTTGAAAATTTTCATTTTGTAGGGGTAGGGGTTAGACCCCATGTGTTATTTAGAAAGTTGTAGAGCATCATGTAAAATGTGGGTTTAGCAAATAACCCGGTGAAAAAATCTCATGCCCTGCCCCCTTTATCGAGTGGGTAAAGATTCGTGTTTTTTGTGATGATTGTTTCTTGTTTTGCGATAAATTCAAACTTGCAGATTGAACACTTCCTTTTTAATAAAAGTTAGAAAGAAATGTACCTCTGAAGTCTGAATTTGCTGCAAAACACGACCAAACATCATATGAAATAGGAGTCTAAATGGCTGCCTGCAACAATGAATTGTCCGTACTTTCTTTATACAGTGCTTTACTTTTCATTAAATACAGCAATCCAATTGTTGGACCAAAACAATGGAATTCAATGCCTGTGCACAGACTAGGGGATTAAAAGATATGCTTGCATGTTTTTCTTATTGTTCCCTTACAACGCCACTCACTGTATTCTAGAATATGTGTATTTGTGAAATCCAATGCCTTCTGAAACAAAGCCATTTAAAGAACGAAAGCAGACATTACATGTAGGGGCCCTAGGCAATTGCCCGTTTACCCTCCCTTATATCCGGCCCAATTTAAAATTAAATGCAATTTTCTGCTGGGGAGCGACCGGTTATGATCACTTTCGCCATTTCTCGGGAACTTTAAATAAATTTCTGAAAATGTTATTTATTTATTTTACCTCGTGAATTTAACTTGAAGCTATTTCTTTGTGTTTTCCTTTCAGCTCATCAGCTGGTGCTTGTTCACGGGCCTGTTTGGCTACGTTAAAGTTGCCATCGCGGCAATTCTACGCCTGCACGGCCACCGTGCGCTATTCTGGTGCGGCGCCCTCACGCAGGCGGGATCTGCCTTGGGCGCTCTCGTCATGTTTCTTCTCGTGTCCGTCTTCCATATATTCAAGGAAAAAGAAGTGTGTTAATGTTGAAGACAACCGATGAAGTCAAAGTAGAATAAATCAAGCAGACAACGGTGCGAGGAACAAAAATGAATGTTGTCACCAAAGGAAAGAGAACATACACTTTAAACTCTTATTGGAAATGTAAATACAGTACATCTACCAAATAGTTTGCTATTGTTTGCGGATTTAAAATATTGTAAAGATTTAAGTTATTTTAAAAATAATTAATCTATTTACTCGACTAGCAAAGTATTTCAATAATATGAACCCTTTGATAATGCGGAAGATAGAATTATCAAAACAACGAACTTTTTATAAGCTGCCTTTTTAATAAAAACTTTACCTCTTGGAAGCTGCCTTTGATTATCTCCATTAACAGTGATAAATTTTATACCAAGAATTATGCTGTGTTTAAAATCGTGATGATTAATAATTTAAAAAGTCACTCATTGGGTGGCTCGAAGGATCAATATGTTTAACCGCCATTTTGCCCATTTATAACCTTTACTTACTTTTTGATGTTCTATCCGAATCTGAAGTCAAAATCAAAAAATTCGAAAAAAATAGGCAATAGAACGACTGACTTCGCATATCACATCGTTAAAAATGCTGGTTGTAGAGTTAAAAATGTAGTTTGCAAAATGAAAATGTATTTAGCATAATAAAAACGCTGTGGCTACAGTCACGGAACCGTGTACGATTTTTCAGTCCCGGAATGACGTCACTTCCTGCTACGTGAAGTGAAGAGCGGTGCACGGCGGCCACGGGATCGTGATCGAGATTTGTTTCACTGTGAAAGGCATAGGGAATCATTCAAGTTTTTAGCTACAATAGGGATATTCATTCGTTGTTTAGCTGTAATAAAATTTGTGATCGTGCAAAGGAAATGCAGAAATAATTTCGCTACCCTCATCGTTTATAAACCATTTTCCAGTCATTTTAATTCCTTATTTCTCTATTTAGCAATAGGGAAGCGAAGTTCGTCGTTTGTGTCGTTTTCGTCCTCTTTTTGTGGCCCCTTCAATTTTCTAGAGTCGCATGTCCACAATTGAACAAAATTTTGCTTAGAATATCCTTGACAAAGCTTTATAATTCGTTATATGATGAAAATTAATCTTTAAAATCCATCGCACATGTGACTTGAACATTCGACGCGACCGCCGTGCACCGCTCTTCCCTTCACGTAGTAGGAAGTGACGTCATTCCGGGACTGAAAACTCGTACACGGTTCCGTGACTGTAGCCACAGCGTAATAAAAAAGCAGCTTGTGGAATTTTTAAATCCAATCGAATAGATATTCAGCAAGCTAAAATACAGGAGATCAAAAGGGGTAAAGTGTTGATTTAAAAAATGGGGGATAAAAAGTAAATAACTAAATTTTTTATTTCGCAACTTGCATTTTTAATTCTGCAAATTGGATTTTTTTATTTGCAATACTGAAAACTGGCAATAATTCACCATCGGTAGCGAGTTTATGTAAGACCGCGCCCTAATTTCATCATCCAAGTTTTTAAAACAGATTTTTGTCTGTCTGTATACCGTGTGTTTCAAAAGTTCCCGAACGCAGGAGATGACTTTCCCTGCATAACGTACTGTTGTGCAGGTAAGCTGAAGGGCTGGTAGACAGGAACCACTGTCTCTCAACTTCTATTTTTCAATTAATACATGCTCCCAGTCGTTCGAATCCCGCTATTTATTTTACATAAATGCAAATACGCAAGTATGAGAGTGAAATAAAAAGTTAAAGTAAAATATAGAAGTTTTATTTATAAAACCTATGGTATATGGTATTAAGCTTATACCGGTACAGTAACAATTTAAAAATCGTTTATTGCGTGGCCGCCTCGCGTTGAATTATACAAGCATTGAGTGGCCCTCTCGATCCCCGGATCTTTCCCCGCTTGACTTTTTCTTATGGGGCTATGTTTAGCACAGGTTGTTCGAGACACGCCCTGCAAGCATTAACGAACTGAAGGAAAGAATTAGCTAGGTGATGGCAAATATCTCTTAGGCAATCCTAATCAATGCCTGCAGCGCGTTTGAGCATCGACTAGCGTATTGCCAAGAGGTGAACAGTGAACACTTTGAGCAAATGGTGTAACCTGCATGTACTGTTTCCTCTGAGAATGTAAAAATAAAATAAACTTTGCCACTATGTAAAACTGATTTTTATGTAATTTATTTCAGCACATGGTTACTTTAGTGGTTGGCCTATTATTACTCCTGCTGTCATAGGTTAGGCTTTCCCTACATACAGAAGGGGAAGTTCGGGAACTTTTGAAACACACGGTATGTGTGTCCCCAACAAATTGTAGATTTTTGAAATTCTGAATTTGTTTTCTGAAAGATCATCAAAAAGATGAACAGGAATATCTCAAAGATTAACTTCTTTTTGTTTTCATCAATAAAATCGAGTTGAAAATCTAAAGATCGTGAACTTTTACAGTTTTGAACTCAATTTTTATCAATGAAGACAAAGTTTTGAAACCCTCTGGATGGTCTTTGGGACATTTCTATTGATGATCTTTAAGGATTCGAAGTCAGAATTTCAAAAATCTAAAATTATTTTGCGACGCACCCACAGACTCGAAGATTTCAATAAAATGCTTGAAATTGTTGAAAATGCTTCATAAAATTATGAAGTAACAAATTGTCAACATCAAAACTAGAAAATTCTGGATAATTCTTATAGGAATTCTTTCCTATTCTGCTAACAATCAACCATCTATGCCGCCATCGAATCTTATAAGGAAAGCTCCAAGAACTTCATAGATTCTTTCCTATTTCCACCAATAATTTAAACATCTGAGGTGTGGTATAGGATAAAAATCCTCATTGACCATAAAACCTTCATAGATTCGATTCCCACGATTCTGGTTACAGAATCCATATGCCATTATTAATTGTTGTTTATAATGTTTATGTAAAGTGGATACAACATGATTTCACCATTTTAGCACATTTAAGCATCCAAGTCAAATAAATTACGACAGCAGCAATTTCGAAAACTAAAATCTTTTCTACCCTAAAAGTTTTATAAATTTGCATTACAATAAAATTGAAGCAAATAGATTAATTGGCAAACTAGTTATTTTAAGTCTAAAGGATTTAATAACTATACCTGCGTCCAGGTAACTATGAACTAAAATCGAAATGCTCATATGTTAGTTTACCGTTTCACTGTGTCGCTCCAATTCATCATAAGAAAAAAACACTATAAAAATACAGTTTATTGTACTGTCCTTCTTAATGAAGTTTATGGAAGCCTTACAGTACATAACGGAAGAAACAAGATTTCCCGACCGGTTCCCCCGTTTATTCCAGGCTTTATCAAGGGTACATGTGAAATACTTGCTAGCCCCTTTATAGCAAGCTTTCATATAAAGTCTGGAATAAACAGCGAAACCGGCCGAGAAATCTTGTGTTTTCTTCCGTTATGTACAGGGTGTTGCAGATAACTACAGGTCAGTATAACGGGAAGCTTACCCGCTCGATTGCAGGGGCCGGCTCGACATCAAATGATAATTGGGTAATTTTATTTTGTTAAACTTGTTTGTGAGGACATGACCAATTGAGCCAAGGAGGGGTGCGGGCTGTACTACTACAGGGTAGGGGGTACACAAAAAAGTAAACACTTATGAATCGTGAACAAAATCTTAATAACTGTGGAAAGTTACTAAAAGTAGAAATTAATAATATACCGCAACTGCACAAAATTAATTTTTTATATGCATGATACATGAATATAATAAATTAATTTTGTGGAGTTGCGTTATATTAATAACTAGAAGAGGTACCCGGCGTTGCTCGGGATAATTACACTTGCACAAACTTTTGCTTTCATTGTTAGTCATGAGATATATATTGTTGGTTCATGCAGTGTGTTTGTGAATTGCGTGTTGATACCATTGTTGATACCTATTGTTGTACCAACTTTGCCTTGCATTGTTGGTCATGAGATATTTCTCATTAATGTGCCTTGCCATAACCATGAATATCGATTTTTTATCGATATTTATTATTTTTCCGAAATCTGAGGTAGACAGTGACCTTCCTCATGCTTTAAAGGTCATGTATGCGAAATTTTATCAAGATCGGAATAAAACTGTAGATTTGTATAAAAAACGTACACACAGATCCACAGACCCACA
>JAHWFO010112030.1:0-10883 GCA_023313115.1 Rhysida immarginata | reverse complement strand
AATTTATCATTTTTTATGGCGTCCTCCTGTACGAATGCATTCTCGAAATCTGCTGTTGAGATTCCTCACTGACCCCTGCAACATCTCAGCTGGGATACTGTGAATTTCATCCTGAATTCTCTGTTTTAACTCATCCAGAGTTCTTGGTCGAGTCGTGCACACTTTACTCTTGAGATAGCCCCACAAGAAAAAATCACAAATGGACGAATCTGGCGATCTAGGGGGCCAGGGAACGTTACCGAATCTTGAGATCACACTGTTAAAAACATTTTTATGGCTAACGCACGCTGTTGCTCATTCCACTGACCCATGGTTACTAAAATGGCAAAGTGTTTACTTGCTCAAGGTCATTGTTCCACAGTGCTGCCACCTGCTCGAGGCTGCTACTACGCATTTAAAAAATTCCCGTTTTTTTTGGGTCACTCTGTACAAGACAGTCGCCATTTGGCATCGACGTTTCCCCTCGAAAACAAGCAAGCGTAGAAGACGAACCTTGGAGCGGACGTCTCTCCATTTGTGACGAGCCACAAATTGCAAAGCAAGTGGAGATGATATTCCTCTCAGACCGCTCTGTAACAGATCACTGATGAGGGTTCTGCACGATAACGTCTTTAGGAACGGCATTTCCAAGACGACAGCAAGAAGGGTCATCTTCGAGGTGGAGCAGTTCCTCAACAGCCAAAATAAGAACTTTTATAAAAGTGGCCTCCAGCAAGTCGTCCATCTTTGAGAAAGTGTGTAGCCCTGGGAGGTGCTTGTATGGAGAAGGACTGATGCTACCACCATGCAGCATCGCCCCATCTCTGAATCTTCCGGCTGTAATGACTTTATGACTGCCCCTCGTAAATTCAACATAATATACAGGGAATTCGAAACAGCCAGCCGTATGCATACTGCTTATAAAGTCCTGTTTCTTTTGTATTTATCAGCAATTCTAGACCGTAATATAGGGTTTAATGAATATTCTAAAAGGATGACTGATGCAACAGAAAAACATAGAAATATCATGACAGTTTAATGAAATGGATTTGATACCATTAAATTGCTTATGCAGCGAGTCGCCATACAAAGGTAAGGAAAAATGTTTTCCTGTTTTTTTTTCCTTTAAAATTTATTGTTTACAATTGATATTTTTTTATATTCCTCTTTGGTATATTGGCTATGTTTGATCGAAATACCAGGGAAGAATACTTTAAAGAAATAGGACTCTTTTACCCAGATTTTAAGATGTTGGGTAGGGAAAAACCGCGCAAAAACATTTTTATTGCTTTTGTAAAAAAGGCATGCTTATAGTTTTCAGTGCATAATGTTTTCACAACAATAAACTATTTGAAACATTGCTGGTAATAAATTTTTTGTGTATAAAGAAAATATAATGGAAGAATGGGCAGAAATTCATAGGGAGTTAAAATAAATGTGATTGCATTTGAAGAAATGGCCTGGCCCACTCGAAGCTCTTTGGGATTATTTGGAACGCTGGCCTCGCCAACGCACTTAGGGAGGAGTGGACCGCAATTCTTGCAGAAACTTATCAAAAACTTGTCAAAAGGAGGTCCAACAGAGTGCATGCTGTTATTGGAGCGAAAGGAGGTCCAACGACATTTAGTCACGTCATAATAAAAACCTTGTTTCTTTTTGTGTGTGCTTTTCTGGGTATTTTTAGCAATATAGAGTAGAGACTGATATCTTAACCAAACTGGTCCATCAAAAGTGGCCACAGCAGCTGAAGTACGGGAAGGCTTCCAGTAAGTAGTGAGGGTCCATTGTCAGCACCCCAAGAGTCTAAGTTACAAAGAAAGTATATTGTTGTTGACCATAATCAAATATTACTGTCAATCTTTGTCTTACCTGATGTAAGAAAAAAAAATGTTGGTAATAGCATGTTGGATGCAGTGGATTATGGTGACATAAAACTTTACATCTGTTCCAATCACATGGTTGAACATAGGTAATGGCAGAAGAATGACATCAACTGAAGCTTGATAGTGGAGTGACACTCAGGTCTTGCTTCTCATGGCCTTCTCTGGCCATATACTTTCTTCACTGGCCTGGCAGCAGTTCAATAAAAGGCCATTTATCTATCAGCACGATAATACACCTTAAAACCCGAGACCTTTTTTTTTCTTCTAATGGACGAATATGTCGATTTTTGTGGCATTACCCACAACCTCATGTGGTTTGCGAGATAAAAACGGTAAAGGGGGCGTACTCAACTAATTCTCAAGTAAATGTCTACTAGGAGACAGCTTTCCAATTTCTAAAAGACAGTAATAGGATGCTCCATAGGAGGTATGAGTATACGATGAATTGCTGACATCCAACAGGATCCAAAATCAACTGTATCCTTTGTTATTAAGAAGGAAGAAGGGGCATCACCCCGGAAGATCCACGAAACTGCAAGATGGGATGGGAGAGTGCTGCTGACGGAGTTCCGAAAAAAACAGACCTGTCCCATGTAAGCCGTGGCAAACGAATTCCAGATGGCCAACAATATGCAAATTTCAATCAAGACTCTTCGTAAAGAAGCCATGCACTTGGATATTATGGTCGAGCAGCCGCCCATAGAAATCATCACGAGGAAGAGCTTAGCTCGCCGCGTACAGGGACACAGGAGCATGGTAGCGAGTGTAGTTTGGCGGTTACATGTAGAACGTCTGCTACTGGAGTGTAATGTGATGCTTGATGGGATTGTTTCAACTGGTTCGGCATGGGTCGGCATAGAAACATGAATTCCGAGGCATACAGAAATTCTGGACAATTCAGTGCTCCTTACTTATATGGAAACGATGAATGTCTCTTCCAGGATGAGATGCCACCTGTCATGTTTTCAGGACTACACTTCAATGGTGTGTGGAAAATCAAATATCCTGCTTGAACTGGACTGTTCAAAGCCTGGATCTCAAACCCGTTGAGAACCTGTAGGACGAAGTGGAACGACCTTCTTCATTGATCAATGTACTTCAAGGGCAATGGCGAAATATCCCGCTTACGGTGATCCAAGGACCTGTGGATAGTTTACCCAAAAAGGTTGCTGCTGTAATCGCTGCGCGTGATAGTCCTATTGGTAAGTTTTCCTTAATTTACAGGGTTTTCTATTAATTTGTCCAGCTCCTGTATGTTACGGAGAAGCTCATTATCACGAGATAAAATGGACAACATATGCGTAATGTAATTTGGGATCCTTAGTTCGAATCCTAATTGAATTCGGTAAGATCAACCTTTGCTCTTTCAGTACAGATCAGTGCTGGAAGAGGGGAATCAAATAAGAGCAGTTGCCGGTAAAAATGGCAAAAAACTTTGTTTTTTTATAAAAGAAAACTGCTGTCGAACGCTGATATCGTTTTTTGGTTTTTTTTTTTTTTTTTTTTTTTTTTTTTTAAACTGACTCTACTGTTTGAATTTCCGCTCTCGTTTGGAAAACTTTGACGACTTTTCTTCGACTGTCAAAATCAGAAATCCGCTTCATTTCTAATCGGAAATGTTTTAGAGAGAAGGTGACAAATAGGAAATTACAGCGCATCAGGGGACGGTGGGAGAGAACAAAAGGAATCGCTGTTTCAATGAAGGGAAAACAGACGGATGAGACAGGTGTGTCTTTTGATTAACATCCTCTCTGCCGAATTTTCCATTTTTTTTTTTTTTTTTTTTACTAATTTTGTTTAAAGAAGGGGGGAAAAACATGTTAGCATTTCACTTTTAACCATAGAGCTACGATGTTTTTCAATTTTTCGTTAGAAAATTTGGCCATTTTGAACAAAATATGTAGGTGTTTAGTTATTTTTCTCAGAATAACTTATTGCATCTGTCTTTCAGTACTATATTTTCAGTTTTTCTTCTTACTTCAAGAAACTAAGAAAAAAAAAGTATAAGAGAATATTTCCATGATGAATATGCAAATCGGACAAGGTTCCTTCCCATTATTAGTTGTTTGCGGTCATTTGTTTGATATTGCTTCCAGTTGAGCGTTATCCGGTTTCTATTTGCAGAAGGAAATCGGGAAGGACAAACGTCCATTCAAGACGCACAACAGTCTGGATGTCCACAGCATGCAGCCACTTCAGAGGAAGGTGAAAAGGATTGATGATCTTGTGCTGGCAAACAAATGGATTGGAGCTGAAGTGGAACTGAGTGTGGTGCTATAGACACAGTTGTCCACAAATACCTGAATTTCAGAAAACCTAGCGTCAAACACAGTAGAGTGAAGCAGATTTGCCTACTGTGGCCAGTAGAACTCGTGTGAAGTTCCGCGCCATAGTGAACAATGGGTAACAAGTTTTGTTAAAGTGGCGATGGAGACTCACGTTGGATCCTACTATCTTCCATCCAATGTCATTTCTGGTGTGGATACGAGAGCAGATCTCTTTAAAACCTATCAGGTGATATATGTATATACGTACCTCATAAAGGTGTCTTCGTGTGCGCACAGTAGGTACCTCATGCTCTCAATGACGAGCAGACCAAACTCTACATTGGAGTATCTGACAAAACATGCGTCCCACTAAATGACTTTCTAAATCATATTGTGTCTGGGATATGTGCCAGAATAATGGGGACAAGTAATTGCTACGATAAAATGGTAGTTATATCCTGGTGAAGCCTTTCTCAATATTCATCACTAACGCCACCAAGGCTGGCAAGAAAAACGTCGAGGTGGGAATGCAAGAAATGAATCTTTAGTTATATACAGAGGGTTGTTAGGAATTTATGGTAGCAATTAGCATATTCAAATGTGGAGCGTGCGTTCATTTCAAGTGAGCTATCATGTGGAGTACTGTTAGGGCACGTATTAAAATAGTTAGTATTCGAAAATTGACAGGTATTGGGAGGGCTACATAACAACCCTTTCCAACGTCAAAATCAGCTATTCCGAAATTATGAGAGCATGCAAGAACCGAGACTTCGTAGTTTCCAAGAAAGGGATGTCAATTGTAGTAAATAGCATTGGGAAAACCAGAAGCGGCACCATTCCTGAGGGTAACAAGCAGGCCAATCCAAGACCATCCACTTGCCGTACTCCTGACCTCGTCCGGAAAGTTCGGGCTCTCGTTAACCCGTCAAGACAACGGGCCACTGCAATGAAAGTAGGGACATTTGTGTATACGGTAAACATAATTATCAACCGTGATTTACAACTGGGGAAGCGACACAAGAGCCACGTCCATAAGTTTCAAGGCGACGGACCAATTGCCGTAAACTGTATGAACGAACCTGGCGGATGAAAAGTATCGTTCATACAGTTTCCAAATCCTCATCTGGTTGAGGTGTATGTTTATTTAAGCGACTGCAACAAGAACCAAGCCATTTTTTACCGCTCAAGGGGTTCTAAGGACTTCAGAAAATGATACCGTGAATGCAAGGAAACATTTTCAAAAGGTTTCATAATCGTGGTGGGATAGTTAAACAAATTAATTCTACACTAGTAAACGCCATGTGCTGCAAATAAGTACAGAACAGTACTGCAGGGTAGCCTATTCACTCCTACATTGTTACATCATCATATTACGACCATTGTTAATCATATTTCTACCAATAAGAAGCCCTAAATTTGATTAACAATGTATGAGCGGATAGGCTACCCAGCAGTACTGCATTGTGTTTATTTGCAGCACCATGTACTATCAGACTAATGTTCTAACCCCATATTTATCCGTGACATCCCCGGTTTGTACTGTACAAGTAAACAAGGTATAGCTACACCAAGATAAGGCGTCGAGTCACATGGCCTGTTCCTGGAACGCATGTAAGAAGATACCGGAATTCGCTCCATTCCGTTCAGCGACATACCCATCAAGTCGTCGGACGCATGGCTTATGGATTTTTGTGTCTGACCTACTTAAACGCTCTGATGCCAGAGTACGCGGGTTCGATCCCGGCCGAGGACGACGAGGATTTTTCAGGGGGAAATTCTGAGATCACGCACTTCCTTCGGAAGGGAAGTAAAGCCGTTGGTTCCGTGTAGTCGTTTGCTGGCTGCACGTTTTTAAACCCTTGCGAGGCAAAATTTGCGGCCCCTATAACGCCGTCCTGAAATGACCATAGGAGTTGAAAAGGACGTTAATACCAAACAAACCAAACCAAACCAAACCTTCTTAAACGGGTTCACGGAAAGAGACGACCGCGAACAGCGGAGGGTCTTTGGAAAGATTGTCCGCAGGAGTGGTTACGAATTGATTTTAGTGTCCAGCTTTCCAGCCTCCTGCAGTGGCAACTGCGAAGCAGAGCGATGCATGGCTACCAGTATGAACACACTCGATGGTGGCGAATGGGGATTTTCCACCTTTTCTGATCCTCTGTAACTTAAATTCCACCCCTCTGTATTGCATCCCAATTCATAAATGCTTGCAGAAGCTTTTCAACAAGTTTGGTGTAGTCGGGTTCCTTGTTCGTTCCAAACTATGCCGAATTTGTTGATGAGCTTCTGCAAGCATTTATAATTGGGATGAGATTCACCAGGCGCTGCTCCTTCAGATTACCATTTGCTTTGGTCGATGCACCATGGCCTTTCTGAGCTCAATTATTGGATCGCCTCAAAAAAACCCTATTTTTTTCTTCCCACTTTTTTCTTCTTCATCTGTTTCCGAAAAGTAGGAAAAGGTTGTAGCTTTCGAAGGACAATACTTTGAATAAATATAATGTTCCTTTGTTTTAAAATTATATTAATGAATTCATTTTCAAACACCCAACATAGAATAATATTTTTTAAGTTTATATTGACATTTGTTTTCTATAAAGAAGAACGCTCTTTTTCGTATGACTTGGCAAAGTCGAATTCTTCATAGATAGAATGATTCGGCAAAATGTCGAGGGATGAGAAGCCTTCCAATCGAATGACTGCGATTATATCCTGGGAAACGCCAATGTCTGCAATGGGCGTAATTATGTTTTCACGAAAATGTAGTATTGCGCGGAGTAACTTTATGGCTCTATAAAATGAACGTCTAAATTTGATCTCCATGTGAACACGACGGCAATGATTTCCTTGCATAGGCGGAGGTAGACAGGATGATTGAAATTCTTAATTAAAAATGCACAGTTCGCCGGTAAGGGTAGGGAACTATAAAAAGGCAAAATGTCATTTCTCTTTACCTTTCAGTTGCACTATTGAATCGAAACGGGGAAATTGACGCAGCGGAAATATTTCTAGAATTCAATTAAGGTTGAAAACTATAAAGTATTATAAAATGAAATATTTAATAAAATTTTTTTTCTTTCTAGTTCCTGCATTAATTTTCTATTCAAAATGTTGTTTGAGTGGAATTTTTCCATTTTGTTGCTGCTTTCAAGCTCTAATTAAGAAGATGATTAATTGGGTGATTAATGAATAGACGATGATGAAAGGACAGAAACCAACATTTATTTTCGTGCAGACGTAAACATGAACTTTAATGAAAAATTATGACACTACATATTATTATCTGATCATGGTAAAAAGTTGATGATTGAGATTGGTGAACATGAAACAAACTGCTATAAAAGGAACGTGCCTTATTAAGTGAGTCCCTATTTGTAACACAATACTGCCAATCAAGTTGTTTGAATTGCATCCTTTTCAGAGTTGTGACGCATTGAATGATACCGGATACATAAAAATAGAAGGCCATGAAAGGAAATTTTTTTTATTAACAAAAGTTATTGAAGATTCTTGCGTATTTCGTATTATTTCGCAGCTTTAATAATGCGATCGCATAATTCCTCTACATTATTGATCGGAGTTAAATAATCAATGCAATTCGGAAAACACGCGGGCCATGAAATTGGTCCACCTCGTCCAAGCTACCAATTGGTGCGTTTAGGCATTCCTAGCAAGTACTGTATTTTCGCGTCAATAAGCCGCGAACGAGAAAAACCCGCACCCCTGTATAACTCGTGAAAATTTCGTTTTTTATGTATAAAAAAAAATAAATTTTGAAGTGAATTTTTACAATTTCTGTGCGTTGTTCAATTGTGTAGTTTTGCATAATTTAACCTCAATGTTTAATAATTCAAGCATATAAAAATCTCTACTCTTTGGTTGTACCTCGAAAAAACTGGCGATAAATTCAAAAAGTCGTTCATTTTGAGACACTCTTTATAACACCCTACCTCGTTATGGAAATTGCATACTTAATAAATAATTGATTAAAAATTTTATCGTTGGGGAATGAGTACTAATCAGATAAAATATACAATGATTTATTACACTACAACTGGAAACAAAATTTTAAAATATAAGGCATGTTCAAATGAAAGTGATTCGGGCTGTAGCGCGCGAGCACGTGAGTGCTCAGACATGAGGCAACCGAGTGATTGTTGACGTATCGTCAGCTTGTTCTGATAAGCACTGCTGTGGGAAGTTACGTTAAGCTTAAGCTCGTATTTCGTTTGTGTTACAATGGACCCTCCTATTAAATTTCCGTCCAAAACTGATCAACGAGCGGCGGTAATGTTTCTGACAGCTGAGGACATTCCACCAGTTGACATTCATGCTCGGATGTTGAATGTTTATAGAGAAGCATGTGTCTCGAAAGCAACCGTGATGCGTTGGGCCAAAATGTTCCATGATAGTCGTGTGGAAACTGCTGATGAACCACGTCCGGGCCAAGAAAATGTGGTCATCACCGATCAATTGAAGACCGACATGGATAAGTCAATTCGTGAGGACAGGCGGATCAGCATACGGTCACTTGCGAAGGATCACAACGTCGGTATTGGTTCCACATATGCTGTAGTGAAAAGCCTGGGATATGGCAAGGCCTGCTGTCAGTAGGTATCCCGAATACTCACGGAAGAGCACAAAGGGGTACGTTTCGGCTGCTGTATGGATCATCTGGAACGTTACAGTCGTGAGGGTGAAGCGTTTTGGAAGATTATCATCGCGGTAGATGAGAACTGGTGCCATTATTGGGAACCCTCCGGGAAGGTATCCACAATGCAGTGGAAGCATCCATCGTCACCATGGCCCAAAAAATTCAAGTCGCAAAGTTCGGCCGGGAAGATTTTGCTTACGTGTTTCTTTGATTCCGGCGGTCCTCTGCTTTTTGGAGTTTATGGAAACCAAAACCCGTATTAATACTATCCCATACATCAAGACACTGCAGAACTTAAAAACGTCCCATACGTCAAGCTGTGAAAACCAAACGTCCTGGTAAGTTCAGTGATGGGGTGATCCTCCTCCAGGACAATGCTAGGCCACATGTTGCGAGACTGGTGCAGGAAGCAATAACCAAAATACGGTGGCAAGTTCTGCCACACCCTCCTTATAGCCCGGACCTCTCACCATGTGATTTTCATGTGTTTGGTCCTTTAAAGAAGGTCGACGGTTCACCAGTGATGAGTAGGTTAAGGGCATGGTTCAGAGAGTAGCAGAAAACAGATTTCTTTGCGGGCGGTATTAGCCGATTGATGCCCCAGTGGGAGTCCTGTTTTGCTGCAGGTGGAGAATTTTAGGACTGCGCGAAAATGCACAATTTTGCCATCAGATGACAATCGTTAATCTATTAAGTTAATTCTAATCGAGTCCAGGACGTGGAATTTTCTTAATATTTTCTATTTATCGGAAGTATGGCTTGAAAAAATTCCTCCAAAGACCAATTTAGTGCAATTTTATCTCACATAAACTGCGCAATTCTCCCACTAGGCGCGCTTATCAATCTGCGCAGAGTCTATATCGATACGTGGAATACTAGTTATAGTTTTTATAATTACAGCTTTTTGCAATTGGTAAAATGTAGTTTTCAATTGAAAAAATAATCTTTTCAAAATAGAAAAATGCAGTTATCAAATTAGAAAATAAATAGACAAAAAATCATAAAATTTAAATCAAAGAAACAAAATAATTTAATAATAAAATTAAAAAAAACGTTCCTGTTACCCCCAGAGACAAATGAAAGAAAGAGACTGACAGTGACCTCCCCTCTAGTGGTGCCTTCGCGTCGCCATATTGGGATTGGCAAAAAACAGCTGATCGCCCGAGGCAATGCATGTGAATCAATCGGTTTGGTTTGGTTTGGTTTGTTTGGTATTAACGTCCTTTTCAACTTCTATGGTCATTTCAGGACAGGGTTATAAGGGCGGCAAATTTTGCCTTGCAAGGGTTCTTAAAGGGAGCAAACTTCTACACGGAACCAACATCTTTACTTCACTTCTGAAGGAAGTGTGTGATCTCAGGATTTTCTCCCAGAAAAAATCCTCGTCGTCCTCGGCCGGAGTCGAACCCGCGCCCTCGGGCATCATAGGCGATAACGCAACCACTGAGCTACCGAGGCCGATATGAAACAATCGCAAACAATTGCTTATTACAATATGTGGATTAATAAATTGATTATATTATTGAATTAAGAATTATTTCTTCCTTTTAATTTAAAATTTTAAAATATTTGTCTTTTAAAAATTCGTTAGGCATTGAATTAGTTATTTGGAGTTATTAAAAGTATACGTTATCGTTAGTTAATGCAATAAAGTTTTTTTTAAAAAATCAGAAAACAGGTTATGCTTACTAATACTTTCAGAAATCATCTACAAAAACAGCTGAAATTACATTGAGAATATATGCCGCCTTAGGTTTTTGCCAATCGTAACATGGCGAATGCTGCACTTCCGCTGGCACCAGTAGCGCTCAGCGAAATGAATAGGGCACTGCTAGTCTCTTTCTTTTATTTTTCTCTGGTTACCCCCACTCTACGTTACCTTCTAGTGGCAATTATTAAGTACCGAAAGGTACTTTATGCTGTCCAGTGTTTTGAATTATTTAAGAATGGTTGTAATTGATACAATGGCATGTGTTCTAATGATACCCATATGAACCCCTCAAAAATTTTCAATGATAAGATATGGCATGTTATATATCAAACAATTTGGAATGATGTGCCATGAATGAATATAACGTAAAATTACTGATAGTCGAA
>JAHWFO010112029.1:0-10912 GCA_023313115.1 Rhysida immarginata | reverse complement strand
AAAATAAGTAATTGGAAATAAAAAAAAGTTTAAAAAATTAGCAAGATAAAAACAGAATAGTTAAAAAAAAAATTAAACAAACTTACATGTGGATAATCAAGAAAATAAAAAAAAAATATTGCTATTAGTAATAAGAAACAAAAGCAGGAACCTCCACCAAACGATACCTAAAGGACAGAAAATTACAACTAATAAAATAATTACAAGATAAGCTTTAAGAGACAACAGGTATTAACCGGACGATGGAGACGGACGAGAAGTGAACGAACAAAGGATGTAGAACAGCACAGGAGGGGAAAACAAAGACGTCAACAAAGAGCGAGGTCCTGGAAAAAAGAAACGAAAGAATAAATAAAAGGATATAAAAAAAAAATTGAAATAGCCAAAAAAAAAATATATAAATAAAAAGAAAATCAAGATTAAACCGAAGTACAGCTAGGTTCACAGAAAAAAAAAACAAAACAAAAAAATATAAATATCAAACACATGAACGTAATTTGAAACTTGAGTCCGAAACAGTCAAAAAAAAAATTGATATTGCGATCAAGAGTTAAATCGGACATGGTTTGAAATAACCGGATACGTAAAATGGACAGAAGAAGGTCGATCGGTACATAATTTTGAAGATCCTTAGGCCAAAACGGGAAGCGACGACAGATTGTAGAATTGAGCTGTCAGTGACGATAAGAGGTCAACATCAACAGACCAACTACTCCCAATTTGCACAGGTAATGAGGAGAAGATTCAACTCGACTATGACAAGCGACTGACTGAGTCCAAGTCTAGGTAGGAGAAATCAACCACGATGAATTCATCCTAAGTGTGGGAATGAATGAGCAAAAGACATAATACAGTGACGAGACAACTCACAATAAGCTGATCCGAAGAAAAAGAGCTGACATCAGGTCCAGATAGATAAACCCACATGTTGATTGTGGAAGAAACTGGAAAACTAAAAGTTAACGATTAGGAGACAATGGCTCCTCGAGTTGAAGATGTGTTGGGACAAACTAAGTCCGGACTATTGCCTTTGCAAACATGATCGGAGTGATCATGTGGAGAGCCAAAAACTTTCGATAAGTAGGGGATGAAGCCGAGAAGAGACCATGCACTCTACTCCGACCACTGAGAAAAGTGACTGACTAAAAAATATATATTTTTTGTCAGCAAAAAAAAATTTTTTTTTTTTTTTAAATGTCCCCGAGACGCGAGACACGTAGACACGCGCTCAAGGAAAAAAGGCAACGTGACGCTCTAAAAAGACAAACCCCTGATGACAAAGCAGTTAGGGAATCAACAATCGTACGCAAAAGTGCTGAGGAAAAAGAAAACATGCACGTACTTCAAACAATCTTAATAGATACATATTTTTTTGTTCTTCTGAGAAAAAAACATTTAAAACAATAAAGAAAAAATTAATTTCAGAAAAATCTAAAAAAAAATTATAATTATTCCTACAAATAAATAGAGAAAACCGTCATTTCATGTTTTCCCTTCATCAAAAAAAAAAAATGAATTATTTTAAATCATAACTATGAAAAGACAATTCATAGGGTTTTTACCATCGTTTCATGGCCGAAAGAATCAACACACAAGGAAAAGTGTTTAGATACTATGGATCGATTGTTGATCAAACTTCAAAACAGCAAAAAAAACATCTAAGTCAATGCTAAATTAAACACTTACCTAGTTTAATTCACATGATGAGTGAAAAATTAACTGTTCCATTCTACCGTGCAAACAAATCGGTTTTACATAGGCGAAAAAATGTCGAAATCACAAATATGTCACAAATTGGCCTAACCAGGTCAGAATTAGAGGAAAGTAATTAAATGTTTCCTCAAATTAAAAAAGGAACCGAACGCGAGGAACAGTTAACCAAAATGAACACCCACCCGACTGGGACAAAAAAGTAACACTAAAACAACGCGAACAGAACGTGTCATGTGTACCCTTTAAATATATGTAAGGAGGGGGAACACTGTAACCTCCTAAGAACCAAACTAGAAGCGTCAAAAAAAAAAAACTTAGCGATCAACAAGGACAACTGTCTCTTACCGCCCGACAACAAATCGGATCCAATACCACAGCGAGAAAGGGACAGGAACATCGGTTCCATCCGTTAAAGTAAAACGCACAACGAGAAAGAGGGAAGCGCAATGCGAGTACCACAATCGGTTACCCTAAGGAAAACAGAGCGGCTAATGAACATAAAGGCAAGGCAAATGGAGTTAAAACATGTGAAATTCTGTGAGTCACTAACCCGTTTGTTTCAAAAAAAAAAAATGGTACGCTACAACCTCCTCTTGCGATCAAAAAAAATTTTTTTTTTGACATAAAAAAAAATTTTTTCTTAATTCCTTAAAAAAAAACATCAATAGTTCAACATGGGTGAACTAAATTTTTACGAGATTACAGCAAATTCGTGAACCAATTAACTGGTCAACCAAATAAGGTGAGGAAGACTGGCCAGTCCTCCACAAAACTCCGGCTAACGCAACCATACATGTGATCAGCCAACGGGCACGCGTAACAAAAAAAAATCCTTAAAAATTATTTGATTCTTTTAACCAAAAAAAAATATTAAACAAAAATAAATCACTAAGGTTAAATGGGAAAAGGAGAAAAAAAAACCCAGCTAACAGCTATCTATCAAGCGAAAAAGGAAACCCAACCCACAAAAGGTGAGAACTAAGCTCAAGGGAAAAAATTTACTCACCGAAAAACCCACACAGCAGTGATGAGCCCCAAATTCGACATCCTACCGGCTCAGATGCCTTATCAAGGAACATACTTCGAAAATGAAAGTCATAACCGCTGTAAAAGAAAAATTTAGCTAAGGGACCCATAAATAGAGCTTAAAAAAAAACACCACCAAAACCACGAAGTTGTCTCTTTCCCTAAAAAAACTCCGCAAAGAAAACCTTGCGCAAGTTTCGGGACATAACAAAACTTTTCGGGTGATCGCATGCTGTGATACTCACTGGAAAACCAGACCTTAATGACAAGCCATGCGCAGAACCCGAATGGCAGAGCCAACCTCACAAAGTAAAGGAAGTGAGCTCAAAAGAAAACCCATCCCACCATTAGGGGAAAATAAAAGAATTATGTCCATCACTCAAGATAGAAGCCAGGAAAACAAGGCAGAAAAGGCCACAAGCCAAGGCAAAACCTAAAAAAAAGGGAAGACAAAATAGTCATAGTTGAAAGCTGCAAAAAAAAACTAAGTTCTTAAACTAGTCTTAGCAATAATCTAAAGAAAAACTGCGCGATAAGAAAAAGAAAAACCCAAAAATTCGGAACAATAATTATTTTTCTGAAGTGCCTACTCGATTCCTAGGATTACTGTCGTGTCGGCGATTAACATTTAATTGTTATCGCGCACGATCCTCATGATTGTAGTGGTGTTTGTTTCTGTATTATCTGTCCATTGTTGTGTCCACCATTGTTGTTGTGTTGATGTTTTGAAAATGAACGTTCGTCAGCTATTCCCGCACTCCCAGCCGTAATCGTTTTTGATGACACGCCAGTCATCCATTCCACCGCAAGCGAATAAACGTCGGAGCCGGAGACTTTACCACCAGGTAACCCATAGTCCATAAGTCTAGTCCTGTACCATCCCATCGAATCCCCCACAGAAACGCAATAAATTTTGGTGTCAGAAGTGGGATTGCTCATTTAAATGCCATCAACGAACGCTCCGACGCCGCTGGAAGTGAACGCAGCTCCCATCGCCATCTTGAGTTGAAAGAAGAAAAAAGAACGCCGTTCACAATTAAAGTGCCACAACCAAACATAAAGAGACATTATTAATAAGGACATACTTACCCTATCAGTGATAAATCCATGATGGCCGTACCACCCGAATTAATGCAGGAACTTTCGAAGATGATCGCCACAGCCCTGCACGTCGCCACCGACACGGCCGTAGCCCAGATGGCAACGACGTCCCCCGCTCCTGGCGCAGAGCGTGCTGCGGAACTAGCCTCGCCACGGCCTCCTCCATTTACCATGCCGCCGTTCTGAATGGACGAGGAGACGTCCGTCGGAGAATATTTCAAGAGATTTGAGTGGGCGCTGCAACTCTCGAATATTCCCACTACCCAGTATGCCGCTTATGCACGAGTGCACATGGGCGCGAAATTAAACGGTGTACTGAAAATCCTGGCAAGTCCAAAAGAACCAGAGGCAATTCCCTACGAGGAACTTAAAGCAATATTGACTGGCCACTACGATCGTCCACGAAACAAATATGTAGAGAGCATCAAATTCCAGACTGTCATTCAACATCCAGAAGAATCAGTGGCCCAGTTCGCACTCCGCCTACGTAAAAGTGCAGCACACTGCCAATATGGTGACTTTTTAGACCGGATGCTAATAGAGCAATTCCTTCATGGTCTTCGCTCCCCCGAGACACATGACGAAATCATCGCCAAACAGCCAGATGATTTTGATAAGGCATATGCTATCGCCCAAAGTCTAGAAGCCACATGGGCCATCGGGAAGGCTGTAAGCCAACCAGCACCCGAGGCTACGAATAAACTTGGTTATGAAGCCCCAAGTACCAAACCTACCCATCGTGGGAGGAGTCGACAGAAGAAGCCTCTTCGAGCGAGTGCGAGCAACGAGCGCAATCGTTCCGCAACAAGTCGCCCTTCCAGCAGCAACAGAACCAAGACTGTGCCAAAACAACCGCGTGGCAGGTGTGGTGGTCTGCATTGGGCAGACACCTGTCGTTTCAAAACCGCAACCTGCTACTCCTGCCAGATGACCGGACATATTGCCAGAGCCTGTCGTGCAAAGCCCAAGGGTACCTGTCGTACCCCACCCAATGAAACGCCAGTTCCAATAGACCAAGTCCAATCACTGAACCAGATCTCATCTCCAAGGCAGGCAACTTCCCACACAAATGTGATAGACGTTACAATTGACGGCAATCATCTGCAGATGGAGGCCGACACGGGGGAACCCTGTGGTGTCATTGATGTCACCCGTTTACGTAAAATCAAACCACGAATACGCCTGCAGAAGACTGACCGTGAATTCCAAAGCTACACTGGTCACCAGGTGCGTTGCCTCGGAAAATTAAGAGTGCGAGTGACCATTGGCAGCACCAGCCTTAATATGGATCTGTATGTGGTGGAAGGAAATTCTACGGGATTAATGGGTCGCGAATGGATCGCCAGTTTCGTCCACGAGATCCAATTCGACAAATTGTTCGCACCCATTCAAGCCATCCAAGAAAATCCAGACAAGGGACTTTTAACCAAGGACCAACAATACCAACTGGACTGTGTAGTGAGAGAATTTGACCACATCTTTCAAACCACAGCAGGAAAGCTGAGGGGGCCACCAGCTTCAGTCCATCTTGTGCCAGATGCCACCCCTGTCTTTGCGAGAGCAAGGGATGTCCCACTTACTCTACGAGATCAATATGCTGCCGCCATCGAGGAAAAAATCAAAGCTGGCTTTTACGAACGTGTCGATTTTTCCGAGTGATTCGCCAACCCACGTAGTGGTTAAAAAAAACGGTGCGCTGCGAATCACTGGAAACTACAAGCCTACGGTCAACAGGCAGATGATCCTAGATGAGTACCCGATTCCTAAAATAGAGGATATATTTAACAAAATGAGAGGGGCTGGGTGGTTTGCTCATCTAGACATCACGGATGCATACACCCACTTACCAATCGACGCCAAATTCCGGGAGGTTCTGACTCTGAACACGCCGACCCATGGACTGGTGAGACCAACTAGAGCCGTCTATGGTGCCGCAAATATACCAGTGTTGTGGCAACGTCGGATGGGGGAGGTGTTCCGAGAAGCAGAAAATGTGGTCAATTTTTTTGACGACATCATTGTGTTTGCCCCGACATTTGACAAGCTAGTGGAAGCGTTACGCCAAATGCTACGTCGGTTGGACCACCACGGATTCCATCTTAACCGTAAAAAGTGTATCCTCGCAGCCACGTCACTGAACTGTTTGGGACATGTTATTAATAAGAATGGCCTACATAAATCAAATGAACATATCCTTGCCATACAAAAAGCCCCCATACCATCGTCTTCCGAGGAGTTGCAGCTCTTCCTGGGGAAAGCGACCTACTACAGCGCCTTCATTCCAAATCTTTCCCACAAAGCAAAACCACTCCGAGAAATGCTGGGCCACGATAAATTCGTGTGGACCGACAAAGCACGAAAGGCCTATGAGGAGCTCAAGACCATCCTCATCTCGCCGCAGGTCCTCACCCAATATGACCCCTCTCTCCCAGTCATTCTCGCCACAGATGCAAGTAGCTTTGGATTAGGGGCTGTATTGAGTCACAGACTAGCCAACGGTAAAGAAAGACCCATAGCATATGCCAGCCGATCTCTTTCGGAAACGGAACGGCGCTATCCCCAGATAGACAAAGAAGCCCTTGCCATCGTATGGGCTGTTAAAAAATTTTTTAACTATCTGTACGCGAGAAAATTTGAGTTAGTCACAGACCACAAGCCACTAACTCAAATATTTCATCCACATAAATCTCTCCCAACCCTGTGCATTAGTCGCATGGCCAATTATGCAGAATATCTGAGTAATTTTAATTATTCCATTTCATACAAGCCAACAAAGGACCATTCAAACGCCGACTATTGCTCTCGCATTACGTCAATTAACAGGGTAGAAGAAGAAGAGGAAGATGGATTTGAGGGATTTGTGATCAACCAAATGAGCCAGTTACCCATTCGGCCAGAGGACATCGCCAAAGCCACAAGAAGCGATCCAAGACTGGGTCGAATTGTCCAGGAGCTAGCTTGAGGATGGGATCTAAGTCACTCTGGTTTCAAAGCACCCGAAGACAGGTATACAACGAGCGCTGGTTGTTTACTCTACGAACATCGAGTAGTGATTCCACCACCACTACGGCAACCAGTCCTAGATGACCTCCACACGGGCCATCTAGGGATGGGCAAGATGAAAGGCCTTGCCCGCTCGTTTGTATACTGGCCCGGTATTGACGCTGACATCGAACGCACCATCAGAACGTGCGCTCAATGTGCAACGACTTCCAGCGCACCTCCCCAGTTTCGAACCCACCATTGGGAGTATCCCAAGGGGCCATGGGAAAGAATCCATGTGGATTATGCCGGACCAGTGTCGGGGAAAATGCTTCTGATAGTAGTAGACGCGTACAGCAAGTGGGTGGAAGCCAAGGTAACTTCGTCGACGACCGCGACAGCCACCATCGACATTCTGGATGAGCTGTTCGCGAGACACGGAATACCAACCACCGTGGTCTCTGAGAATGGCCCCCAGTTTGTCGCCGACGAATTTACGACGTACCTGAAAGTGCGAGGAGTACGATTCCACAAACGCACAGCGCCATACCACCCATCCACCAACGGGCAAGCTGAGCGCTATGTACAAACGATAAAATGTGCATTGAAAGCCATGGGTACGACGCCAGCCAACTTGCAACGAAACCTTAATACGTTCCTGGAACGATATAGAAGAGCGCCACATGCCACCATGGAGGAGTCCCCCGCAAAATTGTTTTTGGGAAGAGAACTGTACACTCGCCCGCCTGGATATGTTACGGCCACAAGACGTAAACCAGCGAGTGCAACAGCGTCACCAAGCTTCGTTCTCAGCCAAGTTCAGATCACTTCGGGTTGGGCAACCAGTCTATGTGTCGTCAGGGAATGTTTCCCAAAGAAAATGGCTTCCAGGTGTTGTCAGTCGTCGCTTAGGAGATCTCCACTACGAAGTGGCGGTTGACAACAATTATTCGAAACGCCACATCGATCAGCTTAAGCCACGAGACAAAGAACGCCCAGGTGCGCCACCCCGATAAGGAACGGGGAAGCCAGCAACGCCTCGTGGGGTGCGCTTTAGCGAGTGCGCTTCCCCTGCAACGGATTGCCCAACCACTCCAACCGAGGTGATCCTGGTTGCCGCCGATTATGAACTGAGTACCACGGCAGCAACTCCATTTCCAGCAGTCGAGGATTCGCCACCAAACTTGTGCGACTCCCCTGAGCCAATTGAGCCGCATCAACTAGGTGCAGAAGAGAATGAACTTCCAGTGTGCTCTGAAACAGACACCACGCGTCGTAGAGACCAAGCGACTCAGAATTCAGTAATTCTCCGGCGCTCCGGTCGCACCCGGCATCCGCTCCAGCGGTATTCGCCCTAGCTAAGTGCGACGGGAGGAAGTGTCGTGTCGGCGATTAACATTTAATTGTTATCGCGCACGATCCTCATGATTGTAGTGGTGTTTGTTTCTGTATTATCTGTCCATTGTTGTGTCCACCATTGTTGTTGTGTTGATGTTTTGAAAACGAACGTTCATCAGCTATTCCCGCACTCCCAGCCGTAATCGTTTTTGATGACACGCCAGCCATCCATTCCACCGCAAGCGAATCAACGTCGGAGCCCGAGACTTTACCACTAGGTAACCCATAGTCCATAAGTCTAGTCCTGTACCATCCCATCGAATCCCCCACAGAAACGCAATAATTACAACTGCAATTGCGAACCCAGGAATTAGGTTTCCCGCAGTTATAACATCGAAAGCGGACTTCAGAATTGTTGATTGGTACCCCTAAAGGGGCGGTGGTAGACGCCTCCGAAGAGCTCGCGTTAGTTTTTTTCTGTCGGGTCTCTTTCCTTTTTAACAATAATTCCCACTCGGCACATTCAGTGAGTAGATCTTTCTCGGATCCAATCGTAGAAGGTCGGATTCTTTCACGTAAATTTTCTATCGCATTCATTAGCGCAACACGTATTAATCTGTCAATGGCCAAAGGTTCCGCTAACCCGACGTTGAGTTTTCTTAGAGTCGACCAGTAGGTAATGAATGCTTCGTTTTCTTTTTGTTTACAATTGTAGAGTTTTTTAATTTTAAGAGCTTCTTCGTCACCATGACCGAAATGCTCTAGAAGGATTCTCTTTGCGGTTCCCCAATCAGGTGCTTCAATTATTAATTCACTAACCCAAAACGACAAGTGTGGGGTTACCAAACGGATGAAAATATCCTTAAGCGATCGTTTGGGAATGTTATGGATTCTCGCAAGGTGCTCAAAGTCTAGAACATATAAACTAATGTCCATTCCACTGACAAACAATGGCAAGTTAATTTTACTTAAGAATTTGTCTATATCTAAATGACAGTTTGCAACCAAGTCAGACAGAACTCTAGTCTGAGCATACTAAGCGTTAGTAATTTCTCCTACTAAATCTTGTTCCGGGTGATACACATGTTGGGACAAATCATGATTGATGAAAGTTTCTACCTCTAGCTCTCTCCACCTGACATCCGGTGGTAAAGGAATATCCACATTGGCTCTAAATCCTGCGAGAGCTGCCTCGATAGCTGTAAGCAATGCCGGCTTAGCTAAAGTAGCATCTACCCCTAACCGGGGAGCGATGGCTCTCAGTGAAGTTTCTTTTACTAAGATCGAAGGGAACCTTTGTTTCAAAAGGGTAGATATAAGCAAATCTTGTTGGTTTTTCTCCATCACTAAAAAGCTAGATAAGGAATTAGGAAAGCAAACAAAATAAAATATTTATTTGGAAAAAAACGTACTGTTACGTGCTAGTAATGGACCCTGCGATTACCCACACGTACAGCCTAACCGATGAAGAAAACTCCCAATTAAACGTAAAAAAAGCTACCCTCCCTTACTCTCTTAGTGTTAAGCTAGTATAAAAGAATAAAAAAAAAAGAATCCCAAAAACATCAAAAAAAAAATAGGTATCGACTAACTTAAGGAATCGGTGTTCGATCCATTAAGTAGGAAAAACAAACAAACAAACAAATCCTATAAGTATGTATACATGATTGTAGTTCTTGTTCCATGTTGTGAAGTTATACATGTATTTCTTAATTAGAAAGCAATTATTGTTAAATTGTGTATCTTATAGATAAATTAAATGGAGACATTTCTTTATTTATACACAAATTGACTGATATATTTCCTTCTTCAACTTGAATCATCTCATAGGCAGTTATGGGCAGTAAGCAAGATTAAGTGTTAAAATACTTAGATATAACACTCTGCTATTTTTATTTGGAGAAAAACTACTCACTCTCCAACAGAAGAAAAGACCAGATTTGTGGAAGAACATCGCATGGATTCTGCTTCAGGACAATGCGCCAGCCCACAGTGCCCTATCTTTGAAACAGTTTTTAGCAGACAAATGCATTCCTGTGCTCGAACATCCTTGGTATTCATCAGATATGGCTCCCTGTGACTTTTTATCTGTTTCCAAAAGTGAAAAGTGCATTGAAGGGAACACATTTTCAGTCTGTTGAAGAGGTAAAACCAAAAATGGCAGAATTGTTGAAGAGGGTGACAATGGATGACCTACAGCATTGCTTTGAACAATGGAAGGCATGTACGCACCGGTGTATAGATAGGGGAGGGGAGTATGTTGAAGGGGATAAAAGTCAGTTGTAACTTTGTTTGCAATGAATCCCATTTCTGGCACCAGTCATGTTATCTAATTGCCACACCTTGTATGTTAGTAGGTACCCGGTCATTTGGCCGACGGACACTTGACCGAATGGACATTTAGCCGAATGGGCATTCGACCGAACGAACATTACACTGAACGGACATTACACCGAACGGACATTTCACCAATGGACATGTGACCGAACGGACATTTAACTGACGGAGAAATACATGCATTTCACCGACATTTGGACATTCAACTTAAAGAGACTTTTTCGGCAATATAATTCGTTTAATGCAAAAAAAAAAAAAAAATTGTTTTCAGGAGGTTATTTTGTATAACAAATCTTTTGTATATATTAGGAAACAAATCCGTTTAATTCTTTCTACTAAGCAAGCATATTGTATAGATCTATAAAATTACAGTAATTTTTGGGGTATAATACACACCCCCTTCCCGACCCCCCCC
>JAHWFO010112022.1:78096-101771 GCA_023313115.1 Rhysida immarginata | reverse complement strand
AACTTTCAATGCTACGACATGGCATGTAATATATCAGACAACTTGTGAAGATCTCTCATGAATAAATATAACGAGTAATTAATGATAGTCGGAATTGTTTAGTAGTACGTATTTTAATGGTACCATATGGCATGTAATCAAACAGCTTGTAGGATTTTCCCATGAATGAATATATCGCGTACATAATTGTAGTGGGAATTGGTTTCTTTGTACTTATCCTAATCCTACAATATTGTACCGTCTTAACTTTCAATGCTAAGATATGGCATGTAGTATAGAGGGTGATTCAGAATTTTACTACGCATTTATTAAGTAGCGAAAGAATGGAGCTACTTATTGTTTTTGCAATGTCCGTCTGTCTGTGCGTCTGTCCGTCCGTCCCCTTCATAACTTCCGCTTTTCTTTTGAGTTAGAAGGTTGAAATTCAAAATGTAACTTACTATGGCATGTGCACCTTCACTATTTAGTTTGGTTTTGATTGGCCTACTGACTGAGGTCGGAGATTTGGGGGCGGAAATTAGAGGGGACCAAATTTTCTGGAAACTGGATGACTTGGTAAACGCAAAAGCACGGGACTGTTAACTGCAGTCGTGCAGAAAGTAGTTTGGGATGAGATTGACTATCGTTTTGACATTGTCCGGGTGTGTCGAGGGAGTCACATAGAACATTTGTAATGCTAGACTCAAAAAATATTTGAGTTTTCCTTCCTTTTAAACCCGGTCTGGTTAGTGTATGTTATAAAATAAATGCATAGTAAAATTTTGAAATGCCGGACATCTTTTTGAATCACCCTGATAAAACAAATTGTAAGGGCGTCTCATAAATAAATATAACGCGTAAATAATGATAGTGGAAATATGTTTAGGAGTAAGTGTCCTAATCATACCATATGGTACCGTTGAAACTCTTAATGCTAAGATAAGGTGTGTAATATATCAAAATACTCGTTACAAAATGTCATGAATGTATATAACGAGTAATTAAAGGCAGTTCGGAATTGTTTAGTAGTACGTGTTTTAATGGTACCATATGTTAGTTTTGGAAACTTTCAATGCTAAGATATAGCATGTAATAAATCAAGTTGTTAGACCTATTGTTATCCATAGCTTATTGGTATGAGGAGCATATTGCTGTTAGGCCTAATATTATCCGTAACTAATTACTGTGAGACATAATGCTAATCGCTAGCAGCTAGTTGCTTGTTTCAATGGTAGATGATAATGTAGAAACGCATTAATAATAGAATATGAAGAAATAATAGTTGCTTACAGAACGCTTCAGAAATTGAGGCTCACTTCGTTTAATAGTATGTGGGAATGCCTAGAAATTAAAGATTTTTTTTATTTAAATATATAAAGAATAACTATACTCTTCATTTCATCTTTGAGTTCTGCAAGTTTATTCCTATAAATTATCTTTTTACGTTAGTTTACTTAGATAGTAATTTACAATTTAATTCTAACATTTACATATTTTCTTTAAACTGTTTTAAAATGTAGGTCAATTCTAGATATCCATGGAAGCTGCTATAACACGAAAATGTGCTCAGTCTATCCGCTTTGGCGGAAAATCATTCTTATTTTTTTGGTCGCCACATGACCGCCAGATTGCTGAAGAGTGAAGCGGCTTCCATCATTCCACAGAACTTCTGACACATCTTCAATGTTCCAATGGTGATGCTCCTTACACCTTTTCAGACGACAAAGGGCGTTCACTTTTGAGACAAAAGGCTTCCTATTTCTGTCCTTTCTGTAGAAGCCTAACTCATGAATACACGTTGCATTGTGGGAACAGATGTGTCATAAGCTACGGTCAATGAGCAGGCGTCTGGCTCCACTGCAAAACAAGAGTAATATCCTGAATGGACCTTCAGTACATCCACGATAGAGCACTTTGATCTCTCTACGATCTGATTGTAGGGTTCGTCCATTATTTAGTCCAGCCCCCTTTAATTTACGGCACTGTATATTACTACTTTTCTTCATAAGCACGCTTCCTCTACTGACCTCAATCCAAGTGCATACATCTCCAGAAATGATAACTAGCGCCCCCATTCTTCTGTAGCATCATCAACGTTCCCATTCTTTATTCATAACCCCCGTAAAGATCGCTGTCCCTCCTTTCCCTCTCTGATTTATAGCTTATCTCCTCTTTGAGGCATCATTAATTATAAGAAATAAAAACCATCTGATTTTGTTTACTAAAATAATGTCTTTATTTCAATCAACAGGAGGAGTACGATTGTCTTATAGAAGCATTTGCCTCGGTAAGTAATCAATAAATTTTAAACATACTAAATCCCTTCTTATTAAGGTATATTCACTCAAAGGCCAAAAGTACTGGGATAGCTGGTCAGTAGCCTATCAGATCCCCTATGTCCCGACGAAGAGCAGTAAATCGACGTGGCATCGACTTCGCTATAGCCTGGACGACCTCTAGTGAGATGTTCACCCATGCCTTCTTGATTGCCACCCATATATCCTTAGTATTGGCAAGTGAAGGATCTTTGTTGCGCAGCAACCTCTCAAACAAGTATCATAAATTTTCAATGAAGTTCGTATCTGGGGAAGGAACTGGCAGTTCTGGGTAACTTGGGCTCAAGAGCATAGAGCATTATTCTGCTGGAAGACCCCATCATTGTGGGGGTACAAAAATCTTGGAGGACCAGGGAACTACACCATACCACGCAAAAGGACCAGGAAACTACACCATGACCAAGAACCCCGCCAAAGTACGAACCACTATTAGGGGTGGGAGTAAAACGTTTGATCATTTGATACAGTTTCATATTTTCAAATGGGAAGGGTAGTCAGTGATATATGAAATGAATGTGGAATTCTTTGACAAACACAATGGTGTTATTACTCATGCTTGAGTTAATTCAGTTTTTTGTCAGTCACAGCATCCACATTCACCACAAAGGCCACAAGTGCTGGCTTCCAAATTAACAAAATGTCACAAATTTCATGTTCTACAACGATATGTTCAATGTGTTGCCCGCAGTTTGTGATTGTCGAGCCCCATTCACGTTCAAGGTTCAGGAACATTTTGGGGTGAACACTCTGATAAGCTTGTGGGATAGATTATTTCAAATGTTCAATGAAGAAAGAACTACCCAGAATTTTTTCAACAGGATGGTGCTTCGTATCATTAGGGCAGTATTTCGATCTGCAATTTCTCAATCGGCAGTTTGGCCGAAGTGGACCAGTGCAGTGCCCCCCCCCCCCCAGATCCCTAGACTTGACTCCAAAGCATTTTTACCTCTGGGGGTCATATGAAGGTTATGGTGTATGTATTTTATATATTGCGTGATATATTACATGACCATGAAGTTGTATACAAGATCGCCGTCTTCTATATTTTTTCTCTCATCCCTAATAGAGTCTTCAATCGAAATTATTAGCTTCACCCATTGTGTTTAGGTTTTATTTTAGATGCGTCGAGACTTTTGTCCCACCTTGTACTTTTGCCACACATGCCTGACGTGGATTCGTAAGATCTGTCACAAAGCAAATTAGCATACAAGAAATCGCAATTTCCAAACAGTGTTCAATGAACAACAATATCACTGATGTGAGTAAATAAAAATATGATGGTGCATTGTTGACAAATGAAGACCATGGCTTCCTCTCGGGTTTGTGCTTTACCCACACTCTCCTGTTGGCATTATTTAACTAGAACCGTGATTAATCGGACCACACAATCCAAATCAAGTGTTACAAGGTTCACACAACACATAACACAAGCGTAGGTCTGGTGCTGTTGCATTAGCAATCTACTCTGAAGTTGTTTATGAAGTAATGGATCGGATTCCTGGAAGATCTCTGGCAAGGTATTTAGCCATACCATCTAAATTATTATCTGCAGACCCCTAGCATTGGTAGGTGACGGATCTTTAGTGCACAGAGACCTTTCCAGTACGTACCATGAATGTTCGGTGGAGTTCATCTGGTCATACCGTTTGTTGAAACTCTTGAATAGCCCGCACACTAATTCTGCATAACTTGAGTTCGATGACATGGAGCATTATTCTGCTCGATGACCCCATCATTGTTGGAATACACAAAATCCAAGAATGTTCACCAAGTATCTCACGGTAGCGAAAACCGTTGATTGATGTGTCCAGGAGGATCAACGGACCCCAATAATGCCACGTAAAAGCACCCCACACCAGTTAGGAACCACCTCCGGCCTGCACAGTGGCTGGTTGCTAATTGTATCCAGGCTTCGTGGGGTCTCTTACCCACCTAGACCCTTCCATCAGAACGATGTAACAGAGTCCAATTTCCTCGGATCACGCAAGCTTTTTGCAGTTTTCCAAGTTCCAATATATTCATGAGTCCAGCTGATGCTGTATTGGCAGAAGTCCTGTGATGGGTTTTCTTCTGTCATAACCTACGTGGATATGGGAATGAAAGCGTCTACATTGATTATAGTAGTGTTTTCATGTACTGTAGCTTGTCTGGCGCGTGGCATATTGTTCGTGACAGAGCATTGTCAAACAAACAAACAAACCCCAAGTCATTTTTATATATAAGATTGTTGCCATATAAACTTTTTAAGTTTTAATGATCTTACTGAGTAATTCTTGCTTCTCAGGACAATTCTAGGCAGCCGTTGGTGGTTACGGTCGAAGGGTAGTCGTAGTCGGCCACTGTGTTGTCCACGGTGGGTGATAATGCTTTCCAGAAGGTATTCCCTGTAAACACAGGGCAACTTCAGAAATGACATGTCCAATGCGTCGGGCATCCACTATCATGCGCTTTCGAAATGATATTTCGTAGCCTTGCCATGGTCACAAGGACACGAATACAAGGTGATTAGTCCATATCGACATATGTTCATGACAGCAGCGTTAAATTTACATATTGCAACCCGATAACCTTTGGCCTTGGAGTGAATAAACAACATTGATATACAGCTCAAATTAAAAAACAAATTCGAAAAGCTCCACATCCCTGATACTGTTAATGTTAATACTTTTTGCTTTCGTTTACCAGAAAATATAAAACAAAATGTTTTTGGTATTTTTCAGGCTTGTCCAAGTGATCGTTATTTTGGTAAATCAATATGTTCTGACTAAATTTCTGAGGACATGAATAAAATTGAACTCTTCATATATCTTTTTTCAAATAAAGGTTCCAGCATGGTCGGTGTATCTTGATATAAGTGTTTATTTGTGTTCCGATATTTTGAATTAAAAATTTTTATGAAATTGCATAGGGATGTGTTTTTGTTATTTCCAAATTTCCAACACAAATATAAGCTTTGGTTAATAAAGTCTGATTTACAGGGAAAATATAACTAAAATAATGGTTAAAAATAAAAAATTTAAAAAATATATATTATAAAAATTTAAAAACCCCCACTTTCACCTGAAAAAGTGCAGTAAAAAGTAAATAGTCTTATTTTTTAAAAAAAGGTAAAGGTATAGTGGGCGTTTATTTTATTATGTAGTATTTCATTTTTAAAATTTAATATTAAACGCGCCATCATACTTTTACCTTTTTTAAAAAATTAGATTTTTCACTCTTTACTGCACTTTTTAAAGTGAAAGTATGTGTTTTAAAATTTTTATTCTATATATTTTATTTCATTCTTTTTAGACTTTATTTTTAAAAAATAAGCTTTTATATCATAACTACAAAACCAAAAAAACCTTGGAAATCTGCCCAGTCGGCTACGTCTGATCTCGGGAAAGCATCTATACATAAAAAAGGCAATGTAAGTGTGTGTGTCCGATTTTAAAAGGCAACTTATACTCTATCCAACGAAAGAAAAACTGGGCGTGCCTAATTAAATTTCTGATTTCAATTGTTAGGCATTGTTGCTAAGTAAAATTAACAATCGCTAACAATTGAAATTGTAAATTTAACTACATACGCCCATTTTTTCTTTCGTTGGACAGAGTATAGAAGTACGCTATAAAGTTAAAATTTAACACAGAGCCGTGTAATACTACAGCAATGATGGAAAAAATCCAAAACTGGAGATAAGTCTTTTAAAACGTGGAAATTAATAATCTTTATATCTATACATACAGGGTGTTTTTGAATTGAGTACAGACTTTTGGGAGATGATAGAAAAGGTCCTTAGAAGGATTTTTTGTCATATGAACATCGGATCCCCGCAGCTGCGTTTACTTACAATACTGCATTGAACAATCAAATGACACCGGGATGCAGTGTGCGTTGGTAGGCCTAGATTATTTTATTTTTAACAATTAATACAAGCAATCTACTGTATGATTTTTACAGTAATTGTTCGAAACGACCGCCATTTGCTTCATAGCACAATTCGCAACGCCTTATGATGGATTGATGTACGCGTGGAAACAGTTGATTTGCACGGTCGCTGATGTCACCTGCTGCCGCGACAACACGAGCCGCTAATTCTTCTTCGGTATCTACGGGTGCGGAGTACACCATTCATTTTATGCTTCCCCATAAAAAAAATCCATCTGTGTGAGATCTGGCGATCTCGGTGGGCAAGCAACTGGTCCGCCACGACCAATCCAACGACCAGGATATGTCTCATTTAGGTAATCTCTAACTGCTCTTGTGTAATGCGAAGGTGCGCCGTCCTGTTGAAACCACATCAAACGTCTGATCATTAGTGGAACATCTTCAAGAAGACCAGGGAGCTCCTCCTTCAGGAAACCAAGGTATGTTTGCCCGTTAAGACGGCATGGTAGGAGATATGGCCCAATCAGGACATTGTGAATCATGCCAGCCCAAATATTCAACGAAAAACGATGCTGAAAACTGTTAACATGTGTTGCACATGGGTTGACATGAGACCACAGATGACTATTGTTCAATGCAGTATTGTAAGTAAACGTAGCTGCGGGGACCCCATGTTTATATGACAAAAAATACTTCTAAGGACCTCTTCTATCATCTCCCAAAAAATCTGTACTCAATTCAAAAAACCCTGTATATGAAATAGACTTAGTTTCTTTGCATGTGTGGATAATCAGCCCGTGGATGATCAGCAGTCGGCTGGGTGAACAATGGTTGATGAAATACAAACATGCCGCAGCCGACGAAAAAGACACGCCCTGTTACCACGGTCTATAGATATACTTGGTCATCGAGCTTCGGCTATTTTCCATTGTTTCGAGAAGCTAAAGAAAACAGATCGCGCCAGGTGCCGCATAGATCGCACTAAGGCCGATCGTAATCTGCGATAGTTTTTCACTGAAACTGAAAATAAATATAAAGTTTCTATCTGCCAATAGGGCAGCGCTGCGGGGTGCAGTTGAGCCGATTTTACATGCAGCGCCACTTTTCAATAGAGTTCCCGCCCTACCGAGAGGTAGAAACTTTAGCATCATTTTAGCAATGGAGCTCGATCAATACCAACACCCGCTGTAATTATACCTTGGCACCAACTTTCTGACGTCATTAGAAGAGGATTGTCGCCGGCAGCTCATGGAGTAAATACACGAGCTCGATTTTTAATTAGATATCACGGAAATATTATATTGATTTTTGTAAATAAGAATTCACAAAGTTTAATGAATAAAAAAAATAGCAATTTATTTAATTTTAGCATTATTATTAAGTAGCGGAAGAATGAAGCTACTTATTGTTTTCACAATGTCCGTCTGTCTGTCCGTCCGTCCGTCCCCTTCATAATTTTCGCACTTTTTGACGTAGAAGGTTGAAATTCAGAATGTAACTTACAATGGGCATGTGCACCTTCACTATTTAATTTGACTGGCCCACTGGGGGCGGAGTTTCGGGGGCGGAAATTAGAGGGGACCTAAAGGTCTACGCGTATTTATGCATATAAAGGAGTGAAATTCGGTATGCAGATTCCTCTAAGCAAAGTCAACATTACTGTAAAGATTGGACAAAATTGTGCCAATAGGGTAGGAGTTGTGGGGGTGGCAATCACTTGGTCTTAAGAAATTTATGGCAACATATATGGTATAATATATCATTTGATCAAAAATAATGAGAAAAAAAAGAAGATATGGTTATTTTATATTTTCTAAATACAAGGTTCGAAAAAATTTATTTTAATTGAAAAAATGGGAGGATTAAAAAGTGCAGATGCAAGAATAAAAAAAAGTTGAAGATTGGTTTTGTTAGAAATTTTGGTTAACAGCAAATAAGTCAACTTATGCTGAGTCTAGTGCGGTACACTGAGGCGCAAAAAGCAGCAGCAAAGACAGTATTAACAGCTAAAGTCAAGGCCTGGGAGAAGTTTGGGGAGAAATTAGAGGCAGACTGTGGTTCGGCAAACCACGTATTCTGGCAGACCGTGCGCCGCCTCTGTGGAAAGAAGTCTCTTTCATCACAAACCATTAAGAGTTCAGATGGGAAACTTCTAAAAACGGAGGAGAGCGTGTTGCATAGATAGAAGGAATACTTTGCATCTCCTCTTAATCCGATGACAACAACAACTGAGGCACATGAGGTGCACTTTGGAGCGGAGAATAGCCACGGTAGTATCACTGAAGCAGAAGTCAGATGGGCAATTAAGTCCCTGAAGACTAGCAAAGGTGTAGGTGATGATGAAATCCGGTCCGAGATGTTAAAGGCCTTTAATCAGGATGGTATCCTGTGGCTGACTCGAGTGTGTCAGTTGCTTGGATATCTGGACAGGTCCCTAAGCAATGGCAGACAGGAATTGTGATCCCTATCTTCAAAAAGGGAGATTGGTAAGACTGCAAAAACTATCGAGGCATCTCTTTGCTCATCATTCTTGGGAAAGTGTACGCTAAGTTTCTGGAGAAGAGAAGTCGGGAAATAGTCTGGCCGAAGCACGACGGGTCACATCTTTGCTCTAAGGCAAATCTTTGAGAAACTCTGGGAGTATGCAAAAGAGATCTACACTTGCTTTGTGGACCTCGAAAAAGCATATGACAGTTCCTCGGGAGAAGCTCTGGCAAGTGATGCAAGAGTATGGAGTGTATGGGCAATTACTGATTGCTATTATGTCTGTACGAAAGCTCTGAGATGTGTGTCTGGACAAATGGCATTAAGTCAAAACCGTTCACAGTGGGTGTTGGACTCCGCCAAGGGTGCGCACTGTCGCCCCTCTTGTGCATTATCTTTATGGACTGGATAGACAGGGGCAGCCGAGGCGAAGAGCGTTTTCGCGTGGGCGACTGCCTGGTGGAGAGGTTGCTCTTTGCTGACGACATTGTCCTCTTAGGGGGCGATGTACTGTCCGCCCCCACAGTGCATCGGCTGCAACTCCTTCTCACCAGAGCCTGGATCCGATGTGATCGGTGGGCGACAAGCTGCGGTCTGGACTACAATACAGATAAATTTGGCTGCCTATATGTCCCTCCGTACAGAGCCTTGCGAGAAAGACCAGCAACAGTGCTTATCGGGAATAAAACAGTGCAGTGTACTGATTCCATCAAGTACCTTGGTATTATATTGGATGCATAGGGAAGCTGGGTAGGCCACATCTCCTACCTCTGCAAAAGAGCGGCAACGCTCGGGACCAGAATATTTATATTCGCAGGAAAATATTGGGGTCTTTCTAGGGGCACGCAAGGCTCTGCTGATCAACATCATTAACCCCATGCTGCCGTACGGAGCGGAGATATGGGGCCAAAGGGCCATCAACACGCACCCAAGGAGGCGTCTCCAGACTGCCCAGCGACCTTTTCTTTTGTCCCTGGCGAGAGCCAACTGCACGGTCTCCACGGAGGCCCTGCAGGTCATTAATGGCTGCCCATTCATCTTCTAGCACTCCTCCTCCATAGAGTCCAGGAACACCGCACTAGCGGCTTTCTGGAATATGAGGCCCCACCCGGATTCTCCTCCCAACCACCACCTTCGGAGGCCCGCAGCATCGAGGTACTGTGTGATGGCAACAGCAGCCCTGGCACCGACATTGAAATTAACACAGATGTATCAAACATTGGCAATAAGACAGGAGGAGCCTTTGTTGTTCTGGAAGGCTTCACCGTGGCTCACCGAGGCTTCACCGGTTTTTCAAGCAGAGGTGCAGGCCATTAGGGAAGCACTGACGTGGCTCAATCAATCGAAAGTAACGCCAGTGAAGTTGGCTACGGTGTTGTCAGACTCGCTGGCGGCTCTTAGAGCAATTACGAGCAACAGAGGTTCCTCTGAGCAGACCATCGCTGCCAGGACTGCTTTACTGCAGGCAGTCGATTTACGCAGCATAACCCTACGATGGGTCAAATCACATGCAGGCATCCCTGGCAACGATCTGACTGATGTGGCCGCAAAGAAGGGGGCATTGCGGCGTTCAGCCATCTTCGGGGCTCTCTGTACAGGGAAGCATTTAACACATGGCAAAGGAAATGGGATAACTCCAAGAAGGGGAGACCGGTTGACCAGATTCTGCCGAGGGTTTCGACCGATACAATCAGCTAGCACCCCCGAACAATCCAAATGATCACAGGCCACGGTCCCTTCTTGGACTTTTTATCAAGGTTTAAGCTCGCTACAAATAAGATACTCTGCCCATGTGGATCCGGGACCCATTACCGGAGTAACCTCCTTGACGCCTGCACGCTCCCTGCTGGTCTAAACGCTTGGGCGAAGCTCCACGCATCGTTTCAGCGACACAGCTACACGCGTTTATTCGCATACACGGCTTATTTGAGTGCATTAATTATTAAAGATTACGAAAAATTCTCAGTGAAAGCAATTGCAGCCACAACCTTTGACTTGCCATGATAAAAGCGGTGTATAGTTTATGCAGATTAAACCACCCCTAGGTCGTGAATTTCAAGACCGGGGAGACGGTGTTTCATCGTGGCTTCTTTCAAGCCGTTTGGTCCTCGTGACTCGGGAGGGAGGGGCCCCTGCAAGCAGGGACCCCAATACGACAAGACCTTGTCTTCCTTGGGTCTTCTCGCACGAACCTTCATCATGCACTAGACCAGTTTGCAGCCAAATGTGAAGAAGCTAGGATGAAGATCAGTGTGGCTAAAACTGAGGTTCTGGTCCTTTCAAGACAGCCTGCTCAGTGTGCTCTCCATGTTAGGAGAGCCTCGTTGAGACAGGTGGAGAAATTCAAGTATCTCGGGATTGCATTCACGAGTGATGGACGGCAGGAGAAAGCATTGGATGCTCGGATGGGTGCAGCAAGTAGAGTCAGACGTGAACTGTGGCGATCCGTGGTAACGAAATGCGAGCTGGTAACAAAGCCAAGCTCTCCGTCTTCAAATCTATCTTTGTCCCCACTCTCACCTATGGTCATGAGGCTGGGATAATGACCGAAAGTGTGCGATCGCGGGTACAAGCGGCTGAAATGAGATTTCTGAGAGGTGTAGCGGGTGTTACCTTACTAGATAGAGTGCACAGCAGCATAATAAGGGAATCTTTAGGTGATGGGCCGCTACGTCTCAGCATTGGGCCGCTGGTATGGCCACGTGATACGGATGCCGCAAACTGGTCTTCCTAAGCAGTTATTTTCCAAGCCGGTGGGTAGAGACTACATGGGGAATCTGGGTTCGAGTCGCTTGGATATTACCAGGGAGGACATGCGCCTGATGGCGGAAGATCGCGATCGCTGGAGATCCTCCATAGGGCTGCTGCCCCCGCGACCCTAACGGATAAGCGGATTTGAAAAGTAAGTAAGTAAGAAATTTTGGCGTCGACTACTAAGTTTATTTTGCGAACACAAATTTTATCTGTACGCAGCCCGGAACAAACCAACTAGAAAGTCTACGCCCTAGCCCTCCCGGCCGCCTGGCCGGCTAAAAAAAAAAAAAGATGAAGTCAGGGCTTCCGCTACTTTTCTATACCTTCCTCGAGAGGGTTAATTTCTTGTTTTTTAATTTCAGCTAAAGAATAAAAATTGAAATTGACATTTGTAACAATTAAAAATGATATAATTTTTAAACAATTTTAAAATTAACAGAAATTTTTATCAGAATTTGAGGTAATATAATAAACAAAATATAATTAATAATCACGATGGTTTGTATATGGCGCCATACTCTTCTGGTCACGTAAGTATGACGTTGAGAACTTGGTGTCAAGGCTTCATTTTAGGGGGTGTTGTCAAAACCCCCTCTAATAAAGCCTTGACACCAAGTTCTCAACTTCATACTCACGTGGTTCTCATTTGTTGTAAATAAACTGATTGTGGAGAATTGATATTTTCAAACATTATGCAGTGTTGTACAGCTTTTAGTGTATTCAACTGGGTGGGAACCAAAATCAGCAAAGCAGCTCGCCCGTTCAAAAGGTAAGCCTGCTAATCTACCCTAATCTACCAGTCTAATTTCATTCAAACGACTCTCTAAACACTCCTGGCACTAATAAGAACAAACTCTTAAATTTTCAGCGAAATTAGTCGAGTAGTTTTTTGAGTCTTTACTGAACACACATTATATATGAACATTGCCTCTTATTTATAAAGATTTATTTATTTAAAGGGCAAATGACATCAAAATTTTCGATATTATAAGATTAAGTAAATAATTAAATAAAACGGCATAATTACATAATACATAATTTAATTTCGAAAATTTTTTTTATTTATTTAATAAAATGAACAAATATTCGCTCTTTACTGAACACGGCGAAAAACATTCTTGACATAGGGGGGAAGTCGATGACGTCATACGAGCGAAAGGAGTTTCCAGTCTTGTAGTCATTACCGCTAAAGTGTCATTCATTCAACGGAGGTCAATCTGAGATCAACTCGAAAAAAGTTCTCGAGAAAAATGTTTCAGCCTTGCAATCTTTAAGATCCCTTTCTTGGAATTCTGTGGAAGCGCGTGCAATATCAACAGCAACCATAGTGATTCAACCAGACCCATTTTTTAAGCAACTCAATTGTTGTTCACTCGAATAGAATCAATAAGATATAGAAGGGAGGGGGGGACGAATAACACCTGTTAAAACTTCCTATGTATGTATATATTTAAATTTTAATAATGCTGCCATGGTTTTTTTTCTGGGAATTTTTTCAAACTAATCTTGATGTAAACATCTTTTTTTAAAATCTCTGATAATAATGTCAATTTACATAGAGCTGTTTATTAGTGAAATCGAAAAACGACCTGCTCTTTATTGATTTTAAGTTAAAAGAATACTCAGATAAAAATCTTAGACAAATTATGGACAGAAATATGCAAACAGTTTATTCAGGAATTGGAATTAGATAGGCTATATACAATTTTTTTTTGTTTTATATTTTTTAACTATAGGAACAAATTCGTTTCGCGTATTTTTTTTCCCTTAAACGATGTAGGCATGTGTTTGTATATGTGGTAAGGAAAAAGTATAGTAGTCTCTGTGAGGTTATATATATCAGTTCGTTTGAGGGGGGGGGGAGTCTGGTGGGCGCAACCCCTCAGTCTTTAAAAAATAAATTCACATAAATTCACTTTCCTTGGTCGCATGATCAGTCATCGCGCGATGTGCAGAAGTGAACATTAACCAATATTTATAATTAGATTTATTTCTGTGCACCGGTTCATCCCGATCGTAAGAGAAATTGACACTGGTGTGAGAAACATATATGGGTAGAGAGCGAAATCACTATAACCAAGTGAATACATAATAGAATATTATAAACACATAATTAATATATAAACTGACGAGTCTAATTGTTAATCAATCAATAATATAGGATTTCAACAAACCCATCGTCAGTTGATTAAATATGTAAATATGAATTGATTTAACGATATATATGTGCCCCTTATATTTAATAGTCACACTTTGGGAAAGATATAAAATATAAACAAAAGTAAAAAAATGAGAAACAAGATGAGAGGCTAAAGGCCACAGTTCATGTATAAATTGCTCCCTTTTTAAATCTTATAACTTTTGAAACCGACACATATATTAATCGAATTCAAGTTTGTTGCAAATTTGAACCCAAATAACGCTAGTCCAATAAGGAACATTTCAATGTAAGTGGATCTCATTTTTTTATTTAGATTTTCCAAACTTAAGGATTGAAAATGATCGAAGAAGAAAACTGATGATGAGTTATTCTATGTTAGATAGCCAAGACGATTCTCTAGTGTGACGTCAGGCCGAGCGGTGAATTGAGGCGAAGCTCAAAACGAAATGAGTTTTGAAAACTGACGTTTGAAAAATTATATTTAAAAAACTACTTAAGTTATAAAAATTTTACAAGTCAAATTAGAGTTAGTTGATGGTCCTTTATGTTATAAAATAATAAAATTGAAAGGTGATTTTTGGTGTCAGTTGCCCTTTAATGCTTTTTACAATTATCCCCCTTAAAGCGTGAATCATTAAAGCAAGGTCAGGTGAATTTTTTGTGCCGGGGGCTGTCTTTTTCGTGGGCTACGGAAAAGCATAAATTTCATCCACCATTGTTGACGTAACATGCAAACACGCCAACCGATTGTTGATGCAAACTCGATGGGCTGATTGTTCATGCAAGAAAACAAACATAAACCAAACCTATTTTATACTAAATGCATAAACAGCAGTGCTACTTATCGGATTTCATTTAAGAAAACCACTCTCTAAGCACTCCCGGCACTATTAAGAGCAAACTGTGAAATTTTCAGCGAAATCAGTCGAGTAGTTTTTGAATCTATAGGGCACACACATAAGAACATTGCCTTTTATTAGGAGCTTTAGCATAAAAGCTACTTATAAGAGCTACTTATGCGCCCTTGGTCTGTACGTTTATCCGGTTATCTGAATAAAAAAATCACGTTAAAATCTATAGTAATTTTTGAATAATAAACATGTATAATACGGGAGATCATTTAGAAACACCCTGTATTACTATATCATACCACTGAAATTTGCTAGATGGGGTCATGAAGGTACCATTTGTTCACGTGCTAGATAATATTTGTGGTTGTTTCGTGCCATGAACCATATTCATCGACTGACGAAAACAGATTTTAAAAATCTTTTATAGCCTTGGAAGAGTTAGAATTAAAGACAGACAGACAGCCAGACACGTTTCCCCACACCGAAGGCATAAAGCACCTTTCGATACGTAATAAGCTCCCTACTAGTAAATAAATCCGTTTAGTTAAACCATCCGCCACCAATATTCCCTTTCTGTAATCGTCTATCACGTGTATCCTACAGGCGCACCATCTCAAATACATATAGAGCGTGAGCAGAGCCGATACGATATTCAAATAACATGTTTTCCCCATTGCGAGATGATTAGTCTCTTCCAACAATTCACTACGCCCACAATGTAATATATCAATGGTCAGCATTCTTCCCCTGCTTTGATCACATGACCTTTCTCATCATGCTTTGCGAGACTCAAGTGTAACGTTCACACGAATGTGTAAGAAACATAACCAGAAATATAATATACGACGGTTGGTCGAAAAAAAATGCCTCCAGGGCTGTAACTTTCTTATTTGTTAAACGATGCTCAAAATTCTTTTTCTATCTGATACTTACATTTGTCCTCTATGCATCTATGATCTATAGGCACTGGAACTCCTCTGTGTGAGGCGATCCTTTGCAGGCGGGCGTTATAGTGCTGCAGAAGAGGGTCCAATTTTGAAATTCAATCTTGCTGTCGACAACAACCTCAGTATTCCTCTCCGACGGGTTCACCCAACTAGTCACGCGTTGGTGTAATGCGTGGAAAGGGATGAGGACTACATTATTTCGAAAAATGAATAGTGAGTTGCGGAAAGGGATAGTACTATTGCGAAAAGGAAATAGTACATTACATAGAAGACAAATGTAAGTATCAGATACAAAAAGAATTTTGAAATTCGGTTAAGAGATATAGTTACAGCCATGGAGGCATTACCTTTCGACCAACCCTCGTAGATTGGTGTTATACCATACAAGAGGGTTTTTCAACCAAATGCAATACTGTTTTCAGGAAACCTCACAATCTACAGTAGAGACAACACCCTATAATCAGAATATAAAAATAGCAAAAAGTTAATCCTCCCGAGGAAGGTATTGAAAAATAGCGCAAGCCTTGACATCATCTATTTTTACCCTTTTATCTCACTTTTTAACCCCCTCCGGAGATTTTTAAAACGAAAAATTGATTTTCTCGAACGCAGTATTTAGAAAGTGTAAAAGACCTCTATCTTCTTTCGTTTCCTATCATTTTCAATCGAATGATATATGACATGCCATAGGTTGCCATAGTTCTAAAAACCAAGTAAATGCCACCCCCACAACTCCGACTCCAGTGGGACAATTTGGCCCAAACTTCATAGTAATGTAGACCACGCGTAGAGGAATCTGCATACTGAATTTCACTGCATAAACACGCGTAGACCTTTTGGTGCCCTCTAATTTCCGCCCCCAGTGGGCCAATCAAAACCGAACTAAATAGTGAAGGTGCACATGCCCATAGTAAGCTACCTTGTGAAAACAATAAGTAGCTCCATTCTTCTGCTACTTAATAAATATTTGATGAAATATGAGCATTTTTACTAAACAAATGTTTAATATTTTTATATTCTGATTACAGGGTGTTGTCTCTCCTGTAGTTTGTCAAGTTTTCTGAAAATAGCATTGCATTGGGTTGAAAACCAACCCTTCATGTCATAAGCAAAAAACTTAAGAAACATTTCGAATTTTTATTACAGAAACCTCTATTAATATACGTACTATTCTGATACAAATGAACACAGATAAGTAAAAGAAAGCTCATTAGCATTTGCTACAGCTACAACGCATTTCAAGAATTATTTTCTACATGGTGATCGCAAACATTATTTTTTAGTTCCATTTGTTGCTGGTCCCCTATTTGCCTTCGGGACAAAACCTTCGCTAACATGCTCTTTCCACCCCTGGCTTGATATATACAGTATCCTTAAGATTCACAGACATTCCCCAGCACAAAAATTTATAAATGCTTTTTTCATCCTGGATTTATAAATGCTTTAGACAAATAAAGAACGTAGGATTGCACTTACTATAAATCTAGTCCAGATTTATGCCGTCTAGCGTTTGGGCCGTCAGTAGCATTATCCAAAGGTTCCTTAGATAATCCTCAATGTTCGATACTGATGGATTTGTTCTTAAACCTTAAATAAAAAGAAGGCTTAAAAATTTTTAAATTCGTATTAAAACAAGAACAACTTGATATCTTTTCGTCGTTTATAATAAGTGTCAGCGAATTTAGAGGCGATGGATACTGATGATAACATTGATCATCATCCGCCCACCCCCGCTTCGAGATGTGGAACCAGCGAGCGACGATTGGCGGAAAGAACTGAGAATGAGCCAATGAGGAGGAGGAGCGAGCGACGCGGGAGATACGGTTTTTCACGAGAGAAGGACGAGAAGATAGTAAAGAAAAAGTATGGCCGAGATGGTGGGAGGACGGAGAAAAGTGAAGCTGGTTTTCCCAAAGGAAAAAGTGGAAAGGCGACGAGGCAACTGAAGCCAACGAGGAGCGAGACAAAGAAACCGTCGGGTTACGTTAACAAGGACGGTCGCCCACCGCCACGTAGGAGGAACGGAAGAGGTTCCACGACGCATTAACAAGGGCCGACGCAGTAACGAGGGGAAGCCCGAAACGAAAGAGCCGAATTATAACCAGCCCGCCGCAACGTCGGAGACGTTGGGAATCGGAGGCCAGGTGACCTCCTCAACAAAGAGTCCGCCACACACCAGGAGAAGACGACAGCAACGACTAAACGAGGGACGAGAGGAAGGCCCGTCGTTCGCCAGCCGCATCAGCTCGCCGCGAGGAAGACGACGATACGGAAGCCGCATTTTCTACAGAACAACGGAGCCACGTATCGCCGCCGTAGCAATGACTAACGCCCGCAACGAGGGACGGACGGACGAGATAACCATGGAAAATATAGCAGGTAACGGGGGGCTTACGTTATCACGTGAGTTGCGGCCGCTTCGTTCCTGGCTATCCAGGAAACCTTTTACTTGTAAGAGGATACTTATCGTTAACAAAACTATTCATAAGTAGACTTTAAGTTATTTAAGTATCCTTGTCTATCGCCCCTCAAAATTTAACGCTGCCTTCTGTTTGTCTTTCTCTACTTACAGCAGCAGCGCCCATTGCTCTCACAACGATACTGCCTCATGATATTAAAGAATACCCCGAGCCCGTCATACAAATAGTACCACAGGTTACGCAAGGCCGCTATACCGTCGAAGTGGTATGGTTAATTCCCCGGACTAAAACTTTATGAATTGGCATAAGTTTCTGCCTGTTTTACTTTTATTTGTTTGTCACAAGTATAATTTTAGTCAGCCGAAATTAAGTTATTAAAGTTTTGATGACATTTAATTTTGTAGGCTGTTTGTTCCCCCTCTCCTCACAAACATAAGCGTGACTAATTTTAGTAATCCTAAACTCTTTAAGATCCTCCATATTACGTATTCCACTGCGCACGTGAGAAAAAGAAACTTTATTGACAAGAAATTTATAGTTAATTAAAATAATTAATCTATGCCGTACGATGAGTTTATGCGATTATTGATATCATTATTTTTTATTAAGGTATTTAATATATTTAAAAAAATTAAATCCTTCTTATGAATACAAGCATTATCACACACGTTGAATTATTGCTTCAATCTAGTGTGAAATTATCTTCATTAATTAAAAATATGTTTTCCACAACAGTCTTACTAAAAACATGAAGGAACATTCGAATAATGATTCAACTCATTATATTTTTGTTATAAAATACATTAATCAATTAAAGAATATTAGGAAATAACTATCGATCCAACACAGTAGGGATTTGTTAGTATTTGAGATTGTTGCAACATGAAATACTGCGAACAGGGCTAATTAAAACAAAACAGAAAACTTTAATAATCGTTCTTCTTTTCTGCCGAGTTTTCAGACGAAGCAGTCTGACGCCATTGCCAAATATTTCAAATCAATTAATCAAAATGAACCTTCCTAATTCCAGTATATTTGCTAGAATGAAAAGAATAATAAATATTAGCTGGAAAAGAACACTTAGCTCCGGAAAAATCTGCGAGTATAAAGCACAATTTACTCATATTTCCAAGACAGGGGATTATATAAAACTTCTTACGGAAAATTTATATATAGGAAATATGAAGCACTCCAAACATTTGGACTTCGTGGATGCATTGTTTTTCGTTGGTATTTTGGTGAGATTATTTAATTTTTAAAAAATTTTTGCAGAAACTTTCTGGTTTTATAATTTCGATAAATAATACTGAAATATTACATAGATGATTTTGAACACCAAGCTCGAGTAAAAGTGGACCTTGCTCGCAATTAACAGTGGGAAACATTCAGAAATAAATCAAGACCATTACTGCAAAACCAGACAAATACTTAAGGCAGCTCTATGATGAACGGATGAGGTGGCCAGATAAAATGCAATTGGATATAGGTTGTATTATATTTTTTTGCTTTACCTTTCTCTACTTAATGTGGACGGTTATTCTTTACCTTTGCTTAATTCTGAAATTTAATCATAAATGGGTGGTTATTCACTTCTTACTTCCATGAAAAAAAAATTGTATGAGTAGATTACTTCAAATTAAGCTCTCATGCAAAGCCATTTGACGCACTTCTCAAAACTAGGATGAATTTTATAAAAATAGTTAACCGTGATATTACCATTTTTAAAAGTAATAATAGCGATTTTTTGCAATAATTACAGCTTTTTTTTGTTCAAAAGTTGTTGGATGTCTTTTATTCTTTTTAGGCGATGGAATCTAATAAACATCCGAAGCCGATACATTCTGAAAACTGTTCTTCTTCGTCTCATGGCTCATTTTCTAATATTAATTCATCGGTCTCCGAAAGTTTCTTTTCCGAAATCAGGTCTACGACACGCATAAATAGCTTTTTGCAGTTTAATTCAACAGTTTTTGAAATAATGTACGATGAAGTATTCATAGGCATATAATTTGCGTCCTTTAACAATTTTTCGCACACTTTTATAGCACTTGCAAGTTCTAATTTTGAGATTTCAAATTTTGATTCATCTTGATATGCAGAATTGCTTGCTTCACATATAATATCCATTACGGAAACCTTTTTACGGGATCTGTTCAAAAAATAACCGAACTATTTTAATTATGCGGCAAGGGATCGTCGTAGCGTCGAGCGGTTGGCAATAATGCAATTGTCATATCCTTCTGTCTAATTGACTATTTACAAGTTTTTACATGTTGTTTAGTTTCCTAGTTATTGCCATTTGAATGCAACGTGTTTCAGTGGTCGTGACGATGTACGAGAACAACGATACAACGTGAAATTTTGCGTGAAACTGGAGAAAACATTCACGGAAACGTGAGTTTGGTTTGCGGATACAACTTTGAGACCGAAGTTCAGTGGTCACAGTGGGTTGGCAAAAATAATAAAAAAAAAAAAAGGCAGGTTCGGTCCTCTGCCAAGGTGATGCTCACCGTTTTTTTTTTCGATTTTAACGGAGTTGTACATTGTGAATTTTTGCCTCAAGACCAAACAGTCAACTGTCTGTCCTAAGAAGACATTTGGAAAAGGTTGCGCGAAAAAAATTCGCAAAAAGAGACCACTGTTGTGGCAAGACCACTCGGAGTTGCGCTTCATGGTTGCACCTGCCCAGTCAGCCTTGTTGTTTTGCCAGTGTTGTGCCAAAATCAGATGACTGTCTTCCCCCAGTTTCCCTACTCCCCAGACCTAGCTCCCTGCGACTTTTTTCGATTTTCACGTTGCATCGTTGTTCTCGTAAATCGGACATTGCAAAAATCGCCACGACCACTGAAACACGTTGCATTCAAATGGCAATAACTAGGAAACTAAACAACATGTAAAAACTTGTAAATAGTCCATTAGGCAGAAGGATATGACAATTGCAGTATTGCCAACCGCTCGTCCCTACGACGATCCTTTGCCGCGTAATTAAAAAAGTTCGGTTATTTTTTGAACACACCTCGTACATGTCCTGTCACAAGAAAAAACAGCGAGCGGCCAGCACATCTATAACAAGTTAAAATCTTTTATTTCCTAGGAATGGAAATTCGCTAGCAACGGAAATTTACTATTGCTTCACTACCTCTCTTTATCTGCATGTGAATATTTATTTAGGTTTTTGCATTCTTCAAAAAAATGAATATTACTTGTCACAGATTTAAGATATATTTATAATTTTAAAGATCTTATTGCAGATATCTCTGGCTGAAACAATTATCCGTCTTCACATGCTTTCAACTTTTTTATATTGTTTATACTTTGTTAAATAAAATTTGAACGGATATTAATAAGAAGAAAGGACGAGACACATAAAACCCTGGAATACAATAGATAATAGTTAATAAATAAAAATGAAAAATAAAATAATAATTAACAAATAACAAAATAATAATAAAAATAAGTAAAATCAAAATAAAACTATAAAATCAAATAAAAAGCTGACGTTTCGGATAGAGCCTATCCTTTATCAAAGCAAAAAAGGATAATTCTCTAAAAGCAAATAGAATATAAGAGCATTATCCTGAAGTTATGAAAGTTGTACAATCGACAATCGAACAGCGCAGGGAAAAACGAAACGAGCGGTCCGAAAGCAACGCTTTCACTGCCATACTCATCCAGGAAGTAACCAGGGGAAGTACACTGAACTAGGTAAGAAGCCAGATGAGACCTAGTTAAGTCATCCAGTGGATAAGATTGGGTCCTTTCCTATAAGGACGAATAAGTTGATTGTTGATTGACGAGGGGCACGAGGAGCTATGAGATCCAGTAGTCGGGAAAGATGGCCTTTTGGATGTCGTCAAAATTGATGTCTAGTACGTGTCGAGGCCTGCGATGCCTGAGGAAACTTCTAAACATGAGTGGATGCTCCAGAATATCTGCAACCAGAGGATTGGGATGGTCCTTAATCTTCGGAAGAAACTTCTTCAGTGACTCCTGTACATAGCTACCAATGGGAGGTATATGGAAATCTTCAGCAATTGAAATATTTGTTGTAACTCTCCTGTCAAGTTGGGCAAATGTCCTCAAGGTAACGTTTTGGAAGGTTTGGAGGTCCTTCCATCTGGACTTACATATTGTAGCCCAGGCAGGCATACCATAAAGCAAGATGGTTCGGATTACCGTCCTGTACAGCAATAGTTTGCAGTCCAATCCAAGCGCGCTGTTTCGCCCCAGAAGAGCTACCAGACTGAACTTTGCCTTCTTAGCCTTGTTGATGGCGTAGGAGACCTGGTCGCCCCAATTTAGCTTGGCATCTATTTCCACTCCGAGGTATTTGTAATGTTTTACCCATTCGAGCTCTCTACCAGAAAGGAAGAGAGGACTCGGGGGTTTCCGAAGTTTCTTTGTAATGAACATTGCCTTGCATTTGTCAACATTTAGATTGAGTCTCCACTTAGCAAACCATTTCTCGCACTGATGTAAGGCATTCTGCAATCGAGATATGACATGGGCGGGAACGCGAGCAGTGGTCATGATGGACGCGTCGTCAGCGAACAGATACAGCTTGCATTTTGTAAATGTTGGGAAGTCATGGATGAAAAAGTTGAAGAGTGCAGGGCCAAGAACAGAACACCAGCTTTGACGTCACACGGGTTTGACATGGAGCAACCAACCTTTACCCGAAATATCCTGTTCGACTGAAAGTTGTAATAATCGACAATCGAACAGTGAAGTGAAAAGGACATGAGCGGTCTGGTAGCCGAGCTTCCATAACACACTCGCCCTAAGAGTAACCAGGGGAATTACACTGAGTTAGAGGAGAAGCCTGATCACCCTCTTGAGTCATCCTGAGGATAGCGTCCTTACCTTGTAGGACGAGGACTAGGATTGTGGATTGACGTAGTGATAACCCCGGACAAGTGCGGGTTAGGAGATCCAGTAGTCAGGGAAGACGCCCTTGTTGAGATCATCAAAGTTGACTTCTAGGACATGATGGGGTCTACGAAACCATAAGGGACCCCTAAAAGCTAAGGGATGATCCAATATATTGGCTACCAAGGAATTATCATGTCTCTCAATTTTCGTGAGCAGCTTCTTGAGGAGCATCTGGACAAAGATACCAATGTGTCCCATACCGAAGTCATCATGTATGGAGTAGTTGTTTGCAACTCTTCTGTCGAGTTGAGCAATGGTCCTGAGAGTTATATTTTGGAAGGTCTGGAGTTCCTTCCATCTTGACTTGCATATAGTAGCCCAGGCAGGCATTCCGTGAAGCAATATAGAGCGGATCACATCCTTGTAGAGCAAGAGCTTATTATCTAGTCCAAGCGCACTGTTTCTCCCCAAAAGCGCAATTAGGCTGAACTTCGCCCTTTTAGCCTTATTGAGAGCATATTGAACGTGCTCGTTCCAGTCCAATCTAGAATCAATCTTCACGCCAAGGTACTTGTAGCTCTTAACCCAGTCAAGGTTTCTTCCATATAGTATGAGGGGCCTTGGGAGATATCTGCGTTTCCGGGTGATGAACATGGCTTTGCATTTATCAACGCTAAGCTTCAGCCGCCATTTGTCGAACCATTCTTCGCGCTGATGCAAGGCCTTTTGTAAGCAACTGATGACGTGGGCTGGGTTCCTTGCGCAAGTCGTGATGGCCGCATCGTCAGCAAATAAGTACAGATTACACTTAAAGAACTCTGGAAGGTCATGAATGTAGAAGTTGAATAAGGCCGGTCCCAGGACGGAACCCTGGGGAACACCAGCGTTAACATCACAGGGGTCCGACAAGGAGTTACCAGCCTTGACACGATATGATCTGTTGGCCAGGAAGGGGCGAACTAGAGCAATCAGCTCATCAGGGAAACCGGAGTTGATCATTT
>JAHWFO010112022.1:59323-70457 GCA_023313115.1 Rhysida immarginata | reverse complement strand
ATGCTTGAAATGCATTGTAGCTGTAGCATATGCTTAAGAGGCTTATTTTACTTTTCTGTGAGAACAGCACGTATATTCATGGAGATATAAAGGTTTCTTTAAAAAAATCGAATTGTTTTCGTAAGTTTTTTGTTTATAACAAGCAAGTTTCTCAACCCAATGCAATGCCATTTTCAGAAAACTTGACAAACTACAGTACAGACAACACCCAGCAATCAGAATAGAAAAATATTAAATATTTGATGAAATATGAGCATTTTTACTAAATAATGTTTAACTGCGCATGCGCCTCTTAAGCATATGCTACAGCTACAATGCATTTCAAGCATTATTTTTTACAGGGTGATTCCAAACATTAGTTTTTTGGTTCATTTCTTTGCTGGTCCCCCTATTTCCCTTTGGGAGAAAACTTTCGCTGAAGTATATGAGTTGTAACATCCTTTTTACACCCCTAAAATTTCAGGATATTTCGTGAAGTATTTTTCTAGATATTCGACAAAACGTCTAAAATCGAAAGTGTCCGGTCATTAATGGCAATATGGTGTATATCCCAAGTTTTAGGAATTCTCTTCTGGACCTTTTCACTTCTAGTTCGTCTAATCGTCGGCTATGTGCTCTTCGTTTTTCCTTTGCTCATTGTGAAAGACAGGATTATCTTTAAGAAATTTTTGTAACCTATCTTATTTTTGCTCATTGTAATAAAAAGACAAATTTGCTTGGAGATAATGCCTAGTTCGTGTAATTTTCATACTAATGATTAATAAAGAAGGGGAGAGGGACCAGTTTAATTTAAGAAGAGAAGTATATTTAACTGTAATTGCTTTACTTTGAGGACAGGTTATTTAGAGGTTCTATTTCTATCTAGTTTCAGTTAAAAGTATTAATTCGCTTTGAAAATCTGGAAAACCGAACCGCGATTCCAGTATTGATTGTGCGTGTCATGAAAATGGCACGCAACCACACACACATACATACACACACAGACACACCCTGATACACACAGATACACACACACACACACACACACACGTGTGAAGACACGTGTACAAAATCATATAGTTGGTCCAAGGGTTTTCTATTAGAAGAGGTGGCAAGTGCGCTTCACTCCTAAAATCGGGTCTTAGCGGAAATGCTGGGTGAAAAGCACGATAACATAGAAAGGTTTCAACATAGATTAATTTTGGCTCGCTTTTCCAGTGGGATGGATATTGGAGTGTATTTAGATAGAATTTGTATTAATTTGGCTCGTCCCTTTGAGGTTTAAAGCTTATTTTTTCACAATTAGTACATCAGAGCCTGTCCTATTGGATTTTCTAGTTAACCTGCGAGTGTGACAAAGTAGGCATAGTCTAAAATCGCCCTGATGGACCACTTAGTACCCTCTCGTTCTAAAGCTAAAAGAAACCATAACAAGTCTACAATTTGATGCAGAAAGCGGATGACTGTCACGGAATTCGAAAAACACCGCGAATTCCGGTGACGTCATCCATCGCTACCGAACTCGTGTTTTCTATCAAACAAAACCAGGTGATGGGCAGCGAAACCTAGGACGTCAACAAATGCGGCAAAAGTCGACCAATTAGGAGTAAGAGAGGGGAGTTTCATTGTAGAACGAAGAGACGCAACGACGATGAGGGGAGCAGAACAGGAGACAGCATTGAGTGCGGATCGGGAGAGATTTCATTGGAAGATTCGGACCAGGACCAGCTGAAAAAGTTCCTGTTAGCAATAGAGGCGAGCACAAGGAATGACGAGCAGCCCATAAAGACGGAGGGGTTTACCAGTGCGTCGAGGACGAGGAAAGAGCCAGGCAACTCAGCCGACGGTCGAATACGTGCGACGGCAAAAGGATTGATATAGCAAATCTTTTCGACGAGCATGAGCGGAACGGAGGCAGCGGACGCTGGGGTGCCTTTCCGATGGTTAGCGGGGATCCTGATAATGCGGACTTCGACGCTGGTAAATGCTCTTTTTACTATAGAAAGTAATTCTCACCGGGCAGAAGAAAGTTCCCCAAGTTAGCATGCTACGAACTAAAAGCGAGCTCAGTCGTTCAAGCGCTGTGGTCTTTTAGTTCGCCTACCTACTTGGAACAAGCAATGGGTTTTACAAATGTCCTATGCACACGTGTCTAAATTCATTGTAAATTTGTCGCTCTATTTAAGTTTGTGCGCCCAGTGATTCTGAACAACGGTAATGATGACGGAAGTGAAGCATGTGTGTTATAATTGTAGTGATATAAATTAATATTGTGTCTCCCTGTTTCTTTTTGTCCTCTGGGTACAGGCAGTGTTTCTTGTGAATTACCCGCCTTGGAAGGAAAAGGAAGAAAAAGGATTACAGCTCTTGAGGGAAAATAAATCTAATACGATAGATTTGTCAAATTCATCACGTTATCCATTGGGCCTACGTTTTTGAGCTTTACGGGAATGTTTTGGTTCACTTAAATCACGGAGTGTATTGTGATTTTCCTGTGACTATTTTTAATGTTATTTATTAGTGCTCTTTAGGTAAGATACAGAGAATTATAGTGAAGTTTGTGTTTTACGTTTGTGTGCGATGCATGTTACTTCAAAGCAAATTTATACGTACACTCTGTAAAAATCTTTTTGTTTGTGCTCTGATTAATTTAATGACTTGGACACTAAGTTTGGTTTAAGGACTTCAACACTAAAATGAACTTTTATTCGGATTTGGACTTGAATGCATCTAACATTGTACGCTATGATGCAAGGATTTAGTCTTGTACATACTTAAGAATGTCAATGTAGATGTTACGTTTTGGCTTTATTGATTAATGCTAATGTTTAAATGGTCACATATTCCCATAGTGAATTGGTGTCTACGCAGATCTAGGACAGTAGTGCGCTGAATCCTGGGACTTTAATTTATTCAGGTTGTGTGCTTTAAGAATTGCGGAATCGTTAGTCCCTTAATTCAAAATGGAGTAGATCCTTAGTTTTCAATTAAGTTTACGGGTTTGGAACCGATTATTTAATTGTATTTGGTTATTGTAACTATCAATTAAGTTTACGGATTTAGAACCGATTAATTGATTGTATTTGATTGTTGAAGTATTCAATTAATTTTACGGATTTTGATCCGATTATTTAATTGTATCTGGGTATTGAAGTTTACCAGTAAATTTGATGCTTATCCAGGTTCATAATTTAGCAATATCTTTGTATTATCAAGAGTCAATTGGAGACTTATCTAAATTCTTGGTTTCGCAATAACTTTTTGGGTATATTAAAAAAATACATATTTTTATGTTGATCAAGCTTAGAGAATAATTTTTGTATTTGTGCTATTATTTAAGCTTAGTGGCCAGTTGGTCACATATTCATACACTGGGCGCATTTTTGCTACATATCTCAGCCTCTGAGAATTACAGGCATATATCTTTCAATGTTCAAACTTAGGAGTTATGATTGCTTATGCTTGTTATGGAAATAATTTAGGGAGTCAATTAGATTCTTATCCAGGTTTATGATTTAAAAATATCTTTGTATTAGCAAGAGTCAATAAGCCAAATGCAAAACTCCAGTGCATTAGGGGATTGATAGTATCCTCCGAGCTTTACAACAATGTAAAGTACATCTGTCATTATTAAATTTCAAAATCTACAGCAAACAAACGCGTGAGCTCACTTTGTTTACCACAATCAATCCCAATGGTTTTGAATAAGGACTATTGGAGACTTAAATGAATTCTTGGTTTCGCAATATCTTTTGGGTATATTAACAAAATACATTTTCAAAATCTGTTTCCGTCAGTCGATGAATATGGTTCACGGCACGAACCAGTTCCAAATATTATCTAAATGGGTTCACTGGTACATGCACAAATAATACCTCTATTTTCCCGCCTAGTAATTTTCATGGGAAGATATATTGAGTAATATATCAAACAAATCGTAATGACGAGATAGAAGCGGATATAAATTACTATTTTCGCCAATTAATAAATTTGGTTCCAGGAATGAACTATTTGAAAACGGTTGAAATCGAAACAATGACACGTGCTCTAACAGTACCCTTATGACACCCTCAAAAATTTTCAGTGCTAAAATAAGGCATGCAATATATCAAACGACTTGGATTGATGTGTCATGAATGAATATAATGTAAAAGTAATGACAGTCGAAATTGGTTTCAAGGAACCTGGTTTAGTGGAACCATTATGGTTCATCAGAACTTTCAATGCTAAAATATGGCATGTAATATATCAAACAACTTGGAATGAGGTGTCATGAATGAATATAACGTAAAATTAACGATAGTCGAAATTGGTTTCAAGGAACCTGGTTTAGTGGAACCATTATGGTTCATTGGAACTTTCAATGCTAAAATATTGCATATAATACGTATATAAAACGACTTGGAATGATGTATCATGAATGAATATAACGTAAACTTAATGATAGTCGACATTGGTTCAAAGGTACGTGGTTTAATGGTATCATTATCGTCCATTAGAAACTTCCAAAATTAACATAGGACGGTTTAACAATATATTTCCGCGAATGGTTTAGTTTAATCTTTCGGTACTTGATTATGTCATTCCTTAATAGTTTATTTAAGCCATTTAAATTTATATATTCATTTATATATGCACTTATATTTATTTTTACGTCTCTGTTCACGTGTTCCTTTATTTTCCACTGCGTACGCAGAACCGTAAATTTTACGGGCGACAGAGGCGCCACGTGGTACAGAGCAATTTTCGTTTCTGGGCCACCAGTTTTGTGTGGGTGCTCCGTGGCGGATGTGTCGGCGTGTGGTGCAGTGTTACGACGGTGTTAAACAGTGTCAAAGGTGCAGTAGTGTGCCTATATTCAAATCTACAGCTGATTGTGTGGAAAGGAATTCAGTGTTTTTCTCTTCCGGTACAAGAATCTGATTTTTTTTAATGCCATGGATGTCAGTGAATGGTGGTGCAGCTTACTGTTTGAGGCGCCACGACAGTAATTCTGGTGGTGTGGTTTGTTATTGATCTTTATGTGCTCTGGTGGTTCAATCTACAGTGGTTAGAAGATTAGTGCTTCAAAAGTGTCAGCCCATCAGTTTGATGTGAAGTGCTTATTTAATCAATTCTTCTAGTGTGTGATGATTTTATGCCGCAGTGGCTAGGTTGAAAGTACCCAGCAGGACTGTGACAGAAGTGATCAGTGTTTTCTTCGGGGGAGGCATAGCATTATGAATGTTTCATCCCAGAAATGCAATGGAAAGTGTTGGTTATGTCTTACCAATAGTGCTCACTAAAGTAAAATTATAAAAATGGAAGATCCCCTCGTAGCCGATTTAAAAAAATTATCATTTCCGAAAGTCATATATTCAATAAAAATTTTTTAAGTATAGCGGAACGAATAACGTCGCTAACAGATAGAGAACAAACGATGATACATGTTAATTCAGTCTCCCAGATGATGAAGGAATGTCTGGAGGAGTCGGATCCCAGGAATTTGAAGGAAGCCATGAATGTTGCAGTATCGGTGCTACAGCCTGATGGGATTATGACTTTGAATGAATGGGCTGAGAAAGGCTACGTTAGAGGCATCAGGCAACCGAAACCCGACCTAAACGTGATAATAGCCATCGAAGGACAAGAAGCCCGGTATTCCCCAGGAAAGGGGAATAAGAAAAAGAAACAAATTAAAAAGAAATAAAATAAAAATGACTTCTAAAGATGAGTCTTATGTCATAGAGCCTCCAGTATTTTTGGCTCCAGAAGCCAATGATGTTCATCAGGGGCTTAGTAGAGCAGACAGCTACCGGGCTTTGCAAAAGTTTTGTTACACACTTTACATCTCCCAAAAAATGGACTGGTCATGATTTGGATAATTCCATTTCCACAAAAGGATCAAATAATATATTGGAAATTACGTGTCAACCTCTGAGTGATCCTAATGTCCACGATTAAAAGCGATGGAAACGAAACGAGTAGAGATCACTGCTCTTCTGCGCGCGGGCCACACGAAGTCCGAGATTGCCAAGCTCCTCAAAGTCAGCTGGATGACCATCTACAGAGTTGCGGACAGGCTCAAGAATGGAAGAGACCTTAATGATCAACCTCGTTCAGGTAGACCTGAAGTCGTCAACCGTTTGGCTGTGAGAAAAACCTTCGAAAAAGATCCGATGCTCAAAATGACTGCGCTCGCAAAGAAAAAGAAAATTTCGGTGTCCACAGTGTCCAGAGAAGAAGAAGGTGGAAAGAGCGTGTGGCCTCTGCTGACGGATCGGATACGGGAACAACGTCGGGAACGCTGTCGCCGTCTTCTCAACGACTTGAAGAGTCATGGCGAGCGAATTGTCATTTTCTCTGACGAAAAGACCTTCACGATCGATCCTGTCGTCAACAAGCAAAACAACTGCGTGGTAAGCTTCGGCCAGGATATATCCGCTACGTGTCTACAACCAAGCACCCGGCCTCTGTGATGATGCTCGGAATCGTGGCATCGAATGGCGAGAAAATGCCACCCGTGTGGTTCCCAAGTGGATACCGGCTAACGGCGGATGATTACAAGGACATCCTGGCCACAAAAGTCCTTCCCTGGGTGAAGAAATGCGGACTAATCTTTCAACAGAACGGTGCCCCTGCCCACACAGCCTACACTGTGCAAAACTGGTTGTAGTCCAACATGACCCTTCTGGTCGAAGGGCTTTTGGCCTCCGCAGTCGCCAGACCTCAATCCACTTGACTACAGCGTGTGGGCGCATGTCGAAGGGAAGGCCTGCAAGGTCTGTCACAGCAACGTCGACGAGCTGAAAACATCGGTCAACCATGTGTGGACCAGAATGAGGAAGGACTACATTCGCAAAGTTTGCAAGGCTTTTCGGCCTTGCCTGGAGCGGGTTCTTGATGCAGATGGTAGCTACATTGATCAAATGACTTATTACAATGTTATTCTACATGATGACACAATAAAAACATGTCTAACTGCATCGTGAACATCGTCGTGTCCATTTCTTTGAGGGTCGTCACGAGTGTAACAGAACTTTTGCAAAGCCCGATACAGGGACGTAAATCACCCTTCAGCATGGAGGGAAGATGAAGACACTTTAATAAGCCAAATGCAAGTGGTGTCAAAAAATGACTGTGATCCCGAATTTAATGCACAGGACGGAAAATGTATCAACCATGTTCGCAAATTCGGCAATGAAGCAGAGGTTGTGGAACTTGATAGCCTAATGGAGCTGCTAGGAGCCGGATTGGTTACAAGGGACCTCTTTGATAGTTGTCTAGCCGAGTTAGTCCAGGGTTGGCAGGAGGCCCATTCGCCTTGCTCGTATTGAGAAAACATGGAATTTGGAGTGTCTGAATACGGACATAAATGGACCATATGGACCTTATGGACCAAATGGACCATAAATGGACCATACACAACGGCATAAGCAGTCCTATAGAAGGCTATATTAAAATAAAAAAGACATTGGTATTTGCATTGCCAGCACTAGTGCTTTCAGTGAAAGAAATTGCAGCAAAAGTGAAATAGCCTATCACGAGAGAGCCAGTTCGAAAAGGAGAATGCAGAGACTTCTCTCAATTTTCACATAAAGAAAAACAGATGGTGTTAAATGTGGATGAAGGCTGGCCTCGAATAAATACGAAGTAGGGTGGTGGTAATTCCCCCAAATCGATGGACAGTGGATAGCAATTTTGGAAGTGTTATCAAAACAAAGGAACTCTGTCCAGAATTGAAAGCACATTGAAAATGTTCAGTTTAGAACACGGGTCCCAAGGGAACCCCAAAAGAGTTAAGTGGCGAAATTGGAGAAAGAAGACGCCTCAGCATCGTGCTTCGAAGACAAGCAACAAAGGGTGTCAACGATTGGACGTCCATATACCCCATAGAGGACATAAGTGGTTCGAATATGGAACACGGAAACAGGCACAAGGCAGTTGTGATGATTTTGCAAGGAAGTAGTACCAGAGTGGTCAAGAAGCCCATTGCCTAACCAGAACATTAGGAAAAATGCCCTAGTTGGGGATGGAAAAAACAGTCGAGCCAGAAGGGGCATATCTAACAAGGGACATTTTAACGACAAACCTGGCCAGGCTAGGAATTCTGTAAAGTATTCTCGCCCACCGTCGACGCAGCAGTGACACGGGACTGGACCCATAAACAAAAGTGGAAGCTCGCAGGAGTTTCTGCGGTTGGAGATGGCGAGTGTGTCACGGAATTCGAAAAACACCGCGAATTCCGGTGACGTCGTCCATCGCAACCGGAGTCATGTTTTCTATCAAACGAAACCAGGTTATGGGCGATGAAACCTCGGACATCAACAAATGCGGCAAAAAGTCGACCAATCAGGAGCAAGAGAAGGGAGTTTCATAGTAGAACGAAGAGACACAACGACGATGTGGTGAGAAGAACAGGAGACAGCATCGAATGCGGATCATTAGAGAGATATCATCGAAAGAATCAGAACACGACCAGCCGAAAAAGTTCCTATTAGCAATAGAGGCAAGGAGAAGGAATGCCGAGCAGCCCATAAAGACAGAGGGGTTTTACAGAGCCTCGAGGACGAGAAACGAGCCAGACGTCTCAGCCGATGGTCAACTACTTGCGACGGTAAAAAGATTGATGTGGCAATTCTTTTCGACGAGCATGTGTGGAACGTGGTCGGCGAGTGCTGGGGTGCCTTTCTGATGGTCAGCAAGGATCACAATAATATGTTAGGTGCGTATTTTCCAAGGAGCACCTAAGGATGAAATCAATCAAAGCATTAGGTGCGTATTCGCATTATGAATTCCAGGACATATACGAATATCTGAGTTAACAAAACTATCCTGTTGATGTGAAAAGCAAAGGAGAGAAAGCGAATTTTCGACTTTCTAGAAGAAACTTTGCCAGTGTGACTTCGACACTGGTAAGCGCTCTCTTTACTAAAGAAAGTAATTCTTACTGGGTAGAAGAATGTTTTCCCGTGTTAGCGTGGTACAAACTAAAAGCGAGCTGAGTAGTTCAAGGGCTGTGGCCTTTTAAGTTTGCCTGCCTACTTGAAACAAGCAATGGGTTTTACGTATATTCTATGCCCACGTGTCTAAATTCATTGTAAATTTGTCGCTCTATTTAAGTTTGTGTGCCCAGCGCTTCTGAAGAATGGTTAAGGTGATGGAAGTGAAGCGTGTGGGTTATAAATGTGATGATATAAATTAATATTGTGTCTCCCTGTTTCTTTTTGTCATCTGGGTATAGGCAGTGTTTCTTGTGAATTACCCGCCTTGGAAGGAAAAGGAAAATAAAAGATAAAAGCTCTTGAGAAAAAAAAATCTAATGTGATAGATTTGTCAAATTCATCACGTCATCCATTGAGCCTATGTTTGTGGGCTTTAAGGGAATGTTTTGGTTCACTGAATTCACGAAGTGTATTGTGATTTTCCTGGGACTATTTTTTAATGTTATTTATTAGTGCTCTTTAGGTTAGATAGAGAGAATTATAGTGAAGTTTGTGTTTTACCTTTGTGTGCGACGCATGATACTTCAAAGTAAATTCATACTTACATTCTGTAAAAATCTTTTTGTTTGTGCTCTGATTAATTTAAATACTTGGACACTAAATTGGTTTAAGGACTTGAACACAAAAATGAACTTTTATTCGGATTTGGACTTGAATGCATCTAACATTGTACTCTATGATGCCAGGGTTTAGTAGTCTTGTACATACTTAAGAATGTCAATGTAGACGTTACGTTTTGGCTTTATTGATTATTGCTAATGTTTGAATGGTTACATATTCCCATAGTGAATTAGTTTCTACGCACACCTAGGACAGTAGTGCGCTGAATTCTGTGACTTTAATTTGTTCAGGTTGTGTGCTTTAAGACTTGCGGAATCGTTAGTCCCTTAATTCAAAATGGAGTCGATCCTTAGTTTTTAATTAAGTTTACGGGTTTGGAACCGATTATTTAATTGTATTTGATTACTAGCAGACCCGGCAATGCTTCGCTATTATTATATATGAGTGTTTTTTAATGAAACGCGATCTTTTGACTTTTCTACGAACTGTACTACGCTGAGCATACCCCACAAACTTTAAATTAAGATATCATCTCTTTTCGTAAGCCTATATGTTGCTGCAAGCTACGCTCAACCTAACTGTGAAAACCCTATGAAAAATCGTCAACTAGTTTTGGAGATTAGCGTATTCATACAGACAAACAGACAGACAATTTAAAAATGTCCTTATTTTATTCTGTTTCATTTATCTCCAATCATCGGTCCTTTATCTTACTGAGTTTGACAAACATAACCTCTACTCAAAGCCTGTGCGCGAAAACGTCATACATTGTTGCATCACTTTGCGCGAAAACGTCATACAGAAATCGTCCCTACTGAAGGTGATGTAACAATGTATGATTTTTCTGTGAGCAGGCTTTCTCTCTAGGCGGGTTTGACGCAGAGCCAGAGAGAAAAGTGGAGAATAATGTTCCTTATTTCTGTATATTCATATTCAGAAATTGCAAAATTTCATCAGAAAAAGAGTCCGAGCAATGCCGTGTATATCAAATACTTCATAATAAATCGAAAAATAGTCCTGGATACTTTAAAAAAAATTTTGCAATGGAAAAACTAAGCTTTCAACATGCTAGTTTGTATGTTAATTTATGAAAACTAAAGAAATAATCTGGAAAAAAACGGAAAACATAAAATATCGAAAAATATAATTAAAAATGAACCAAACATATATTTGATCGCCTCAATTGCCGTCACCATACCAGATTTCATTATTCTAGACCTATTTTTACTCGCGAAATTCTGGAAAAATGCGAGAAATCGCATATTTTTACGGAGGGCCATAAGGCAGCAAAGGGGTAAAATATGAAAAAAGCAGAAAATAACATAGGAAATTTTTTATCGACAACAGGGTCATATGACTCGATTTGGCTGAGTGCATCAATATAAGGAGAGTTTCCAAAAAGATTAATAGTGGTTGCTGGGCACAGGTACAAAAGTGAATTAGTTTTTTGTAAATTATGTGAACTATTCTTGGTTCAAATTTCTAAGTCGTACGTTGACCAGACATGAACGTCAAAATTAGGTCTATTTTGAGCTGCCCCCTCTAATAATCGATTTTAAAAATTAAATGAATGCTCCCTTTTTATATAGGTATTTTACATCCTCGTGCTC
>JAHWFO010112022.1:6666-37112 GCA_023313115.1 Rhysida immarginata | reverse complement strand
AAATTAACTGCATTCATATTTTAATTATCTTCATTAGGTTTGTATCCAGAAAGCCATGGCATTGTTAACAATCATATGTACGATGAAATTTACGACGAGGTGTTCAACTGGCGTTATATAAGAGACAACAAAGTAGATAACCCCAACAAATGGTTCGATGCTGCAGAACCTATTTGGATTACTGGACGAAAACAAGGCCTTAAGACCGGAACATTTTTCTGGGCAGCAGGTGATGTAAGGGCCTCAAATTATTTTCATTAAAGTAAAAAACTTCTTCAGTTTGAGATTTTATTTAAAAAAAAAATTTTGCGGTGGCTTTTGAAAACATTTAGTGTAAGACAAGACCAATGTTCAATGTGATGAAATTTTATAAGGTGGAGTCAACAATTTCATGGACAGGGCAGCGCGCGTTGTGCAGTGTTTCCCAGAATTCAGTTCAGGTGCAGTTTAAAGCCTATTCACTATACAGGGTGAGTCTGAAACCCTGTCTTTAAACCTTGCATGGGTACTCCACATGGCCAAATAAAAACCAAATGTCCTATCAAGATGGATCTGAAACTCAACCGTTTACGAGAAAAATGCGTCCAAATGTGGGTACCCCTGTGAGATTTGTTTTACTTTAAAAAATATTGTTCCAAATGACGTCCATGTGCTTCAACACAGGCGTGCAGACGTCCCTGAAACGAACGTTCCTACACTCCTGTGCGGTTCCTAATGACATCAAATTCGGCGACAGTGTGGTCCCATATCTCATTTGCATCCTGGACGGGTGTTGCTATATAGATAGTGGCAAAATGTTGACAAAGTATTGGGTAACTGAGGTACAGATACTGGCAAGATGTCGGTCCGATAGTTGTAGGCCCAATATCTTGCCAACTTAGGCTCTACAATTGGGCTAACAGTTGGCCCCTACATATGTTACATTGTGACCTCAAATGTAAGTGGGGTAAAATATTAGACCCTAGTCTACATTGGTTCATGAGTTAAAGCCCCTTGTTTAAAAAAGTACTGCCCTAATATCACGCGGGCAAGAAAAAAAAAATGCTAAATTTGGCTTCTGCTGTTGCCCACTTAATGCAAAGGAGAGTAGTAAAACTTGGCCCTTTAGTAGGTTAATTCGTCAGTGTAGAAATAACCGCCATGGCCATAATACAGGGTGTCCAAAAAGTCTGGCAACATGGCAGATATCTCAAAGCTGCCAGGTAGGCGAGATCTGATGAGTGTGCTTTATATAGGAATGGGGGGGGGGGAATTCATTGCCGCACTCAAATTTGACTTTGACCCCCAAATTTAAAGTTATCCACTTGCTAACTCGAAAATTATTAAAGATAGAGAAAAATTTCCAATTGCTACCCTGTTGAGCAACAACACATTAGTCAAAAAACAATTTTTAATCACACCCTTCCCCTTGAAAGATTTTGAGAAAATGGGCGAGAAAGAGTCACTCCAATCACAATAAAAGTCTGGCTTAGTATTTGTTAATCGCAATAGCGAAACAATTTTGACAAAAAACTGCTGCCTATTAAATGGCAGATCAGTAGTAATCACGGGATTCTTGGTATTAATACGATTTCACTGATTACGGGATCGAAAAATGGTGGCCTTTATGATATGCATTAGAGGCTTCACTTACAGTCGTGTGCCATTACAAAGCGGTGGTGGTTTAAGATTGCGAAGCAACATGAACGGAGTACCAATTTTTTACCTGAGTACATGTGAAGGCACACCTGAAGGGTTAAGATCATTGAGAAACTCTATTTGGTAGTGAAAGGTCTCATCTATATTTAATATCGTATCTATTGACGTGAAGTTTTATTTATGGTGGCTATTTTTCAGAAACTGCTTCATTTATTTCTTCCGCGGCGGCGTTTCTTGCAGTTATGATGGCGCGCTTGCCAAGCCAATTAGTATATTTTTGTAGCAAATTTTCAAAATTCGGATAGACATTGTCTATAAGCTGGTCAATGGTTCTGACGCATGACACATTATGGGACATTAATGCGGTAACTATCTTTACCAATATTCGAGGATACAGCAACGGTTCTTAAGACCGATGAAGTTCAGATATTCCTCGATAAGTATTGTCGCATGATCGCAGCACCATATCTCTGGAACCACAATCTTCATCAACCATCAATACTGCAACTTCGCTGGTTGTTGGAGCATTTTAGCGGCCTCGGTACTCAACAACCGGTCAGTTTTCGGCATGAATTATAATTTTGTAGGTAAGAGCCATTTATTCTATTGCCGTTATGGCCGTACACAATTAATGTATTACTTTCAAGAAGAATTCGCTGTAAATATTGGAAAAATTCTTTTAGAAGGGAGTGTGTTAAACTATGCCGTAATAATATTTGATCTTCCTCAGAGGTAAAATATAATTTAAGAAACTGAGCCCCTGTCTGTGGTGGAGGTAGCAAACTGTCAATCAAGTCATAAATTTGTCCATGTATTCTTTAAGTATTCTATACCTCTAAAAGATTTTATTACAAAACATGCTTTGTATTAGGACCAGTCAAATGAAAGAGAGATTTTTAAAGGCGGTGGTACATACCTGAACAAATTTAGAAACAAACACCGTGAGGGTTAAGGCAAGTATCCCATTAATCTACGAGTTGACGGACTTCCTTCTCATGTTGGACCTCAGCGTCCGCTGTGAATCGTCGTCCTTTCAAATGTCGTTTCATCGATCCGAAAACGTGAAAATTCCATGGTGCCATGTCAGGACTGTAGGAAGGATGCTCTAGGACATTCCATCGCATCCTCATCAGGGGCGTAGTGAGGGTTGGTTAAAAATTTCCCTCACTACACCCCTTCAAACATCCCTCAATGTTGTACCGAAAAGCCTCGATGTAATAAGTGTGCTGCAACCACCAATCGGGGGATGTTAAGGGTAAAGATCCACCTAAATGTATCCGCTGTGGTGGTCAGCATACATCTAGTTATACTATGTGTCCTAAATACCCCAAGTAAAAAGGCTCAAAAATAAGAAACTGCTAGAAGGGAAAACCTATGCTTCGGTCGCATCTACCGCTGAAGACGTAGGTATAGTTGATTGAAACCAGCTGCGCAATATTTATAGGACTCTGGGAAACTAGCTAAAGCTCTACATGGAAAGTGGAAAAGCAGTGCCACAGATTTCGTCTCACAAATCTAACCAATAAGTAGTTTTCCCTCATATAGAACCTTTAATCAAGGAAAACTTCGCTGCAATATATGGAATGTAAGGAGAATTGATCGCAAGCGCATCGAGTTATACAGTTTCCTTATTAATTGGAAAGTCGACATCGCCTTCGTGTGCGAGACGCACCTGAAATCAGCACAATTTTTCAGATTGCCCGGTTACCATGTCTATTGCAAGGATCGGCCTCTGGGTAATAATGCTAACCATGCGTTTGGTGGGGCAGCAATTAAGGACGACATTGATCATCGTGAGACTATCACTCCCAATTATGAAGGAATGGAGGACGTTTCCATTATTATAATTAATGCAAACGCAGGCGAAATTAAGTTCATCTCATTATATAACTCGCCTAAGCATAAGCATGTCCCATACGAGCTTGATGAGCTGCTGTCCGGACCTATTCCAGTTATAATGGCGGCTGATTTGAATGCCAAGCACCATGCATGGAACTCTAAATGCCCCAATCAAAACGGCAATATCCTACTTAAATCGCCACCAAGATGTTCGAGGATACGATCTGCCAGCTGCATCCAGAAACATCAGGACTTTGGCTTATGCAGACCACGTAGTGCTATTTGCGTCCGATTCGTATTCCTTGAGCATCTATAAAGAGACCTTTGATCGCTTTAGTACTTCGACGGGGAGTTCCATCAACCTCGTCAAGTCTAAAGGTATTGCTATCGGGAAATGGACTGTGGATTATCTCAAATCTTTCCCGATAACATGGTGCGACCGAATTACAGTATTAGGATACGTTTTGTCTTCTCTACCGACTATGGACTCTATGCACTGGCAACAAGTGATTGAGAAGTGCATCACTCGCCTTGACAGAAACCTTCGTTTCCCAACTTCAATGTTTGTCAAGGTGAGGTTCATAAAAGCAAATGTGCTTCCAGTATTAACATCGAAATGCCTATTCACCTTGCCCTCGTTCCAAAATCTTCAGAGACTACGTAGTGCAATTGTGAACTGCGTGTGGAGAACATCTACGCAAAGGCGTCATCCACTATGTGCAGCGTACCTGTTTGCTCCATATGATAGAGGAGGGTTAGGTTTACCGGACATCAAGCTTTATCTTATTGCAGCCAGATTGGCTGCCATGGTTAGGGTATTCCTCTTCCCGCCTCCCATATGGGCAAACTTTGTGTTTACCCATCTACGGTTCTTTTTTAAGGTGAATAGGCTTCCATTAACCACCCTTGTTGCCAGTGATAATGAAATTCCGACAACTAAAACTATATGTGACATTTATGACCGATATTGTGGCTTTTCTTCCCATGCTACGTCGCATTGACCCACAAGATTGGGTTCATCTTCGCCTTGCATGGTTTTTTCAACAGTCCGACCCAGGGGAGACCACTGACATCTTAGGACTTCACCCTGATCATCCGTGGGCAGCAGTCCTAAAGCTATTAAAATCCTTTGCTTTCGAAAGAACTTTGTTTAATTATCAGTGACGACTGTTGCATCACGGATTTTACTCCCTCCAACGTCTCCACCAGTGGAGGGTGGTCGGATCTGCTGGATGTTTTTATTGCGGCGTAGATGAGACTGTCAGCCATATTTTTTACGAGTGCCCGTTCGCGAAATCGATCTGGGATCGTTTGAGGCAGCATTACGGGCTGGTACATTTCTCATATCAGTCCGTGCGCTTCCTCTTAAACGATTCCACTGGCGAGGTACTTAAAACGGATATAGCTATTGCGATCACCTTCATCAACAAAGAACTTTGGCTGGCCCGGGGGAGTCGATCGCAGGGTCATCCTCCATCACACTCAACCGTATGGAGGAAAGTGGCCGATCAACTTCGATCCTTTCTCCTTCTCGAATGGCCACGGCTAGGTCCGTTTATGTTTAAAAAACGCTTTGCAACATCTAAGTGTTTATGTGAGGTCTTCGGAGGAGACCAAACCTTCCATTTCACCTTTCCGATGGCCTTTTGATACCTCTTCAGTTGTGAACAGGCCTCGTTTTTGAGGCGCTTGAATAAGTCGCGCAGCCCCGAATAGGCTGCCCGCAACTTACTGCATGTGCGCCTGGACGCCTAGATTTTAAGACCTCATGAATAGGCGTTCGCTGAGGCAACACCATCTAACTCAGCTCCAACAGCTTTTAAGAAGGAGGCGAAGAATGGACGAATACCGATATCTGCAGAGGAGGAGAATAAAGGTAATCGCAGGAATTCTAATGTGTTTTTAGAATCAAGTTTTTCCGGTGTGGAACGTAGTCGTCGTCGGGAGGAACGTAACCGAGTTCGACCGTGCGATTCGATTTCAACCTGCAGATACCGGCCATCTACTTCCCGTGCCAAAAGGAATACCGACGCTTTCTCCGGGCATCTCGACCGACAATTGGAGGGACCTCCGTATCCAGTGTTTGAGGTCGAAAAATTCGAAAGGAGTCCCACCCTCGAGGGACACACCGGACAGTCTCACAAGGCAAGCAATTCGCCCGTTACTTTTATGAACTATGACATTGTCTATTCTCGACTAGAAAAAAGTTCGCACCGCCCTGAAGGAAAGGACCATCGCCATGGCCCATCAGGAGAGCAGCTGAGTTCGTCGCGGCCCTTCGAGGAGCGTTTCAAGAACGAAGCCAGCAACGGTGAAGGGAGCTATTCTGTTTTAGCGGCCCATGAACTTTGTACGTCGAGTGTACGAGGTGCGTACGAAGGTCTCAACGTAAACCTCCATCGACCATTGGAGCCCAGACTCGAGAAGACATCGAGAGGAACAGAGGGGATTCCACACACACATTTTCCCCTAAAAGATTTCTCCGGGATGGTTCAGCGTCGCCACAGTCGCACCACGTATGGAACGCAAGTGGAGGGACCACGGCCAATTGCAGTTTGTGGATTCCCCGCTTTGCTCGGCTTTCAGCTGTGGGAGGTAGACCTATCGTGTCTCTCGTTAGATTAAGTATTCTTAACTTAGTCAAAAATTAAATGTCACAACAATTGCCTTGTTCTCAATTTGTTCTTACCTATGTGTTCGCTTATATTTTGATATCTAATGTCATTATTCTTTTCCATGTCGTTAGGCTGGGCCGGACCGTGATTTACCTTTATGGTTGCCGCGTCCGAAATAAGCGGTGCCAGGTTTCCTCATCCGTTTCTCTCAGCTTCAGAGGCCAGCGGTTGGAGGTAGCAGCATCGAACCTCGCTGTCCACAAAGAACTGTATTTAGCCGTGCGCACTATGTATCAGATATTTTACATTTGTAATATCAAATTACAGATTTCATATGTATTTGTCTTGATTTTTCCAACCTATTAAAAGTATTCAATATAAGTTGAATAGTTTCCGTCCTTCCCGTCACTGTCACGACTTAGCTAACTCTGGGTGATAAATTAATTAGTAATTGATTAATTAGTGGTCATGAGAACGTGACACTGTGCTTATAATTATGAGACACACCTTATTTGTTAGCACCATGCTCATCCCGACTATTATTTTGTTGAAAAGCCCTTGTGAATGAGGAGGGCATACTGGCTTTACATGTCTGGGTAAAGTGATTGTCGGAAAAGAAGCACTAGTTTTCGAAATTTTAGAATGAGAAGCTTTCGCAATATCCGGAATTGTATCGTCCGCTATATCATTAATTCATTTAACACCATGTTGCTCATCCTTTAAGCCTTTTGTTGAGCTAGCCCTGTGTTACATGGCTTTGTTTCGTCAATTCACCTACTACTTTATTCTAGAAATCTCTTCTAACACATCCATACGGTTAACACTGTCCAATACAAAGCTTATATCGTTAACAAGGTACTGAATTTCGTGCGCAATCGCAATTAAAACTTCATTAAACTTTTCTTCAGAAATTATGCCGTTATTTAGTGCTTGAAATAATACTTTTATATTATGCACATGAAAAGCGCCTATCTACTGAGATATGGATTCCATATACAGTCTAGCTGCATCCTCTGTAGTTTTAATTAAATTTAACTCCTCTCATTTGTTACTAATTGAAGAATCCAAATTACATTTATCCATTAATTCTTCTTTTCCTAATTTAACTATCATTGACTCTTCCTTAATTCCACTGTCGTCTAATGAGCTTGTATTACCAAAATGTTAATTTTCTTATTTCTTATTTCTGCTTATTTCCTGAAGAAGACATACGGCCTTTAACATTATTTTCTCTGCTTTCCTAATTTCTCTTTCGGATTAAAATTCTTGTTGTGATAAATCACTATAAGGAAACCCAACAAAATATTTGATAATCTAATTAACGCCATTACCGACTATAGCTTTGCTAGAAGGTAAATTATTTTGTTTAAAACTTAACATCAAGTACATTGTCATCTGGCTCCGATACGGAATCACTTTTGATGAATCTGTAGAAGTTATAACTTGACACAATAATGTTTCCAAATTAATAACGAACTCTCCATAATATAATAATATAATACGTCACATACAAACTGATATAGCTGTGGAGCCTGCGGCCCTAGGGAATGGATTTATACATCAAGCGAACTAGGGCCCCCAGTTTCCCTTTCAGTCTCCTTTTTTTTTTTTAAACGAGAATGAGTTTTTCCACAACACAAAGTTCGTCGGGTGTTTCTCCCGATCGTTTTCTAACGTAAGGGGGGTAGGGTGCAAATGACAACTGTTTTATTTATTATGAATTTACAATTACGATTGATTATATCCAAAGCTAACTCTAAATTTCTAATGATTTGATTCTATACCGAATAAATGGATCTAAGAGAAATGAGAGATATGAGAGCGGCTGTGTGTTACCCAATCTAACGTTCTCGCATTCGCCTCCGTTCGTCTATTCTGAAAATTCTCAATAAAGTTCGACTTCTATTTCACGCTTCCACATTGAATAAATATTCTCTTCTATTAAAGAGGGGTTTCTCCTGAGTAAATAAATTGAATTAATTGTTGAATGTTGTATACTAAGTATCTCTGTCCGCCCTGACAGATTACTCGCTCTAAATTCTCACCACTCACACTAACAATTCACTAACTACCTCAACGTCTACATCTGTCTGCTCTGACAGGTTCTTCAACTTACTCTCAACACGAACTACACCTCGACTCCTCTCCGAATGCTCACCGACCACTTTCTCACAAACTATCTGCATCTGTCTACATGGGCAGGTTGATTCCTTCTGCCCAACTTTTCTGATCCAACAACAACTAACTGTTCTCTTAACTCCTCCTCACACTAGTCCCTAACTGTAAACCGAGCAACAGTGTGTAAAAGACACTCAAACAGATGATTGGTGGAAAGAAAGGTCAACTCCTCCTTTCTAAATCATGCCACCATCAATTTGCATAAATTCAAGACAATGTGCGTCAGCGTTTTCTATGACTGTCTCAAAATACAATATTCAGTAAACTAAGATGTCCATCCGGTGTAATTCTAACTGTTAAACTTTCCATTCTAAAACCTTTCTAAAAAATTTCTAAAGCTTTATAAAAACTAAATAAACTGTTTAAATACTAACTAAGATTAATCTTAATTAAAATAATTATACTCTAACAGGTCTCCTTATGAACTAAGACTTCTCCCCAGTTAAATTGCAACTATTAAAGTAATTGCTGAAAAAATCTTTATATTTAATTATTAAATCTAAGCTCGCGTCTTATAATAATAAGGGTGGGTGTTTCAGAATCCCGGGGCATCACATAGCCATTCTTGTAATTTTCGACAATGTTTCGGACTTCCCATAAGGTAACTTGCGTCTGGCCCCTGGAATGGACGCGTACTCTGATTGGCTGTGGGTGACATCATAATCACGTGATCCACCCAACAGATTTCGAATTTCTGTTATCTTTAATCGGTCCTGAAATTGCTAAAAATGACATGAAATTTCGGAAGGCAATTTCCATCACTGAAAGGTTTAATGTTTTGGGATTAAAGAAAATAATATAAAAATAATATAGAAACTGGCCAAAGATTTTGACATATACAGGGTGTAACTAAAGGTGTGTTACAAACTTTGGGGAATGATAGAACTGGTCAAAATAAACATTTTTTGTTCTATGAACATTGGTCCACAACTGCATTGTTTAAGAGTTATAGCAACTCTTCAAAATGACGCCCTTCAGCGTCAATGCAGGCTTGCATTCGTCGCTGTACGTTGCAAGACACCCGTTGCAGCATCTGCTGGGAGTCCCTGATGTTGTCTGCTGCTACAGCCAATCGTGCGATGAGTTCCTCCACTGAATTAACCATTGTTTCGTACATCAGGGACTTTAGGTGGCCCCACACAAAGAAATCCAATGGTGTTAGATCTGGTGATCGTGGCGGCCAGGTAACTGGACCACCCCGTCCAATCCAACGATCGCCAAACGTATCAGTGAGGAAGGCCCGGACATGCTGTGAGAAATGTGGAGGTGCACCATCATGTTGGAACCACATTACTTGACGGATGTTAAGAGGTATGTCATCCAACAGTCCAGGCAGCACCTCCTGAAGAAAGACGAGGTAGGTTTGTGCATTCATACGAGCTGGGAGAATGTACGGCCCAATGAGGCGATTGTCAACAATACCAGCCCACACGTTGACAGAAAATCGTTGCTGGAAGCGCCTTGTCGAAATGGCATGTGGGTTGATACGGTCCCAAACATGGATATTCTGGTGGTTGAAAATGCCTTCCCTGGTGAAGGTTGCTTTATCAGTGAACAGCACCTGCTGTGGGAATGCTGGTTCCTCTCTACAACGTGCAAGAAACCATCTGCAGAATGCCATACGTGGTGCAAAGTCAGCAGCTCCAAATGCTTGCACTCGTTGCATACGAAACGGATGAAACAGTTGGTCATGCAGAACTCGCCAAACAGACATGTGATCTGTTTCCATGATGTGTGCAAGCGCACGGGTGCTACATGTTGGTCTTTCGTGAACTCTACGAGGCACAGTTTCTTCGAATTGAGCGGTACGACGGGTGCGAGCGCGACCATGCTCTCCACGCATCACAGCTACACTTCCTGTTGCTCGTAGACGTCACACAAGCCGAGCAAACATTGTGTGAGCTGGCTGACGACGTTGTGGAAACTGCCGTCTGTACAGACGACAAGCAGCCCTTCCATTACCGTTTGCAGCACCGTACACTAACAACATGTCAGTGCACTCGTTAAAGGTGTAGTCCATATCCGGATGCGATCACACACGTTAGATTTTTTAGTGTGCAGGATCTGCTTGCATGGTAATGTGATGGCGTGGTCATGTTACTTTAAAAATTTACATGACCATACCATAATTCAGAAAGGGGTGTGTCTTAAGCCTGAATTGATGCTGAAGACGTCATTTTGAACAGTGACTATAACTCTTAAACGATGCAGTTGTGGACCAATGTTCATAGAACAAAAAATGCTTATTTTGATTAGTTCTATCATTCCCCAAAGTTTGTAACACACCTTTAGTTACACCCTGTATAATACATACTTTAAAACTACGGTTCACTTCTGTAATATCTTAAACATTTTAAACAACAATGAGAATTTTTCTTCATCTTTCCCAGACGCAAGTTAGCCTTTCCCCTGCTTTAATCTGTTTAAATAAAATCAGTGGTTTATTTTCATTTCTTTAAAGGAATTAATAAATATGTTTATATAAATGAAAATTTATTTATTCTAAAATATATCTCATTTATGTATTTATTATTTTAAAATATATATCTCATTTATTTATTTACTTATTTATTTATACATTGAATATACAAATATAAATTCACGATTGTAATGAGTTAAAGAAATATTTCTCATTGTTTCTCATTTCGATTAAAGATAACAGAAATTCGAAATCTGTTGGGTGGATCACGTGATTATGATTTCGCCCACAGCCAATCAGAGTGCGTGTCCATTCCAGGGTCCAGACGCAAGTATATGGTACGCATAATCAATATCACCCTGTTCCATATTCGTAAATAAGGCATCTTTTTCGGACTGAAGGAACCTTGCAAATTTATTAAACTCCTTCATTTGTTTTTGAAACTTGGTTAAATGTACATTAATTGTCTCATTAAAACGTCTCAACTCCTTCACAAATATATTACTTTCTTTGAATTGTGCGGCTTCATTTATACCTTTACTTCTGATGAGAACGAAAATAGAGTAAAACAAACTTACATCAATTGACGCTTTCAAACATTCCGCTCGGAATATGACCCAAAATTTCCCTCTGAGCGTAGATGCAACTAAGATGCCAACACGTAGCGATTACTGGCCTGAGCTCTTCTGTGAGGCCCGTGTCGTGAGGACCGTAACTGTCTCGCCGAGCTCGCTACAAACACGTTCCGCACCGTCACGTGTAATATGAGCTTAAAATTATAATGAAAGTAACGTAAATTTATTTTGTGCAGTGAAAGAAGAATTTACACTTGAAATTGCTAATGAAGGGCAAGGTATCTAGAATTTAGCTAAAGAATAACGGTAGGACAAAAATCTTGAGTAACGATGAGAGGGTGCCTCATACCACTGTATATCAGCGCTCCAGTAAAATTATTTCACCAAAACCGTTGGTTTGGCTGATCTCTGAAGACACAAAACACATTGGCAAACGCAACTTAGGAAACACCGAGGCTTTTGATCATCGGCATACAACTCCCAAAGAAGGAAATAAGAAACAAACACGCAGACTTTGGGGATTACTTCCTTAATGTAGCACTATCGAAGTATAAATAGAAATCTATAATACACGGCACACTAAGATTTACTTCAGCTTCGTAGACATATCCCTGCCCACGTCTAAAATTAGTGTTGACGCACACAACACTGCACTGCATGCTAGCACTGTCGATCAAAGCACATTCACAAGTTCCACCATAGAAGAATGCTATGAAATCCTCACCAAGTATTCTGGGTATCGATAAAATCAAAAGCGGAATCAGCGATGACACTCTGTGGCTCGCCCTGACGATGTGTAGACACAAATTGATGAGAAATATCACAGTCCGGTGAGCAGATGAGAAATTGATCTGGATTGCAAATAAAATCCATCAGCCGATTAAGTAGCTCAAACCCCCGACGTACTGATTTCTTCTGTTGAACCTGCTGACGCAAAATGCAAAGGAAGAACAGTTAACAGCACGAGACAAGGGATGATTAGATGCTGGCTAATGCATGTCGCTAACACGACCCTTAAGAGCATAAGACTATCAAAGATCAAATTGTCCAAGTTTAAGCGTGAAGAAATTGTCTTTAATCAAGATAACGTTATCACTATTGATTCCCCAGCTCCTCCCTGGTAATACTTGTGCAGAGAGAATAGGAAGATACCATTACCGACGCACGTTTAGGTGACAGAAGCTGAGTTGTGGAAAAGCATATATGTAAAGTTCTGTTCGTTCATCAACGTAGAGGCAATCTAGTAAAGATAAGTTCGAGATTCCATTCGGAAATAAAGGCATTTAGATTATCACCTGATGCCAAATCCAGCAACCACCCACCTCCGGGAATTCTTTCCCTGATCGCGTGGATCCGCCCCTCAGGCACGACACAATTCTCCCCTGGAGGTGAGAGGTACCGGCGTTTCTCATGTCTGGATTTGCCAAAGAAAGAGTATTTCACTAGAATGTCTCTTATCGTCGTATCGCGGTCGAGAAGTTTCTTGCAGGTGGGCGTCTTTAATCTCATGAAGCTCGATAGTAAGACCTCACATTCCACCGAGATATTCGTGTCTCCAAGAGACTGGACGACCACTCTGGACGCCCGTCCTTCTCAGACTCCCTTGTACGGTCGTAGGTTCCTTTCACGAAATACCAAGCGCAAGCGCAACGACATTCTACTTGAAATGAAACACCTAAAAAACACTACATTTTTATAAAAGGAGGTTAAATATTAATTAAATTTGAAATGAATTTATCTCCTTATAATGGGGAAAAAATTGTGAAATAATAAAACAAAATTAAAATTAAATTAGAGTCCTTTAATTTTAATTTTGTTTTATTATTTCACAATTTTTTCCCCATTATAAGGAGATAAATTCATTTCAAATTTAATTTTTATAAAAGGTTCAAACTTTTTTTGTAGATTCCCTACATCAAAATAAGTCACCCCATGGTGTTAATTATAATCTAGCATAATTTCTTACAAAATATTCGCGGTCAAATTTACAGAAATTATCCGTTTAAGATGTTCTATAAACACATTATTCCTCTGAAACTGTACGTCGTACAGGTTAATTCATACCTCAATTTAAAGGTTAAAATGTGGGCTTTTAAACTGTATATTTTGAGATTGAAATTAAAGAAAATTTTATTTAACATGATTTTAACATTAATTTTGAAAATTTTATGTTAAAGTGACATATTAAAAATCTGTAAAAAAATACCAGCATATTTTTTGATCTTTGTTCTAATGGCCACCCAATTTCAAAGTGGAATTCCTTTTAAAAGAATAGAAATTAAATGTGAAATGATGTAACATAATTAAAATTATTAACTGCGTAGCCAACGAAAAAGACAAGCCCCAACACTGAAAAGTCACATGATCATCGTAGTCCAAGCAACAATGTTGCTTGGACTAAGATGATCATGTGACTTTTCAGTGTCGGGGCTTATCTTTTTCTGTTGCTACGGTTAACTGCGAGACAGGCCAGGACACTCAAAAGTCACCTGACCAGCGGGGTCCGGGCAACAATCTATCCTTCATAGTTTCAACAAGCGAAAAAATACTGATTTTAAAATCCAAAACGGAGTCAGTGAAGGATGATCAGGTGACTTTTCAGTGCCCTGGCCTGTCTCTCGTTGGCCTCGGTTAACTGCTCATGACGTGATCGTTGCTTCAAGGACCTCGACTGAGCCACTGTTGTATTCCGGCTCTACTCACACATCAAAGCAGCGCAACTGACCTCATAAATAAAGCAGCGCAACTGACCTTCAAAATTCATACCGATTGAACTATTTTGAATTCAATCTTATAATTACATTGTGTTATGCAATGTATATGAGAAAATTAAAATCTGTTATTTTTAATAAATTTAGACTATCGTTTTCAGGTTACTACAAGTATATGCTTTTATAAAATGCTTCACATTTTATTTTTAAATCCATTAAAAGTAAGTTAAAGAAAAAAAGTGATTCCAATTTAGATTCAATTTGACATATACGACAATTCCCTACGACGAATATAGCCAGAGATATGATTCGTATTATGTGATGAGATGCGCGAAATTTTGATAACTTTGATAATTGATTATACAGGGTTGTTATAATTAAAGTGACACCATTTAGACCCTTCTAGCGGCGTTCTGGTAATCGGATTTTTGATGAAACTTGAATTTTGATTATACAAACCATGGGCAAGAGAATTTTGCAATAAAAACTTAGTTCACATTTTGACCGACACGTCAAAATCTGGCGCTGGTCATGTTAAGAAACTTTCTGAGAATTTTTACTCAGAGACATTATGCAAATGAGATGTAAAATTAGAAAAGCTTTAAAATGACAGTGAAATTAAATGTAAAGTCATTCTTCACGATGGCTTTAGCTAAAAAGGATCGAGCTTTATTGGTGAAGTTGTTTTACCAGAACTGCAATAATGCTTCTGCAGCACTAAGAAAATATCGACGTTTGAAAAACTTGCGAAATGGGCCTATGTCCATTAATGGCTTAAAAAAGATGATTAAGAAATTTGAAGAAACTGGTGAGTTGGGTGTGCTGCCAGGGAGAGGACGGAAACGAATTGCAAATGAGACTGTGGAAGACGTTGCTGCTGCTGTAGTGGAGAGTGCTTCAAGTTCCCAATATTCTTCAGCAAGTGCTCGAGCCGTATCACGTGATTTGTCTATTCCGTGGTCTACGGTACAAAAAGTTTTGCATTCCAGTTTAAAGTGGTATCCATACAAGATCCAGGTAAGAAAGAAATGTAAGAAATTTTCTTCTAATGTAATAAACATACAAACGTACAACTAGATGAATTTCCCATGAGCACATAGTGCTCGTATATTCGGAAAAGCATCAAAAGAAAAAGGAAAAAAAGATTAGTATATTACAACAATTAAAACTGATTAACATATAAAAACCATTAAAAACTAAATATTTTTGATATTCATAATCCAATTTCTAAATTAACATCCAAATTTTCGCTTATCAGTACATAATTTCATTTCATTCGGTAGATCATTAAACAATGTTTTTATAATTATAATCTATTTGATGGAAAACAAAAGAATGTTTTGGAGTTTCAATTGGAATTGTCAGATTTTTAGAATATCTTAAATTATAATTAAATCGACTGAAAATTGGCCGTTTTATTTTTACATAATTAAATGTATATTTTGCCAAACTAAAAAGATAAAATTGATAAAAATTCATCATTTGATTATTACGAAAATCACTAAGAATTTTTAAAAATACAACGAGTCAACATATTAAAAAGATTTATAATTGGTTTTAAATGAGTCACAAAAGTTCCACCCCAAACTGGTATGAGATATTGTAACGTACTTAAAAAGAAAACATTATATATTAAAATCAAATTTTTAAAAGTTAAGACAGTTTTTAACGATCGAATCATAAAAGTAATAGATCTTAATCTAACAAATAAACTTTTTATATGGGAATCCCATGATAAACGATAATCAATTGTAATACCCAAATATTTTGTGTGTTCGACATAAGTCAAGAGAGGACAATGACTACATTCAAGGTTATTACATTTCAAATCTTGATATTTAAGAAATAAATTCGTATTACAATCAGAGTGCAATTTAAAACGCATATATACAGATTTTTTTATATTTAAGGACATATTATTATTTAATAACCAGAAGTTTAATAATTAAAGGTCTAATTGGGCTTCTTTAAAGTTTTGATAATCACCTTTTATATAATGGTTAACTTAGAAATAAAAAACTCTTTCACCACAACGATAATAGATTGAAAATATACAACCTGAAAGAGAGGTGAATAACCTCTCAATAACCTAATAACTTTCAATCTATTATCGTTGTGGTGAAAGAGTTTTTTATTTCTAAGTTAACCATTACAATTATCCACACTTGTCTTTTTTATTATTTACCTTTTATATAGGTCAAAACTAAATCATCAGCATAAGCTTGGTTAGAACCAAACCAATTTAAATGAAATATATCATTTATATAAATTAAGAAAAGAATGGGGCCTACAATAGTTCCTTGAGGAATTCCTCTTTTTAATTTTTCGAATTTACTTAATTTTTTCTGACTCCTAACAGCTTGTTTTCTAATTTTTCAATTGAAAAATGGAAGGAAAAATTCTGCGACCCGGATTCGAACCAGGAACTTCGACTATCATGGCAACTTCAACCGTGACAACTTGATTGTCTTTAAGACACCTTGAGACAGCTTGGCTGTCCGTGGTGTCTGCGATAGCTCAATTGGTAGAGGCATCGGCCATGATAGTCGAGGTTCCTGGTTCGAATCCGGGTCGCAGAATTTTTCCTTCCATTTTTCAATTGAAAAAATCATTACCTATGCTTGGAGACATATCTCCAGTTGATAATTATTATTATTCACTTGTGAGTTCATCAACTTTCTGATGGTTTGGAGTGGAGAAATTCTCGATCTGCGGGCCGGGTTCCCCCCTCCCATTGGGCTTTCAACCGTGACAACTTGGTTGCTCTAAGACACCTTGAGACAGCTTGGCTGTCCGTGGTGTCTGCGATAACCCAATTGGTAGAGGCATCGGCCATGATAATCGAAGTTCCTGGTTCGAATCCGGGTCGCAGAATACGTACTTTCTTTTATGTTTTGATTTAATATTTTTTCAAAGCAGTTATACTTATTTTGTATATCATTTTCTTCCTCTAAACAATCCTAATTACCTCCTGTAATTTTTCCCCTAAAAATTGGTGGTTGATTACCGTTCTATATTTATATTTAATTGCATGAGCGTTATCCACAACGTTACACCTACAACAGATGATACTCATACAATGATCAGTAATATCACTATCAAGAATAAATGCTTCTGCTAGATATGCTATACTCTTAGATATAAAAAATGATCTATGCAAGTCTGAGTATTTGGAATAATTCTTGTGGGAATATTTATCATAGAACCAGATTTTTCTGTGACATAATATTAATATACTTTTGAGTAAAATATTCATCATTATAACTTATTATATCAATAATAATAACTCCAACATAAAAAATTTTCTCTTTTTTATAAGGATCCATTTCTTTACACAGTTAAGAGACAAAATTCAAAATTGAAGTTTGGTTAGAACGGTAACAAGCAAATAATAAAAAATCACCCATATAATCATCAGCTCTACCCTTTAAAATTACAATATCAGCACTTTTAATATGTTTTGGTTGAATTTCTAAATCAGTTATTCTTTTATTCACATACACAACCACTCCACTAGCTTAATATTAAGTTTTGATGACATGAAATATTTAGAATAACCTGTAAGGTTACTACTATATTTAGTATAAATATTTGGCCATGCTTCAGAAAGAACAATAATATGAATTGGGACCTTAAAACTTTGTAAATATGATATTAAATAATGAAAATTTTTAGCTATACTTCTTATATTAGGATTTACAATATTCATACAATCAGAGTATGATTTTGGGATATCTTCTGGATGAACAATACATGTTCCACATTCATTTTGATCAGACTTATTAAATGAAGTTAAGCTATCAGAGCTGTTTGAAAATAATAAATCAATCATAGAAAGAATTTAAAGATTATCTAAATCAGCAATCTTTATAACTTCTATAATTTTACTGTTTATTTCTTTCCTGATCAAAATCTTTGAATGCTTGATCCAAACAAATTGATACTTTTTTTCCTTTGCTTTGTCTCTTACTTTACTAAATAAATCCCAATAATATGGAGAGCAGTATTCATTTATAAAGATCTTATAAGATTCATTACACACAGCAACATCCTTGGTAGTCAAGATTTTATAATTATGTTTCTTAGATTGTATAATTGCTTCTTTAACATTTTGAGCTCTCAATTTGACAACAATTGTCCGATTTTTTCTTTGATCAGTTCTTATCTTGCCAATTCTATTTATGATTTCAATATTTGTCATCTCACATTCAAACTTCAGTTTTTTAGTTATATTTATAAAAATGTCTTTGAGGTTTTCATTTTGTTTTTCTGGGACTCCATTAATCACTAAAGTCGAATTAAACTTTTCTTGTTCATTAACTTTTGATTTTAGCTCTAAATTCTCTATTCTATTTAGAAGGAGCTTGTTTTGATCTTTTACATTTGATAGTTCTTTTTTAACATTTGTATAAGCTGAAGTTAGTTCTGCATCCATGGTCCGCCATTTTTCGTGCACGCTTTTTCAAACTGGTGGTTCAAAAGTTGCTTCATGTAGATCCGGAAAAACGCACTGATTTTGCTTGCCAGTTTCTGTCGATAATGCATGGCCATGGAACATTTTGTGGTCAGATGAACCGCATTTCACACTAGACGAAGCAGTGAATGCTCAAAACTGTCGCATCTGGGGTACTGAAAAACCGATGGTTGTGCACGAAAAGCTTTTGCACTCTGATTACTTGACTGTATGGTGCGGATTCACTTCACATTTCATTCTTGGCCGCTTTTTCTTTGAAGAGAACACTCCTCAAGGCACTAAAAGATGTCCAATCACTAGTGCTCGTTACTGCGAACTTCTACAGCAGAAAGTCCTTCCTGCTTTACAAGAAAGACAATGTTTAGACACTACTGTCTTTATGCAGGATGGTGCGTCGCCCCACATTGCACGACAGGTGAAGGAACTGCTTCATCCTCATTTTGGAGATGATCAGGTGATTTCGAGAACTACTCCACCTGCATGGCCTCCTCGTTCACCGGACTTAAACCCTTGTGACTTCCGGTTGTGGGGATATTTGAAAGATAATGTCTATGAAGGAAGATTGCGGACTGTCCATGAATTGAAAGCAAGCATAACACGCCATATCACGGCGATTCCTCAGGAAACCCTTCGCTCTACTGTGGAACAAGCAATAATGCGCTTTGAACATGTCATTGACACAAATGGAATGCACAAGGGTTCAAGTCCGGTGATTTTATATATTTCTCTGGGTTCAAGGGTTCAAGTCCGGTGGAATGCGCTTTGAAGAAATGCTCTGATTTTATATATTTCTCTGCTTCTAAGTTGTTTTAGTTATTATTCATGCGCCAAACTTTGACGTAGCGGTCAAAATGTGAACTAATTTTTTATTCCAAAATTCTCTTCCCCATGGTCTGTATAACATATATTTCAAGTTTCATCAAAATCTGATTATCAGAACGGCCGCTAGAAGGGTCTAAGTAGTGTCATTTTAACCACCCTGTATCTAAAATATATTTTCATATGGCAAACGAAACTAAGCAGCCTTATATTTTATCCATAGAATACGCTGATAAAGTCTGAGAAAACTCGGAGACCCTAAGATCAATTATCATCCGATTTTGTTCGATTTCACGTGGAATGATTCTACCCTTCTCAGTAGCGTATTAAATATCATCGCCATTTACTCTAAATCTCTCGGACGTCTCCGCTTTTCTAAGTCGTTGTTCTCTTTCAACTCCCTTTTTCCATCCTCTCTCTCGTGATGCCGAGTTTCTCCTTTCATGACGTTTCAATTAAAGCATGTCCTCAACGTTGAGGCTTTCCCACGTGGCAATTTTTTAAAAACAAATTATGGAATCACAGCTAATGCTTTTCGAAATGGCATAAAGCTATTTTATTAAATTATTTTACGAATGCAAATATGTTTTTCTTATACCGTATAAATACGAGGGTCATTTTTAAAGTAAGAGCGGTTTTGTGATAAAAACAAAACTACTATACAGGGTAAGGCTTTCATCTTGAGACAACTGAATATCTCTGAAACTAAGCATTGTACGAAAAAATGTCCGAAATCAAAAGTGAATTTTTTCGCTAGGGAAATTCATTAGTTAAAAAATTACCCCCCCCCCCTTGTGAGGGGGTCTGGAGGGGAGGGGGTAAGTTTGAAATCTTAAATAGGAACCCCTTTTTAATGATACATTCAGATTGTACACAATAATCTAGAAATGTTTTATAATTGGTATTTTTTCAAGTAATCCAACCGTTTAGGAGATAGAGGCCCTGAAAGTGTGGACCTTTTATAGTTTTGAACCCAATTTTATCGATGAAGACAAATAGATAGAGAGTGGGCCTGCAGGCATTCGTATTCTATTTTTTGATGGTCTTTAAGAATCCGAAGTCAGAATTTCAAAAATTCAATATTTTTGGATGCACATGTGCAAAAGTAAATTTTTGGATGCAGCAGTCCTACGGAGACAGAGTCTGTGCGAGTGTATTGAATAATAATGGATTTTTAAATTCTGACTTCAGATTCTTAAAGACCATTAAAAAGTAGAATAGGAATGTCTGTAAGACCCACTCTCTATTTCCAGTTGAGAATAGAGATATTTCCAGTTGAGAAGAGATATTCAGTTGTCTCAAGATAAATGTCTCACCCTGTATATATTTTCAAATTTATTTTTACAGATTCTATGTACCTTAAGCTATTTTTCCACATAGTTTATAAGTTTATTTAAACACTTGTCATAGCGCTCAATGTACTTCCACATGATCACTTTTTAAAAGTTGCCGTGGGTGAAGGAAGTCACGCAGTTTTAACTTGTTCATCGTGGCTGAAATGCAGGCTGCCCATGACCTCCTTTAGATCCAGGAGCAAGTGATAGCCTCTAGATGCGAGGTCCGGACTCTAAGGCGAGTGTCAAAGTGTTCCCAACTAATCAAATTTTTTGACAAACGCTTAAATAAACTTGGAAACTATGTGGAAAAATAGTTTAATGTACATAGAATCTGGTACAGAAAACTCTTTGAAAATATATAGTAGTTTTGTTTTTATTAAAAAATGGTTCTTGCTTTAAAAATGACATTCTTATGTAGGATAAAATTAAATTTTATGTGAAGTATATAAAGGGTTTTCGGAAAATATAGGAAAATAAGTACATTATGCGATTCTATGCATAAATCTAAGCAAAAGTATCTTATCGAAAATGTCTAATACTCAAAATTTTTTAGTCTAAACACATCGCGTGGTTACATCATTTATAAAATTATCATATAATGATAAAATTATCACAAGTGCGCTATATCACGAGGAAACTGCGCAATTGTTGAGATTAAATGACGTTTTCCGCCAGCTTTTTTTTAGCAAACTTCGCCTGACGTTTAGACCCTTAAAATTTGTGTTTTGAACATTTTGCATAAGAAACTTTAAGTTTGTCTTCATGCAAAGGATCACGCTAGGCACTTATTATCCTACAGTTTTCGAACATATTGTATACGAAAATATCACACATTTGTGGCAAATTGTTTTCGAATAAATGAAAAATTAGGAATAATGAAGAATTATGCTGTCAATAATTATAAACACACCTCTTCCAGAAGTGGTACAGCCAAATGCGGTAGGCTACAACATATGCAAATATTGTAATTCAAACATTGTATAAATCATCTTTTGTCTCTGCTTTTTTATTTTACAGATTACACTAAACGGCACGAAAGCGTCATTTTCCTATAGACACATGAAGCATTTTGAGCTGCGTAAACGCGTTGATATCGTCGTTAATTGGTTCTCTAAAGATGATGTAAACTTTGTTGCTTTACATTTCGAGGAACCAGACGAAACTGCTCATAAGAGGGGTGCATTTTCTACAAAAACTAAGGACAAAATAAATGAGGTAGATGATACTTTTGGTTATCTATTGCAGCAATTGCGTAAAAAAAAATTATTATACATTATTGATATCGTCCTTCTATCGGATCATGGGATGAAAAATATCAATAAACAGTCCCAAAACCATCTAATATTGAAGAATTTTGTGAACCCGGAAGAACTACGTTTCATTTCAGTAATTATTTAATTTAATAAAATTTAACGTTCTTTACCTAGTCCTCAATCTTTTACATTCTTAATATTATTTCTTTGTATTATGAAAGACAGGAATCTTATCATTCATAGTTCCAATTGAAAAAGACAATGTGAATGTGATTTACAGAGATTTAAAGAATTGTCATAAAAATGTTGATGTATACTTGAAAGAAGACATACCAAAAGAATATCACTATTCCAACAATCGAAGGATTGCGCCCATTGTAATAATGGCAAAGGAAGCGTTTGAAACAGTTTGGGTAAGTAAAACAAGTTAAGAGGAAAAAGATTTTATCAAACCAAGCTTTTATAATGTTTTATTTAGTGGCAACAATACAGCTTAATTTTGCAACAATAAACAATAGATACATTTACCTCTCGCCATAACGAAATGTCCAATTGTTACAACAATCAATTCGTAGTAATGAGTTAGTACCATTAGAACACGAACCAATGAACCGATTTGAAAATTTTTTTCTTTATCATAAATTGTCATCGATTCTGCATAAGTGTGTCAAATTGCAGCTCCCTAGCTTGTCGGAAAGTTGGTTTAATATTGATTACAAGATTTGACCTAAACAAACTAACACAGCAAAGTTATAAAAAGCTTATGATAAGGCCGTTTCTGCCATTAATAAACTAAGAAAACCTTAAAAACAAATATTTAATTAAATTACATCTGCCAATTAAATTAAAATTAAATGGTAAATTGAAAAATGGAACAAAAGGAATCAGAAGAAAATACAAATCCAATGGATATCTTTGGGCTACATTTTTACTTTTCACCATTGTTGTATATACGGATATCTTTACCTCATGTTTGATCTTGTTTATCAAAAACATCTCCTTAAATCTGTCTTCCAGCGTGAATCTGTTGATAAGTATGTTGATATATACGATGTTTTATATACTCGGGAGGTCAGAACCCTTTCATTGTCCGGCTGTGGGGGAGAGAAGTGATGTAACGTAAATGTAAAAACACAACGTAATATCAATTTGTTTAGTGACACGTGAAAACAACGCTTACAAAAGCTGCTCAAAGTGTCCGCCAGCCATTTCGTTATATGTATTGCATCTTCTCAACTTTGACCCTGGTATGTTGCTAAATAGTCCTGGCATTTTAGACTTCGCCGGCGACTGCAATGGAGGCAACCAGCTCTTCAATTGTAGTGACATGTGTGTCGATGTGTACGATTTCCCCCAGTAATATGATGATAAGGAGCAATTATACATTTATTGCATAAACTGTTGGCCACATTTCAGGACTATATGATAAATGTTCAGAATGGAATGGAACACATGCCTCAGAAGGTAACATTTATTTATTGCTTATTGGTGGATATATTATATATGAAACTGTCTGAATATATTGATTTGTTCATTGCATATAGAATTTATAATTATAAATCGCATTATTGTATTGAGTTTCAAGTACATAACAAGATGCAAGCAGATCAAGAATTTCGTTGTCATCGATGACGCACATAAAGCAGAGACTCCAGTATGTGAAATCTTCAATAATAACCTGTCATATGTCGTCTGCTGGATCTGCTAAAAATGTTCCTTTGACTTTGTTATTTCATAATAGGACGAGGGAATGGTGGGCCATTTTCAGTATCCCATATATACACATATCAGCTACTTATTTATGTACTCTGCCCGTAATTTGGGTAATTGCTCGCTTAAATAAATACCAGATTATTTATTCACTCAGACTGTTCTCAAGTCGTACTTGAACCCAGGATCAATTCCTGGTTGCGCTTGTTTGTTTGTGTTAAAACTCAACCACCGGGCAATGCAATACTGAATTTTCAAGATATTTGCATTGGCTTTTTAAAAGAATAGCTCTGTGCATTTGGCTAATAAATTATGCAAAAGCCATTTTGATAAGGCTTGCGCATAGGCAGTTAAACATTACTTAGTGAAAATGCTCGTATTTCATCAAATAGTAATATTTTTATATTCTGATTACAGGGTGTTGTCTCTACAGTAACTTCCATAGCAAAAAAGAAAGAAAACAATTCGAGTCTTTTCTTATTTGGAAATTTAATTCTCTCACCCATAATGGCATTAACCTTAGCAAAGGCACCATTCTCTCATTAGCTTTGCCATATCCTCTCCAACGTCAGCTTGTCAAGTTTCCCGAAAATGACATTGCATTGGGTTGAAAACCCTCCATGTTATAAACAAAAAAATTTATATAAAATTTCTATTTTTAAAAAACCTTTTATATCTCCATGAATAAAGTGCTCTTTTCATACAAATGAATACAGATAAGTAAAAGAAGCCTCATAATCATATGCTACAGTTACAACGCATTTAAAGCATTATTTTTTACATGATGATCTCAAACATTATTTTTTTTTTTTTGCCTTCGCGACAAAACATTCACTGAAATATATGAGTTGTAATATGCTCTTTACATCCTTGCAGATTCAGATAATTCATCAAGTATTTTTCTAGATATTTCACAAAACATCTAAAATCGAAAGTGTCCAATTACTCTTTGGTAGGTAGCGTGTAAGCGATAGGATTTGTAATAATTTTGATTAAATTTTCACGTATAAAGGCCGTTATTTTTATGATGCTGATGTAGCTGAAAATAACAATTATTCATTCCCAATCTCTAAATCATTTAGCGATTCCTTTATTCTCAGTGACAGAACAAAAAGTACGCGAGTAGGAATATTCCAAGTTGGTGTGTGAAGGAATGTGGAGGGAGTGGTTTCTCAAAAGATCAAAGGAAGTGGACACTTTTTCTTTTGTTCTCAACTTCCTCTGGGTCCTCTGGAACTCTGACCCTTAGGTCCTCTGAGACTCTGACCCTTAGGTCCTCTGGGACTCTGACCCTCGATTTGTATACAGGGGCTATTTAGGCAGGTGCGTCTCTGCTTTTCTATGGCATTACCTTTTTTGGTTTTACTTAGGCCTTCTGGTGTGGTTTTTGGGGGTTGGTCCTTTTGGGTGTGGTCTTTGTTTTGAGTGGTGTTCCTTGTTTCGGGTGTGGTACTTGTTTTGGGTGTTGGTCCTTGTTTTGGGTGTGATCCTGTTTTGTATATGGTCCTGTTTTTGGGTGTGGTGTTCTTTTGGGTGTGATTTTTTTTGGGTGTGGTCCTTTTTTGGATTTGGTCATTTCTGGTTGTTAGTCTTTTGGGGTTTGGTTTTATTTACCTTTGATTTTGAGGTTCCTATTTGATTACGTTTTGATTCGGTTGCCAATGAACGATGTCCAGGTTAGAAACTTTGCATGCGCAGTTGTTTTACTGACATCTGGTGGCTTATTTTGAAAGCGATCAACCGGGTCACCATGTGCGCTGCCAACACTGAGAAACCTGAGTTACCTCACAAAATATTCATCTCTGATACCTCTGATACATTAATTTCTTTTTCGTGACTTAGTTTTCCACAAAGAGATTCTCTGTTTGCATTTCTAGCCTTTGTTTGTTGAGAAGGATTTAATGCAAGCTCAAGCTAAAAAGTTGAAAAAATTAAAATGTTCACGACATTTATATAGTTCAATAATTTCTTCATAAAATATATCTATTCAATCTATTTTTTAACCAAATTTTATAATCAGCCTTTTGATTATGAGATGTTGCATATTTATTAAAACATAAGATATTGCATATATATTACAATAAATATTAGAACTGAAGCTAAAAAATTAACAGTATATGTATTTTGGAATGTATAAATGAAATTTCTATCAATTTATATAGCATATTAAAATCGATTTAATACATTGAACAAAGAGGTAGCATATTCCCGAAATGTTTATAGTCTTTTAATGTTAATCTTAAACGTAATTTACATTTCAACTCTTCATAAAATATTATATTTCAATCTGAAAGCTGTCGTGAAATTAAAGGATAAAATATGTAAAAATTAAAACTATTCCATCAAAATGGAAATAAAAGCTGCAGTAAATATATAATTATTTTGATATTTCAGAAAACACTGCCACTTGGTATATGCAGGTGCTTTACTTTTATAATTTTTGCAGAGAGGCATAGAGTAATTAAGGCGAGTCATGCTTTCAGACCTGGAATGAGGGTTGACCGTGTTGTTACTAGAGGGCTTGCGAGTTACGTGGACATCGTCCATTGTGGATAAAATCACACATCTGGCTGATGATATTTTCTTGATTAACCACGTGATGGCAGCCATGTTCAGGTGACCTAAGGCTGAAAATAAAATTAAGTTCATAATTCTTGGTTGTACCCCAGCACCAGTGTGACAGACAAGGGAGGTCCTGATGCTCTCAACAAAACATGCTTATGTGATTCTGTATCACAACATATACAGCTACGGCTCGAGATTATAAACCACATATGGAGAGGTATGGTTGCCGTACTGGCACCTCAATTTGATTGCCTAATTACTAATTAACTATTGTTTCTTGAGCAACCACATTTTTTCCAAGCCCTTTAACAGTTTCTTCTAAATAAAACTACTTATGTTTCATGGTGTATTGTTTGTTTTTTAATTTTCAGCTAATTGCTGCATTGTTTCAATTGATAGGTGTGCATTAGAGTAGTGTCTAATGCTAGCTAAAAGGAGGGGACTGAACTCGCATATACAGGTTTATAAATAAATACAGATGTGTTCTTTACATAGTTTAATATAAATGTTGGTCATGGATGATGCATTTTCTAACCCCACTAATCCAGCCGGATTTGGTGGTTTGAAAGCTTTAGCTAAACAAACAAATCATTCTGAAAAAGAGACACATGAATGGTTAAGGGGTGTGAGAGCTTATACTCTGCATAAACCGGTTCGACATTATCACCCTCGTAATCACATGCGTGTATATGCTCCATTTGAGCAATTTCAAGTGGACTTGGCCGATCAAACCAGTCTGTCAAAACAGAACGACGGATATAAATTTCTACTTACCTACATCGATGTTTTCTCGCGCTATATATGGGTTGTTCCTCTAAAAACGAAGTCGGGACTCGAACTTCAGAAGGTCTTTCAAAAAATTTTCACAGATGGCAACGTTCCTGTAAAAGTGAACAGCGATAAAGAGAAGGAGTTTTTAAACAACCACGTTCAAGACTATTTTAAATAGCTCAGCATCGATTTCTTTACCACAGAGTCAGATTTGAAAGCTGTTACAATCGAATGATTCAACCGTACGTTAAAAACGAGGATGTTTAAGTTTTTTACATTTCCCAACAAACACAGGTATATCAACGTCTTATCAGACCTCGTGTTAAGCTAAAACAACTGCAACAACAGAGCCCTGGGTATGGCACCAGCTGATGTCAATGAAAGAAATGCTCCAGCTCTATGGCTGAAACAACAGAGTTATTATACATCAGCATCAAAAACAAATCCAAGGTTACAAATTGGAGATGACGTGCGTATTTTGAAAGTGAAAAACATATTCGATAAAGGCTATCTTCCTAACTGGACTGAGGAGGTATTTGAGGTTTCAAAAATCGTTTATAGAAAACCTGTTGTGTATAAAATTAAAGATTATGGTGGTACAAAAGGTGAAAAAGCCTGAAGTTTTTAACATGGAACAGATTATTCGCTGGCGCATGAGGCTCGGTGTTCGCGCAGCTTTTGTGAAATGGCAAGGTTACCATGACAGCATGAACAGCTGGGTTCGAGAGGTAGATCTTTAAATGCTTGACAAGTGGCGTTTGACAGCAGTTGGGTTCGTGAACAACAACCATGTATGAAGACATTGATTTTTATGTTACGTTAACATCAAACTCACCTACTGGTGAGCAAATTCATTCCAATACAACAGCTCATTTTATTACACGACTGCAAGCTACATTTCCAAGGGCGATGGGAGGTTGATTTAACAGGAACACATTTCACGGCCCTTGTCAAGAACATTACAGCTGTAAACAACACTTTCAAAATCGAAATTAAGGATGATCTCATAGATGAACAAGTTGATTTCAACAATGTTTCGCCGGTAAGAATTCCAACAGTTCAGTTTTTCATAATCTAAGTTGAATTGGTCTTACAAGCCTATTTGAAAGATGTTCTCTTTTACCATAACACTTCTTTAGACCAAAACGTCACCATGAGTTTGCCTCTGAATGTAGGGATTTGATTTACCACTCCTGAATTCTGTAAGGTGTTCAATGTTTCGCCAAATACATTCTACGAGGAACGTTTCTCTCTAACTCCAGATTACATCTTGCCATTTAAGTGGGTGTCCGATTTTTCTGTTATATTAAGGTATCCAAAGTCGGCTCCCCTGTACCAAAAAATTGTTAACTTTAAGAGTACCAAATTGTAAAGTAGGGTAGCAGCTATTGATTTTCTAAAAGAGGGTTTTAGAGTGGCAGGTATCGAGACAAAGATGGTTAATATTTTGTATTGTTTACAGGGTCCCAAGACGGTTCATTGAATTCCCAGCAGCTGTCAACATTGGATTTATACCTGACAGGTTTCTGAACAAGAAATTGAAAACACCTATTACTATACCCTTAAATGACACAGATGATGGGTTTATCAGTTGTGTTATTTTTGATCCACCCGACACTCCAGAACAGTGCATCTTAAAAATTCCCGAAGGGTATTATGATAGTCATAGTGATGTTATTGATGCGCTCGTTAAGCTGATTCCATTGAATGAATAGGCTTTTTACAAAATCAATCTCACGCTTAACAAATGTTTTCATTTCAAACACACAGAAGGCCGCTATATTAGTTTTAGCGAGGGTCTATGTTACACATTAGATTTAGAAGCTGAACTTTCTGGCTTGGAACTCGTTATTGGTGAGGGTTCAACCCCAATAGATCTTACACGAGGCATACATGGTTATTATCTATATACAGACATCATACAGCTGCAAGTTGTGGGTAACACATTCGCACTGCTCCTACGAATTATTCCAGTTTCACATGCCAGTCGAGAAGTGATTTATCAGGCTTTTCATTCACCTGACTACTTTCCCTTAAGTAAAAACGTCACAGACACGATTGAAATCGCTGTTCATTCAGACCATGGAGATTTGCTCTCGTTTTGAACAGGCAAAACCGTAGTGAAATTACATTTTCGTAAGAGACAACTGTAATGCGAGGTTGATTTCTTTTCTCTCCTCCTCAATTACTTCAAGATGCATATCCCCTATCATCCGAACCAAGAAGTAATTTCGCGTTACTATTTAAACCAGAGAGGGAATGGCTTACCAGTGTTTAGAGGGCTGGTTTTCCAGAGGGGCAACGGGATTGGTTCAGTATTTTCAAATCTGTTTCGCTTTGCAACACCTTTACTCAAATCCATGGGTAAGATTCTCGGTCGCCATGCCCTAAAGGGTGGTGTTTCCGTTTTTAATGACGTGATACATGGCTGTCGCTGTCAAAATCTCAAACAGTCGCTGTCATCACGAATGAAGCAGGCTGGAGATAGTGCCCTACAGGAAATGGATGCTAGAGTTCAGAGCGCCAGAAGGCATGTTAACAGACAAAATTCAACATTTCCTACTCATTCACACGTAATAAGGCCCAGAGGCAACAGCTTGCACTCTTTCTGAAGAGTGAATACAAATGAAGAGGCCGAATGCAGCGTTCAAAAAAGTTGAAAAACAAGCAGAATTAAAATAAATTTTATCATTGCAATACAAACTAATTTTTTTTACATTAAATTGTTATTTATCGTAATGCAGCCAAGTGAGCTTTGACGTGTCAGGTGCATCCGCAGTCCAGTACACACGATTAATTCTTCAGGGATACTGATATGATGTATCACATTGGTAAACAGAGCTTGCCCAGGTAGAGGTTTCTTCAGGTTGGGGTTGGGTGATAATACGTCTTGTATTAAACTATTAATATTCGATCCTCGTATTGATTTCCCACCGATTGACACAGTTCCTTTTTTATTCCAGGTGATAACATCAGATCTCTTTCAAAGTGTCTCAATGAAGCGTGTACGTGGAGAGGTCTGCTCAACAGGCAAACTCACTACGTTTCCTGGTCATCCGACCTCATTGGGTCTGCTAACCATTGCGATATCTACATCATCGTGGGTTTTATGTTTTAAGCCTGTAGACTTGCGAAAATCGGGGGAATAGATGAGTTGTTGTGGATATAGATAAGTAGGTTTCTCTTGAATGGATTGTGTCGACGGTGTTTGAGGCATTAAAGATGGGTTTGAAGGTGTTTGAGGTTTGGTTTGGGTTGAAAGATTTGTTTGTTTCGAGCAGGCTTCATGGCGTTTTGCTCTTAGGTATTTTTGAAGTGTATTTAAATAAAGGTCCATTTTCTGAAGCACATTCAAATTTGATGCTTTTATAACCTCGTTGATTTGAGAATCCAGTTGTTTATTACGTTTTTTTCAACATCATTGATCACACTCGGTTCAGCCTTAGGTTGGCTATGCTCAGCGGGATGCGATGACATTAGGACGCTCTGGACTGTTGTCACGCGAGCTGACAGCGGATCCTCATCGCGAAGCTGAAGAAGAG
>JAHWFO010112021.1:29836-40631 GCA_023313115.1 Rhysida immarginata | reverse complement strand
TTACCACCTCATTATTAATAGAACACCTCAAAAAACTTTTCAATATTGCCTAAAAAATGCAATTTTTAGAAAGAAACTAAAAAATCCTTCTTTTTCGTCAAAATTATACATGAATATTTCAGGAAAGGTATTTATGAAAATAAAATAGTTGAAAATTGATACGTTGCAATATTTTTACTTTTCATACATAATACTTTATTACATAAAAGAAAACCATTATAAAAATGAATAATAGCAATCATTTCTCAGAGGATAAAAATACATACAGGGTTCGCGGGTCAAAATTTAGATTCTTTTTATCTTCCATATTTTTATATGAATACTACAATCTCTATAGGTACTGTTATAGTTAATTAGATATTTAAACAAGACCGCATGTGACAAAATGAAGTGAGGTTAAAATGTGGTGAGAAAGATATGGGCCGATGCTATTCAAAATTTAACAATTGACGCGTAAATTGCGAGTAAGCGCGAACCCTGCCATATTTTTTTATTATAAAAAAACTATAAAATAATTTTTCTCAATATTCAAAAATATTTTATTCAAAACTAGTATGCACGGAGGTTAAATATATATGAAATTATATTTATAGAAGAGTTTATTGCTCTTGAAATTCAGAAAACAGCACTAGCATACTTGCATTATTATTTGCGTTTCGCCCCCAAATATTTGTTTTCAAATAAAAGGTTCTAAATAGGAAAATATTAATAAACAAAAAATATATTGGAAATTAACTGGAAAATAATGTGTTTAAAATGTCTAGATAGTGAAAAATTAAAAAAAAAAAACGACCTTTATATAAATTTATTTTAGTAACGAAGTTGGTGGCGCGCGGTCCCTGAGACCGCACATACTATACATGCGAATCTAGGGAGGCAATCGTGGATTATGACTTCTAGAAGGGTCTAAGTTGAGAAAATACAGAAGTGGTCATTTCTTTCTTTTAAATTAATAAGAAGATATTCACAAAAAATGTAGTGATGCGGTCCCTGAGACCGCGCGCTATCTTTGGAGTGTTAAAAAGACTTCCGTTTATGTATACCGCAACCGTATTTTAATATTAAATAAATGTAAATAAGTAAATATTTATTTTACTTAAATATAAAAATATTAAAAAATAAAAAAATGAATATTTTAGATATTTATGCCAAATATACAGGGTGTTTCAGAAAGGACTCCCCAACTTTGAAATGACGTAACTTTATAACAGTGAGAGACAGAAAGGTGAAACAAGTGGTATGTTGGACAGACAGGTATGGAATTTCTGATACACGGGTTTGCAAAAATAGTTCCAATATTGACTAATAGATGGCACTACAAGCAGATGAAGCTTGAAATAGTACTCAGAAGTCTCAATCCATGTGACTTTTTTTTTTGGGCCATTTGAAAGACACTGTTTACTCTAGGAGTCCGCAAACGTCGGAGCAGCTTGAACAATTCATCTGTGAGGCATGTGTATCCATTTCAGTAGAGACATTGCAACGTGTGACTTCGAACTTTATCCTTCGGTTACGTCATGTTATTGCTGTGAAAGGTGGCCATATCGAAACCATTGTAATGTGATTGAACATCTTTTCATGTAGCACACTTTCATACACTATTTAAAGGACACTGCTTTGTGACTACAACGCCCTCTAATGTCCAATATTGGAACTATTTTTGCAAACCGGTGTATCAGAAATTCCATACCTGTCTGTCCAACATACCACTTGTTTCACCTTTCTGTCTCTCACTGTTATAAAGTTACGTCATTTCAAAGTTGGGGAGTCCTTTCTGAAACACCCTGTATATTTGGCATAAATATCTAAAATATTCATTTTTTTATTTTTTAATATTTTTATATTTAAGTAAAATAAATATTTACTTATTTACATTTATTTAATATTAAAATACGGTTGCGGTATACATAAACGGAAGTCTTTTTAACACTCCAAAGATAGCGCGCGGTCTCAGGGACCGCATCACTACATTTTTTGTGAATATCTTCTTATTAATTTAAAAGAAAGAAATGACCACTTCTGTATTTTCTCAACTTAGACCCTTCTAGAAGTCATAATCCACGATTGCCTCCCTAGATTCGCATGTATAGTATGTGCGGTCTCAGGGACCGCGCGCCACCAACTTCGTTACTAAAATAAATTTATATAAAGGTCGTTTTTTTTTTTTAATTTTTCACTATCTAGACATTTTAAACACATTATTTTCCAGTTAATTTCCAATATATTTTTTGTTTATTAATATTTTCCTATTTAGAACCTTTTATTTGAAAACAAATATTTGGGGGCGAAACGCAAATAATAATGCAAGTATGCTAGTGCTGTTTTCTGAATTTCAAGAGCAATAAACTCTTCTATAAATATAATTTCATATATATTTAACCTCCGTGCATACTAGTTTTGAATAAAATATTTTTGAATATTGAGAAAAATTATTTTATAGTTTTTTTATAATAAAAAAATATGGCAGGGTTCGCGCTTACTCGCAATTTACGCGTCAATTGTTAAATTTTGAATAGCATCGGCCCATATCTTTCTCACCACATTTTAACCTCACTTCATTTTGTCACATGCGGTCTTGTTTAAATATCTAATTAACTATAACAGTACCTATAGAGATTGTAGTATTCATATAAAAATATGGAAGATAAAAAGAATCTAAATTTTGACCCGCGAACCCTGTATGTATTTTTATCCTCTGAGAAATGATTGCTATTATTCATTTTTATAATGGTTTTCTTTTATGTAATAAAGTATTATGTATGAAAAGTAAAAATATTGCAACGTATCAATTTTCAACTATTTTATTTTCATAAATACCTTTCCTGAAATATTCATGTATAATTTTGACGAAAAAGAAGGATTTTTTAGTTTCTTTCTAAAAATTGCATTTTTTAGGCAATATTGAAAAGTTTTTTGAGGTGTTCTATTAATAATGAGGTGGTAAATTAAGTGATAGATAAAAAATATTCATGAATTTCACTTTTGAACATTAAAAAAAAGTAGTTTCAAAATGCGGTCTCATAGACCGCGTGCCACCACCCGTGTCACAAACACCCGCGCCACCTCTGGAGTGTTTAATGTTAATTCCTTTCAAGCGTTGCTTTTCCAATGGTCACTTTCACTTGAAATGACAAGCCTTCATTTCTTCATTATGATTCACCCCCCTATGACGTTATAGACTTAATTAATTTTGATTTTATCTTTACTGTTTAGAGAAACACGATGGTTAACGGGATAAAAATCGTTTCTTTTCAATCGACCCGCTTTGGTTTCTTCCTTGTCATGAATATTTATCTTCCTTTGACCTTAATGCATTGATCACTTTCATTTGAAAGCAGTTTTGTTCAAGTGCTCATAATCTATATTATTAAGTAGCGGAATTATGGAGCTACTTATTAGTTTTATATTGTCCCTGCGTCCCCTTCATAATTTCTACATTTTTTGAGGTAGAAGGTTGAAATTCGGAATGTAGCTTACTCTGAACATGTCCACTTTCACTATTTAGTTTGGTATGATTGATCCACTAGGGTCGGAATTACGGGAGTGTGATTCAGAGAGGACAAAAGATCTATGCGCTCTTTAGGTACGTAAAAGAGTGAAATTCAGTATCCAGATTCCTTTAGGCAAGATCTACATTACTGTGAAGTTTAGGTTCAATTATTCCAATGGGGTCGGACTTGCGGGCGTGGCAGTCACTTGGTTGGCAGAACTATGGCAACATATGGCATGTAATATGTCATTCGATCAGAAATGATGAGAAAGGAAAGAAGATACGAGCTTTTTACATTTTCTACATACTAGCTTCGAGAAAATCAATTTTTGATAAAAAAAAAAAACTTGGGGGAAGGTAAAAAGTGCAGATAAAGTGATAAGGGGACCAATTCTTCCGCTACTTAATAATTAAAATACCAAGTAATGATTAAAGATAACCTGGTTACTATACCGAATGAAATTCTTTTTTTTTAATTTGAAAAATGACATATTTCAGAAATCCGATAATAAGTCATTATCTACCTTCATCTGTTCTTGTCATCACATAATGGTCATTACTTTTCAAACTTAAAAACTATGTTATCAATCAATGGACATTACATTTTAATGAGAAAAAATATCTTTGCCGACCATTCAGAACAATTTTCATATATTTGGACCAACCATCCAGCAGCGTTTGCCCTCACGATGTGTAAAGTCATTGTGTGCCCGTTCGGGTCGTAGAGTTATAGTGGCTAAAATGAACTCTGTACTAGAGTTCAGCAAACGATACCACAGTTTAAAATATAGCCTGTGCCATATCTCGATATTAAAATAACTTTTGTGCTATAGAATGTAATTTTGTTACAATCATCGTTCAGCTGAAACTAATTAGATTACCCCCCCCCCCCTCAAGGGGTAAATTTCCAAAAATCATGAAACACGTCTTTCTTAATTTCTTACCAGAGAGCCAAATGCCAATTTTCATGGATATAATCATGGATTTAACTTAAAAATGAGGGATTTTCATACAAACTTACATCCGTTATCTTTCCCCCTTAGGAGATGAATTTCGTAAAATCCTTTCTTAGTGAGTCTCTACATTTCTGAGTCTCTGTATACAAGGTGTTTCCTTTGCTATATACCAATAATGAAAGATCATAATACTCCGATTTGTTTCAAATTTTCGACACATTGGCATCAGGATACTGATGTTTGTATCCTAAACCTTGATTTGACCTCGATTTGATACGGTCAGATCGTACCATGATTCATAGCAATTACTAAGGACAAATGGCCCTCCTTTCATCTTTTCTTGCAATTAGTCAAGAGTTCTCCCCATGGTTGCGAAGGATTGCCGGTGTGATCATTTGAAATGCTTGCCTTCAGGTCTTCCAGAGAGGTTGGGATGTTGGGAATAGGTATACGGTGTTTGATAATATCCTACATAAAGAAATCAGGTTTCAGATCAGGAAAGTTCGGGGGCCACGGAATAGGCCCATCTCGTCCGCACCATTGAATGTTGCATTTAAGAATTCCCGCATTTCCATAGCCCAATGCAGTTTTGCTAGCATACATGATGACATTTTCTACGCACTCTACCGATTGGTGTGCCTAACGGATATATAGAAAAAAATACCAATGCAAAAATACCAATACATAGCGCAATGCAATCATTGTTGATAATAGTTGGGAAGCTTCTATTTTGTTACAAGGTTCCAATCATGGTTTAGATTTTCTACTTTTACAAGAAGAAAGCTGAAATAAATTTAAGGCTAAAAAATGGTGGAATAATAGAGTATTAGAGCTCTGGAAGATTAAAGTAGCTTGTTATTCTGAATTTACAAAATCTCTTAACAGTTACCAGAATAAAACTCAAAACAGCTAATAGAAATTTTCGTTTTGAAATTCGTAAAACTAAAGGAAAATTTTTGCTGTTTGTAAAAATGAGTTTGATTTGTGGAAATTATTGCAAACTACAAATAAGAAAAAAATCTGAAACATTCCCGAAAGATTATTGAGCAAATTATTTACTTTTATTGACCTCACTTGTTAATATTACAGATATGAAAATTAAATTTTCAGAAATGCCAGCTATAACAGTGAACCATCTGTATGAAATAATAAGTAAGATGAAACTAAAAAATAATAAACGTGATGATTTTTTCGTGAATATAGTATTTCGAAACTGGGGTCCTATTGGTACATCACCCTTTTGTCTCTTTTTGCAAGCGATTCTTGAAGTTCAAAAATTCCCAGAACTATTTAAAAGAACTCAAATAAAACCTATTTTTAAAGGAGATGTTACTTCAAAGCAATAATAACGGAAAAAGCAATTTTTGCCTCCTTAGTTGCTTATTTATGGACTGAAATTCCTATTTCACAATATGGTGGCAGACCTAAGTCATCGATGTTTTATTTATTATTCAAGATATACTGGAGGGCTATAATTGCCCTTAAAAATCATAAGGTGCTTTATGTTATTATCACTGATTTGATACAGTTCCTCACGACTTATTAATTAATGAGTTAAAAGCCACTGGTCTTGATCCAAAATGGATGAAGTTACTTATTGATTATTTGACTTCACGAACTAATTTCATTACCTTTGACAATAAAGAAGTTAGTTTAAACTCTTCTAGAGGTATTATGCAAGGCTCGTATTTGAGCACTACTCTATATGCAGTTGCTACTTCGGCCATCCATAAGCTTCCTTTATAAGAGTTAGCAAAATTTTAGGAATCTTTTTTGATACGAGGTTAACGTTTAAAGAACATACTGAAAATTTAATCAGCAAAATCAATAAAGCTACGTATTTGATTAAAAAATTAAAGAGAATATTAACCAGAAGAGAGGTCATTATTCTAATTAAAGCAATTATAATTTCGAAATTAGAATTTGGTATTATTTTATGGTCTACATCTTGTAAACATCATTTGAAGAGACTTAAAATTAAATACAATAACATTATTCGAACAGCTTTGTCCTTAAATAAATTTACGGAAACTTGCAATGATAAACATCATTATGGTTGATCTTCCTACTTTCGATACTTAAAGCTACTTTGCGATAAGCAATGATAAACATCCATTACATATAATTTCCCATTGGTTGAATAATAAAACATAGACCCGTTCTTCTCAGAAATATAAACTAATTCCACCGTTTGTTGTTAGTCCAAAGTTAAATAGATTTTTTCCAGTTGGAATAAGTTACCCAAGCAGATTAAATTTGATCTTATAAATTGTTCTACTCAAAATTTTATAAATCATAAACTGCATGTAAAACATTTAATACATAATTACAACCCCTGGCAAAAAGTTTGCGATAGTTACTGCCGATTCGCTGGCGCGCGATGTTTGTTGATTTTTTAAAAATAAAGATACACAATTAAACGATACAAAAATTAATATATGTTTATTTGGGGGATTTACATTACACAAAAATTAGATGATGTTCTAAGAAGATAATTACACTGAATAAAAAATTAAAACCAACACCCGTGGTTGGAAAAATGTTTGCGATAATGAAAGACGTGGGAAAAAAGTTTGGAATAATTTGTAAACAATGAATTTAGTATTGCATTGCACCACCCTTAGCTTTTATTAATGCTTTGAAATACTTAGGCATTGATTCAATAAGGTCTCTTATGTAACACCCTTCAAGTTCAGACCAACTGGACTTTATTGAAGCCGACAATTCTTGTTTGTTTATTGGGTGTTTATCCTTGACGTATGTTTTCAACTTGTACCAACAATTTTCGATTGGGTTCATGTCGGGGCTGTTGGCTGGCCTTTCAAGTTAGGGTATTTGAATGGTAGCAAGATGCGCCTTCATATTTTTTGAACAATGGCAAGATACGATGTCATCTTGGAAGATGCACTGATCATCTCCAAAATGACCTTCAACTGTTGGAAGAAGGAGGACATCAATAATATTAATGTATGCTTCTGAGTCGACTGTTACCTTCATTATGTACAGTTTGCCTCTTCCTTTAAAAGAAATATAACCCCAAACAATGAGTCCTTATGGATATTTTTCTTTGCTGACTAGGCAGTCATCATTAAATTTTTCGTTTGAACGCCTCCAGACAAATTTCCAGCGTCGTCACCACTTGATAAACAAATCCGGCTTTAGTCAGAAAAAATAACTTTCCTCCAATTGTCCACTTCTTGTAAGTTCTTGCCCATTTCAAACATGCCTGCTGGTGTTTCAAGTTAGACGCGGCTTTGTCTTCGTTTTCCTCGAATGAAACCAAGTTCATGTAGTCGATATCGAGGAAAACGAAGGTTCTGTCACAAACGCAAACATGAGATGTCTTCTTCCACTCGTTATTTATCTCTTTCAATGCGTTTTTCTCATTTTTTTTTTAGATTTCTTTTTCAGTTCTCTTCTGGCGTTTGCTAGATTTCTTCGGTCTTCTGATTTTGGATTGGTCTGGACATGGCCTGTTGCTCGGAATTTTTTCCTTATAGTCGAAACAGTAGATTGATCACATCTCAACAAGTTTGCAACTTCAGTTTGAGTCTTTCCCTCATCTAGCATTTTCACAATGCTCATTTTAAGCTGTTGAGACAGTTCTTTAACGGGTTCCATTTTATGATCGCAAATTTTATTTTTATGAAATATTTTTGTGAACTATTGCCTTCATAAGCGTTATGTTTATCACCTAAAAATTAATGGTATAATCCTTTCTAGTTGCACCACCGTAGAAAATATTGGCACTAAATTATCGCAAACTTTTTTTCCCACGTATTTCATTATCGCAAACATTTTTCCAACCAGGGGTGTTGGTTTTAATTTTTTATTCAGTGTAGTTATCTTCTTAGAATATCATCTAATTTTTGTGTAATGTAAATCACCCAAATAAACATATATTAATTTTTGTACCATTTAATTGTGTATTTTTATTTTTTAAAAATCAACAAACTTCGCGCGCCAGCAAATCGGCAGTAACTATCGCAAACTTCCATTTTACTTCATCCCATTGGGATGCAAATTGTAAATAAATAAATAAATAAATAAAATAAAATACCCTGACAGATTATTAATTTTTAGATTTTTGAGAGACTTTTCTCCAGTTTTGATTTTTTTTTTTCATTATTGTGCTAGTATTAAACAGCTGTATGTTAAATTTCAACTTTACAACTTACTTCCAAGTTGCATTTTAAAATCGGGCAAACATGTACACATAGTTTCATTGTGTTATTTATATATAGATAAAGAAAACATCATTTTATGGTATGTTTCGTGGTCATATAAACGTTACGAAATATCGAAACAGCACTTAGAGAATTTAATTTTAAGAAACAAACTTTTAAAGGCCTTAATTTTATTGCAACCCTATACTGACTTGTTATAAATAATTTCATTAACAGCAACACGGTCTGTAATGTTTTAAATGACCTCCCGCCGGTTTCGTGTGTCTATTGAATTCCTTTATTTTATGTTTCCATTGAAAGGAAAGACGTTTAATTTTGCGCAACTTCAAAAAAAGAAACCGTAAACTAAAACCAGTTGCGTAATGGGTTTCTTGGAAATTACACCTGATGCCCGCCCACGTTCATCCATCCAATCCTTCTTCCAAAGGTGTGGCCTCGCAGAGTAGAGAAAGAAATTTGCTCGTTCTTTCAAACTCATCAACAATTAAGAATTAAATGGAATTGTGGGGAGCGTGTAGACCTTCGTCGCTAATTGAATGCTAAATTACGAAATGAATGAAAAAAATGAACTATACCAAACCAGTATTTTTATTATTCCTTCACTAATATTTGAGGTTTGTTTTTTTAGAAGGGCAAATGAATTTGCGAATAAACTCCTGACCTACTATTGTATCGTGACCACTCGGGATTGGTTTTCCCCATTCATTTCCTCAATGGGCTTTCCCCGCTTTATCCAATTTGCTTATTCTAATGAGGAACAAAGCGGGGGAAACCAATCTAAAAAGGTTTTCTTTAACCTTCAGTAAAAGGAGTAATACAAATTTTCGTATTGGTTTTGTATAGTTCGTTATTTTCCCATTCTTTTCGTAATGCGCCGATTAATTTTTATATATTAAAAGAGAATCTGTTTCTCAGTACGTGACTCATTCTGCAAACAGTGCAACGTGTTTAACATTGAAATGACCACCGTGTGAAAGATCTCTATGCACGCAGCTGGTGACGAAGATAGTCACGATCCCAAGAATTCCATTTACACAATTGTTGACAGTTTGAAAGCCTATGAGAAAAATTGAAATAAGTAAATGTTAAATAGTAGAGAAACAAAGATAACTCAGAAATTATTTCAAAAAAAGTTATAAAAATTTTACAAGATCTAAGAAAGAACAAAATACTTAATGACGATGATTATAAAAAATATTACCCAACCATCTCACAACCAAATATATTCTATGGACTTCCAAAAATACACAAACCTGATTTTCCAATAAGGCCAATAACATCTTCCCGAAACTCAGCTACTTATGGTCTTTCTAAATTTCTACTAAATAAATTATCTCCTATCTTTGATTTCCCACACACAATAAAAAATTCATTAGAAATTAAAAATGAATTAGAAAAATTAACAATTCATAAAAATTGGAAAATCTATACTCTAGACATAAAATCAATGTATGATTTTGTTCCAATTAAAGAAATTAAAAAAATTATTAAAGAAAAATTATATAGCATGAATTATAAAGTCAAAGATATAAATTTATTATTATCAGCTCTTCAACTAGTCTTATATCTGAAAACCAAATGAAATTTAACAATAACTTATATTCACAAATAAAAGGTTTACCAATGGGAAGTTGTCTATCTGGATTTTTAGCTAACATTTATATGGATGTCATTGAAAAATTACTATTACACTCTAATTTAAACAAAAAAATAATTTTATGGAAACGCTACATGGATGATATCTTCATAATAATAAAAAACAACGAAATAGACCCAAGTATTGAATATCTAGAAAAAGTTTCTGATTACAAATTTACTAAAAACACCATGGAAGATAATAAAATACAATATCTAGATTTAGAAATTGAAATTGATAATAACTCAAATTTTTCTTTTGATATTTATATTAAACTTACAAGAGGAAATATCATGATTAACTTTAAATCATTTCAACCTATACATTATAAAATCAATGTAATTAATAATTTTTTATAAAGAATTCATAGAGTGTGCTCCACGAAAAATATCACACATCAATTACTAAAATTAAGAAAAATGCTAATTAAGAATAACTACCCCATTAAATTTATTGAAAAAAATTTTTTGGAATTTTTACTGGAAAAACTGCTTACAAAAAAATAACCAAATCATTAATTTAAATC
>JAHWFO010112021.1:0-29826 GCA_023313115.1 Rhysida immarginata | reverse complement strand
CTGGAAAAACTGCTTACAAAAAAATAACCAAATCATTAATTTAAATCAAAATTATAACTATATAACATTTAATTATCACCCAAAATTAAATAAATCTCTTAGAAAAATAATAAAAAGAGAACAAAAAAATAATATAAAAATTGCTTTCAAAAATAAAAAAACAATAAGAAACTTTTTACTAAACAGAAAATTAGAACAAAATAATAATAAACATATAAAAAATAATGTTATCTATAAAATTCCTTGTAAAGAATGCAATGATCATTATATCGGACAAACAAAAAGAATTATGAAAAAAAAGAATTGATGAACACAAAAATGAGATAAAAAAATGTAATGAAAATAACCAATTATATCTACATAAGAAAAACAAAAATCATGAAATTGATTGGGAAAATACAAAAATTTTAGGAACTGAAGAACATTGGCAAAAAAGATTAATTAAAGAAAGCTACTATTAAATTAAATTAAATTCCATCTTTTAAATTTACAATTATCTTTAGAAATGAGCAGTAACATGAGATAATGGAGATTTTTAAATCTTCAAATCCAAAACGCCCGTCGCCTATGATATTAATTTTTTGATTACACAGGCATAAGGTATTCCAACGGTTTTAAAGTAATTTGGGGTGCTGATTCCAAATCTGGCATCAGTTTTTGTCTATCACATCAGGTTTTTGAAATATCAAATATTGCATTTTTATAAAAACAGCAAATTTATTAACAACACTGGTCAACAAAAAATTAAAAAAATAAAAAAATTCTGGCCTGGACTTTTGCGGATGTTTTAGACTAATTTCAGGGTGCTGAATCTAAATCTGATCTCATATTTGCTCTATCACATCTCATTTTTAAGCTACCGGCGTATCCCATCTTCATTAATTTTACCCGAAATTAACTCTTTGTTCGGGTCGTTCTACACGCACGCATAGACTCTGTTTATCTTCATAGGACTGCTGCCCCCAAAAGTTTACTTGGGCACTAAAATATTTTGAAGTTTTGAAATTCTGACTTCGGATTCTTAAAAACCATCAAAAAATAGAATAGGAATGTCTGCAGACCCACTCTCTATCTCTTTGTCTTCATCGATAACATTGGGTTCAAAACTTTAAAAGTTCCACACTTTGAGGGCCTCTATCTCCTAAACGGTTGGATCAATTGAAAAAACGCTAAGAATAAAACATTTCTCGAATATTGTGTACAATCTGAATATACCATTAAAAATAGGGGTTCCTGTTTAAGATTTCACAAGGGAAGGGGGTAATCTTTTAACTAATGAATTTCCCCCGTGAAATAATTCTCTTTTGATTTCGGACATTTTTTCGTACAATGCTTAGTTTCCTGTATATCAATAGCCTACATAACTAACTTTAAATGATTATATCTCGTAAACCAGTGCCCATTAGCATATCTACTGGACCTAGACTGTTAGAGAACAAGATTAGATCGCAAATCAGGGACGCGCTGCTTCCAGTATTGATACACGAACCTTTGAAAATTAGCTGATAAGTCAAAAATGCTGGCATTATCAATCACATTATATGACTTGAGAATTTAAATTTTAAAAATTTCTAAAACTTAGAAACTTTGCGCTGCAACAAATTAAAACTTTGGGTATTTCCAGAATACCAAATCCAAATGCCATACATTATTTTGGACAGAATCAAAGACTTGAACAGAGTCGAAAACGTGAACGGATTTTCAAAAATTTGATAATATCTTACAAATTCCAATTCTTTTGCACACTTCTTTGAATAATAATAATAATAATAATAATAATAATAATAATAATAATAATAATAATTAATAAATTGCGTTATTAATTTATCTTCTTGTTATTAGCTTATAATTGAAATATTGATTTTCCTCTCCTCGACTCTTTACACTTAAAGCTAAATAATGATGACGTTACACAAACATATCGAAAATTATAATTTATTATTGAAGCTTATGAATCGTATCGTACATACAGGACACGTGGGTCGTTTCTAGGTGTCAAATCTCACAAAGTTATAAATTTATGAAGTTTTGTGTATATTTCTATTTCTATATAAATGAAAAACGAGACTTCAGCTTTTTATAAATGTTTCGTAGAGAACTGTGCACCTTTGATATGCGCGTGTCATAACGAAAGTGTGAAGTATAAATTAATCTTCGATGGTTCTCATTCTCGGTTGCTGGCATTTATTATTACTCCGCCCGCGATCGTTCAACTTGACACCACTGGATCCCCCCCTTCGTTTTGCGTAGAACATTAGGCAAGACGCTAATGTAAGTAGGATTTCGCTAATGTAGTTTTTATCCTTTGTTTTATATAAGAAGTAGTCAGATTGAAATCTTTCTTTCATAGCACGAGGTAGGTGCCGTCACGAGGAAATAAATATTTAGTATATTACACAATCTTTTCATATTATTAATATTATTACACGTAAGCGCATGTTTTTGTATAGCAAATGAATTATTATCTTTTATCCAAACTTGTGACGTCATTTTCAAAACGAGTTCACTTTTATCAGAGCATCTTATCTGTTCTTATTCCAAGTTGTGATATAATAATACACGGATGGTCCCTACTATTATAGGAAGTGCATGACATAAACTGGGTTACCTCTACTATGCAATGTTTTTGTTTGTTTTGTTTTTTTTTCCTGGTTGAACTGAATTATATATTTTTCCCTCTTCCTTCAGGCTGGGGTCTCCGAGTTGAGGGACGGTAGAGATGTATACCGACGTGGATTGAGCAAGAGTTTTTTGCTTCCAGTCGCTTTCCTCTTAAGCAAGAGAGGCCGGTCCTCGCTGGCGCAGGGCAAGAGGAAAGGAAAATTAAGAAAAAGTGCGAAGATTGCGACGACAGAGGCCATTACACCGAGCACGATCACAACTGAGTAGATGCTGCTCATGGCTTCGTTTGAAATTACGTGCGAGCTGTCTAATGAAAGAGGCGGGGCGGGGACGAGGAATGGGTCGTCGAGGCATCTGAATTCATCAGCTTCGATCTCGAATACCCTTCGCCCTCCTAATGTTTCTGGATAGCCGTCCCTGCAGGTGTATGTATCCGGGTTGATGAGCCGCCTGCTCTGGTTGAATAGCCAGTAATAGGTAGGAAGGAAATTGCAATCGCAGGAGAAGGTGTTCCCAGTCAGGTTGACAATGACGTGCGGGTGGTTCTGCAGCACCTCGATTGTCTCTGACGGCAGCCGTCGCGCTTTGTTGAGGCTGAGATTTAATAAGCGAAGATTCCGAGGAATACACGAGTCGTTGTTGAGTTCCATGTGAGAGTCTAGCAAGGAGGTGTTGACGATATGGAGCTCCTCCAGCCCTGTAAACAGGCAAAGAAGGGATTGCAGGTTGAGCTTTTGGTGGAAGTTGCGATTGTTCAACATGCGGAGGTGCTTAACATCGGGATAGGTTGTGATGATGTTCGGAGGTGTGAGAAACAGGTCGGTCGTGGGAACGTGATCCAGGTCACTCTCCTCTACGATGATCGCTTCGGTGCTTGGCGGCAGGTGAGTCACGAAATCGGCCGACGTGAAGGTAGCTCGGCGGCAGGAGACGGCGAAACGCGTCGTCGATCCGTTGTGGCTCCCTTCGACGCAGGTACAACCATCGGTGACACAGTCCGTGTGCGCATTCATGTCAGTTCCGTAGGGGCTGATTTTCGCCGTTGTCAGCTGGCATAACAATAACAGGAGCACGAGCACCGCTTGCGCTCTTAGTGAGCGCATGGCCACGGGACGTCTTTCCTGGCAGGCAGGCTGAATACAAATGCAGAGCTTCATTCGAGTTGGGAAAAAAACGAACGTGGCCTTCGGCCAACCAATTGGCGGTCGCAACTCGGACGTCCTTCACCTGTACAGTTGCATCATAGGTTTCACGAAACGGAAAATCCTCAACGCAATAAAGTTCAAAACGAAGAAAAAGAAAACAAAACCTGCCTCCAAGGCAAATTTTACGATACTTTTCTGAAGAAGAAGAAGAATGAAAAAAAAAAACAAAAAAAAAAACTAAATCCGTTGAATGAAGAAGATTGCGTCAGGGAGGATTGTGGGAGTGAACTCTCCAGACATCAAATATTTGAACAATTGGAAGGAAAGAGGATGTCGAAGTTAAAAGCTGCTGTGAGAGGAAGACAATTCAATCGGAGCCTAAATCATCATCATCATCATTATTATTTCCTTTTTTTTTTATCCTCCGTGGATTGGCGGGTGAATCCGTGACGTCAATAGAAACCATTAAGTTCAATCAGTAAACAAGGCTGAATTCATTCTTCGCCTTTCCGATTGAGTTCTAATTAGGTGCTTAGAATGCGATAGGAATAGAAACGATATTAAAGATCGTGTTCAATGCAAGTTTTTAAAGAGGGAAAATATTTTTTATTGAATTGTAATAAGCTACGAGAATTTAATTTTTTTTCCCATACAATTTAGCTCAAACCAAAATCGCTTAAGAAGAATCCACAAGTCGTTTTTTTTTTCTTTAATATCTTTGTTTTAAATTATTATCTCCGGAGTATGTGGTTATCATTGTAAGGTGATTCATGAATCAGTTTACCTCGGGAACAAGGACTATGAAATTGTTCCTGTATTTTAAGATCCCGTTTTTAACCGACTTCAAAACAAGATTAAACAAAGTATAAAAAAAAACGACTTTGATGAAACTTTCACTATCGTCTAGCTATAACTGGCCATATCTTGAAAACTACTGAAGCGATTTTGATGAAACTTGGACTGTTCCCTAAGTTGAAAGATACTTAATCCAATAAAAGAAGAATTATTGCAATTCGATTTCTAGTTTCTGAGAAATGCGTGGACAAACAAACAAACATACATACATACACAGTTGGTATACATGTTTAGAAGCCTACATAGACTAATATGTACGATTATTGTGCAATTCCAACAATATTCATATATGTTAGTCTATGTGGACTTCTAAACAAGTATGCCAAGTTTCTTAAGTGTGTTTTATGTATGTAAGTTTGTTTGTCCACGTATTTCTCGGAAAGTAGAAATCGAATTACAATAATTCTCTTTTTATTGGATTAAGTACCTTTCAACTTAGGGAACAGTCCAAGTTTCATCAAAATTGGTTCAGTAGTTTTCAAGATATGGACTGATTATAGTTAGACGATAGTGAAAGTTTCATCAAAGTCGGTTTTTGTAACAGACTTTAAACAAGCAGAATACATTTAAAGAATAAAAAAAACCGACGACGTGTTTTTCCAGTGATTGATACACAAATAACAGTCCATATCTTGAGCCGACTTTGATGAAACTTGGACTGTTCCCTAAGTTGAAAGATACTTAATCCAATAAAAAAAGAATTATTGCAATTTGATTTCTAGTTTATGAGAAATACATGGACAAACATACATACACACATTTATGAAATTTGGCACACCCGTTTAAAAGCCCGCATAGACTAACATATACGAATATTGTGCAACTCCAACAATATCACATACATACGCATCGAATTGATAAACTTTTTTTTGAAGTCTGTTAAAAAGGAGGTCATCAATTCGATGCGTATGTATGTAATATTGTTGGAATTGCACAATATTCATATATGTTAGTCTATGTGGGCTTCTAAACAAGTATGCCAAATTTCATGTATGTATGTATGTTTGTCCACGTATTTCTCAGAAACTAGAAATCGAATTGCAATAATTCTTTTTATATTGGATTAAGTATCCTTCAACTTAGGAAACAGTCCAAGTTTCATCAAAATCGGTTCAAGATATGGACTGTTAAATGTGTATCAATCAGTGGGAAAACACGTCGTCGGTTTTTTTTATTCTTTAAATGTATTCTGCTTGTTTTATTTGAGTTGACCAGTGTTTTATTTTTTATGTTTTAATTTTTACTAGCTGAAAACCCGGCGTCGCCCGGGACTTTACTTATCCTCCTGTTGGGTTGACTTGCCTCAGATTAAAATATCCATTTTCACCACCGGGAAATATCACTGGATACATAAGATCTCATCTTTCCTTCGAAGTTTCCCTTGCCCCTGACGTAGAAGTTCTGCTCTAGACGAAGCTCCCGTTGTTCAGATATTCCCGATGCCCGTTTGTCTATTAGCTGCAGGCTTTTTAAGTACAAAATTTCTCATGAGAGCCAAACAAGTTATTTACAAATAAAAATTTGTCTTAATGTGAGGAGTCCGCAAATATCGAATTTATTGAGTTTGATTCGCTGATATGACCATTTCTTCATTAAAAAAAATATCATCTCTTAACCAACTGTTATAAAAAAATTCGTCAAGGCACAGTTTAAGCTACCCTTCAATAGTGTTTTAATTTCATTTGCTTCTGCTTTTTGCCGTTTCGGAGGAGTTATTAAAATCGGCCACATTCGAACATACGTAGAGACGGATTTGCTTTTTCTCAAAAATTCAACTTATCTTTTCAAATCCATTTTAGAGAAAATAAATTTTTGAGTTGGGGAAACACATTATACAGTTTGCAGTTTCCTAAAATGAAAATAACCCAGGAGATCCATGAGATCACTTAATTTCATCAAAATTGGGAGAATATATAATTTCATAAAATGTGAAACAATTATCTATGACAATCCACTATAATTAGATTAAATTACATTACTTAAAAGTTCGTCTTCCAAGGTTGATGCAATTGGACTAAAATGTTCTTGATCTAATATGCAATTCGACTTCAACCCAATTATAAAATTTTCAATTAACATAAGTCCAATTATAAATTTTGCTGTATTAATACCAATAAGCAATTTCCAGATCAATGTAGTTTTTTTTTTCATACTTGTTAGCTCTCAAATCAAAACTGGTTAAAAAGATTTTATTATTCTTACGCAATGAAAACATTTCCATGTGAATGAGCGTGATGAATTGTTAATGACAAAAGGAGAATTAATCCTTGATCCATTTAATCATTCGTTCTAACACTCGTCCCAGTTTTTGATTTAAATAATGCACACGAAAGAGAAACTTAGTCGAGTCTGTGATGTTCGCTTTAAAAGAAGCGACTAATTCAACTTTAAAGACTCTATTGAACTTTGATTGGCTTAACAATGGAAAAGCAATTGGCTGAAAAGCCCAAAAGACAGGGCTTACAATTACTTAATTGCTTCTATCAAACGCCAGCCTTTGCTATTGAACAGGATTTGAAGAGAAATTGTGAAATGTTTCAATAGAATTCCGTAGTTACTTGAAGCGATAAAATTGGACGTTATTACAAGGTGGTTAGAATTCTGTGTCCAAAATGTAATCGAATTTTGTGTGCATACAATCCCGACCACGGGATTTCGGTTTCTTAAATTAAAAAAAAAATAATTCAAAAATTCCCGCTACGACGACATTTGGTGCTAATGATGCTTTCTTTAATTTGCATATTGGACACACAACTATCAATTTTAATGATTGCTGGATTGTAATAACCTAGCAAAAGTTAATTTTTTTTTTCATTGATTGGGTTTCTAATCTTGTTTCATCAATTTGGATTAGCGACAGGTCATAATGTATGGTTTCTGTGTAACATTTCGTACATCACAGGCGGTGAGATTGTAGCTGAAGGGATAGGGCATCTCTTTGTTTCTTAACCTCTTGTTAATGTTCGTATTTGTTTGATGACCTATCCAGGATGCATATTAAAGCGATATTAGTATTAAATGTCACCCTGGCGGAAATTTTTGAACTAATTTTTTGTTTAATGGACTTCGTACGAAGAGACGTCACTTCCTTAGTGATTCGCCATCTTGGTTCCACACAGCCGTTGCTAGGAAGAGTTTAAATCATTTTCTCCTTTTGAAATTAATTTTGGGTCGTCATAAAAATCGTAGCAATAAAATATGATTTTATTGCAGACATTCTGATCGCTTATGTAGCCAAACTAGTCTCAGAATCAGTATATCTAATGCTTAGCAACGACATGTGTGGAACCAAGATGGCGCGTTGCCAAGGGGTGGAGCTAACTGTTACGTCACTCGTGCGAAGTCGAGGCCAACGAGAGACAGGCCAGGCAACACCACCACCTGAAGAGAAAGCCTGAGCATGGAAATGTCATAGGTAGTCATCTTTAATCGCATTTCTACCAATAATAAATCCTAAATTATGACTAGGTATGATGATGTAACAATGCATAAAATTTTCGCGCTCAGGCTTTGAGTAGAGATGGTGTTGGGCCAGGGCACTCAAGTCACATGATTATCGGGGTCCGGACAACAATCCATCCTTCATTGTCTCCATCATGGATTTTAACAATCAATATTTTTTTGTTAGTTGGAAACAATGAAGGATGGATTGTTGTCCGGACCCCGATGATCATGTGATTTTTGAGTGCCCTGGCCTGTCTCTCATTGGCCTCGGCGAAGTCCATGAAAGCAATGGAAGTACAGGCAACGCCTCCTATAAAGAAAGCCTCGGCACTGAAACGTCATGCATTGTTACATCATCAAAAGTCGACCGTAGCCCATGTGTCTTCCTCGTGGGCTACGAAGTAGACCCAAGGCCAACGAGAGACAGGCCAGGGCACTCAAAAGTCACCTGACCATCGGGGTCCCAGCAACAATCCATCCTACATTGGTTCCAACAAACGAAAAAACACTGATTGTTAAACTCCAAGATGGAGACAATGAAAGATGGATTTTGCTAGGACCCCGATGGTCATGTGACTTTCCCGAACTGACGCCACAATCTCCATAACACAATTGGGCACGGAACCTAACTGACGCCAAAACATGCCTTTTATTTGCTTTTCCGCATGAAAGCGAATGTGAGTAAGGTAATTTATGTTAATTTTTTGATTTGCATGCTTTACATGGTGGAAATATCAACATCCACTTTTCCTTGTGCAGTGTGACTGTTTATAAGCTACAAACAGTTCATCGCGTGATTGCGGGTGATTGGTTGGTCCGATTTGGATGACCTTTTTTTTTGTGCTGAACAAGTTTGCAATTGGGTTTTTTTTTCTCTATCCCTTACGGTTTTTGAGATAAATTTTGAATGTGTCCTAATTTGCATATTTGGGATGATGAAAAGTGCACCATGGGATAGGCTAGGGCAAAGTAGATAAAGGATGGGCAGTGACATCGACCGGAAGTCCGCCATTTTTGATCCCACTGTGAATCAGGAAAAGTGTACAATTTATATCCATTTCGACTATGATTACTGCAATTTGATGCACAATAACCAGTCAAATATGTGTTTAGTTGAAAATATGAGGAAAAACAAATAAAATCATTATGTGTATTGAGTTATAACGTATTCCCACTGTTTGATCCCATTTTGAATCAGGAATACGTTACAACTCATTACATATAATAATTTTATTTGTTTTTCCTCATATTTTCAACTAAACACATATTTGACTGGTTGTTGTGCACCAAATTACAGTAATCACAGTCGAAATTTATATAAATTATACACTTTTCCTGATTCACAGTGGGATCAAAAATGGCGGACTTCCGGTCTGATGTCACTGCCCATACTTTTATCTACATTGCCCTAGGATAGGCCACCCACAACTTCCTATTCATTGGATTCATCATCAAAATTGACATATCTGCTTCGGTTCAAAAAATAAAAGGGGGCTTCAGACTTTTGTGTTCACCCTGTATATTTGCTCATACATGCTCAACACCACCAACCAAGTTTTCGTTCCGCTTTGCGTTTCAGAAAGATTTTTTTTCACACAATGATGTTTCGGGGGAAGGAAGTAAGTGATGTGGAAAATTTCGCTCAGCGTTCGTCGTACATTGAACTCCGTGGCCGTTTTCCCTCTCTCTCTCTCTCTCTCTCTCTTTCTTTTTTGATGCATGATAATTTTTTTTATTGTATCTAGCGCTAAAGAGACATGTAATTATTTTGTTAATAGCCCCGTTCTCGCTTTTCATTTAGAATGAAGTATTTTTAAATGCTCCTTTTTGAATTTTATGGAAAGTTGCACGATGCTTATTATTCATTTTGCTCAGTTTTCTGTGTATTGTTTATATTGCAGAGTTGTTAAACTGTTATTATGCTGACGTTTTGGAAAACCCTTGTTCTGTTTCTATGCTCGAAGGGGAAATCCAGCTCGGGTCAAATCCGGAAGCCAAATCGCAGAGGAGGACCCAAAATAGGGTCAAGCCTGAGGGACATGAAGGGAGCGGAAAAGTTTTATGGCATTGGAATTTTGTAAATTCATGTGTATTGGAGATGGAAATATCAAGTATATAGGTCACTTTATTTTGTTTATCTACGAGTGTGACGCCTAGTCTGTTAAGAGGGATAGTCTTGTCAGCTATTACACTGGTCAACAAAAAATATCTTTAACTTTTTTTTCATATTTCTTTCGAGATATAGCATATTTCGGAAACTATTGGCCCCACGAAAATTTGGATGCTATGCGATATTCGTCATCAGCGTTGAAAGACGCATTTATGTTATGTGCGGACAGCCGGAACTGCCGTATTTAAGGACTGGACGGTTAGGCGGAAGACAGGGTCTGAACTAGTGATGTCTGTTGGATCCGGATCTCTAATTCGGATCTAATAATATCCGGATTTCGGATCTCTGATATCGGATTCAGATTTCGGATATCGGATCCGGATTTCGGATACCGGATATCGAATCCGGATTTCGGATCCTTTCGCTGGATACGTATTAAGACTAATTAGGACTTAAGAGGACTAGGCTATCACTTAATAAAAGCTTTTATAAACTGCTTTCAGAAAAAGTATGCATATACACAATTTCCTGTCTAGGATCCTATTTTCGGATCTCGGATCCAAGATCCGGATCTCACTAGTCTTGACATCACTAGTCTGAACGTTCGCGTTGTGGCCGCCCGCGGATGGTTGATGATCGGACAGAACGGAGACTGTCACGACTGGTAAAGGATAACAGAAGGGCAACTGTGCATCAGGGGTCCTCCAAAACGGTCTCTGAATGCACTGTCCGCCGCACACTGCATCGCATGGGATACGGAAGCCGAAGACCTGTCCGCACACCTTTGCTGTCTGCAGCCAACAAGCGGAAACGACTCCAATTCGCTCAGGAGCACAAGGACTGGACTATCGAGCAATGGAAACAAATCATGTGGTCTGACGAGTCACGATTCCAGTTACATCATGCAGATGGCCGCGTGAGAATCTGGCGGAAACATCACGAAAACATGGACCCCGCATGCACGAGTACAACCCTTCACGCCGGTGCGGGCAGTGTTATGGTCTGGGAATGTTTTCCTGGCATGGGTTGGGTCCGTTAATACGTGTTGAACAACGTCTGGATGGCACAGCATAACTCCGTATCGTCGCCGATCAAGTCCACCCCAATGGAGATGGCTACTTCCAGCAAGACAATGCGCCATGCCACAGAGCTCGTATTGTGCAGGAGTGGTTCCAGGAACACGAGGGGCACTTTACCTTACTTCGGTGGCCCCCACAATCCCCACATCTCACTCCAATTGAGCATTTATGGGACGAAGTCGAACGAACCATCAGACGGCTGGATCCACCACCGTCCAATCTAGCACAACTAGACAGTGCTATCCATCATCAGGCATGGTGTCAGATTCCTCCCACCATCTTCCAACATCTCGTGGAGTCAATGCCACGAAGAATCACTGCAGTTTTAAAGGCAAAACATGGCCCAACGAGATATTGACAGGGTGGTCATAATAATATGCTCACTCAGTGTATTATTGTCCCTTTGTTGAGGGAAGAATTTTGAAAAGGTTAAAGCGCAGGTCCCTCCGCTCTCGAAACCAGCGAGTCGCGGGTTCGAATCCCGCCGAGGGCATGGATGTTTGTGTTTGTCCTTTTCGTTATCATCCTTCATCATGAGGAAGGCAACGGGAAACCACCGCATTATCACTCTTCCCTAGAAAACTGTGAATGGATAGCATATATCCACACAGTCACCGGAAGTCTATTTCGACTTGACAGAACTCAACAATAACAGCCAGAAAACAATATCAGGACTGACAGCCAGTCCCGAATGGGTTACCAAAGCCGAAGAACAAGAAAGCGCGCCTCCTGTGAGCACACCTGCACAAGTATTGGATCATTGAGGATTGGAAAAAGGAAGTACTCACGTCTGCATGAGCCAATAGAGAGTTAGTTTTTTTTCGTACGAAAACGAAAAAAATTTGACGTCACTTCCGTTAAAATTAGACGAGATCCTTGTCCATGCGCAGTTTGTGCATAGCGAGAACATCCGGCCAAAATTCCTCCATCTTAGTTCTCTCGCTTAGTCGAGTGCCTGTTTGTGCCTTGTTATCTGCCAAAATGAGTCAGTTAGCCACCAGTTATCATCCTCAATGATCTATTTATGGAAAATGGAATCCCTCTGAGTACTTTTTACTCCGCCTAGAGTAATAATACAGTTGAATTTAGCGTACTTGCTTTATTTCCTAACGTTAAAAAATATTCCCTTTCTGACACTAGATGGCGCCACTTGTGCTCTAGTATTATATCTCGTTGGTTGTTTCGATTCGCATTCGATACGAAAGAAAACACAAGATTGTAGATTTGCTGTTAATGAGAAATTTTTGCACGAGCACACTGCTTGAATATCTCGTAATGAAAAAAAAACTAACTATTATTCCTGTTGAATGTTTTCAGCATTTCATACATGTTAAACAGTCAGTGAGCGCACAGCGCGCATATTGCACGCGATAAAGAATGCGCCTTCAAACTCTTATTTTTAACTAATTAATTGGGATTGTGCTCGTAGGACAATAGCTACGTCCTTAGCATTCTTCAAAAACTCAATGCATGCAATGCACAGATTAATATTACAGCACGTGATGCAAAAACTAGAAAAAGAAATATTAATCCGAAGAAAATATTAATCTGTAATAGACATCTTCATGACACCTCTTCTCAGCTCTGTATCTGGCCTTCCTTAAATTAATGCGCATTAAAAAAAACCTAATGGAAAATTATTCGCACTTTGCCAGAAAGGTTTAGTGTAAAATATTTTTTTACACTTTGACTTTATTAAATTTCTGATTTTGTATGAATTACTTTATGTGAATTTCTGTAATGATACATGTACACCTTTCTCCATTAACATCCATGGATGAAGAAAATAGGATAAATTCTAAAGTAGTGGCGCCATCTGGTGTTTAGCAGACAAACAAATGTAATCGACGCAAAGGATTTAAAACTTTTATTTGCTGTTTTTAAAGAAACAAATAAAATAAAATAAAAAAATTGAAAAGCAAACATGGGCTTATTTGGGAATCATTATGCCAGTAAAATATAAAAATCGTTAAATTGTATATGATAAATAAAAAAAATATCGATAAGTTCCATGGGACCTATATCACTTAGTAAGTGGCTTTTGGGATTTTAGGCCTCCGCATAGGGCTTGAAATCGTGTGTCGAGGCATTTTCAACTTTTGACCGCTAGTTGTTTATCTCTATGACTTATTTGGCGCTCTTCAGGGGTAAAGAACTACAAGATACTCTCGTACTCATGCTACTTTATCCGACTTAAAATTTTACCTTGAATTCCTCATAGGATTTCCCTGATGATCCCCCTCTAGCGTTAAAAAGTTAAACTTCCGCTAAACACGAAGGAAAGCATTGAAATGATACGCGATGCAGTATTTATGTGATTTATTGCCGACGCGTTTCAGTTTACACCGTCTTCAACGGGCACTTACAAAAGTAACAAATGGTCCGGGAACCGGGCTTCCATAACACACTCGCCCAAAGAGTAACCAGGGGAATTACACTTGAGTTAAATGAGAAGCTTGATGATCCTTTTGAGTCATCCTGAGGATAGGGTCCTTACCTAGTAGGACGAGGGATAGGATTATGGATTGACGTAGTTATGACCCAGGACATCTGCGGGGATGACGCACTTGTTGATATCGTCGAGGACATGTCGGGGTCTACAAAACCTTAAGTGACCCCTAAAGGCTAGATAGTGATCCAAAATACCGGCTATCAAGAAATTATCATGACTCTCGATTTTTAGAAGTAAGTGCTTGAGAAGCATCTGAACATACGAGCTCGTAGCTACCAACGTGGGCCATACCGAGGTCATCATATAAGGAGTAGTTGTTTGCAATTCTTCTGTCGGATTGAACAATGGTCCTGAGTGTTACATTCTGGAAGGATTGAAGTTCCTTCCATCTTGACTTCCACAGGCAGGCATTCCGTGAAGCAAGATGGAGCGGATCACAACCTTGTACAGCAAGAGCTTGTTATAGATGAAGGAAGGAGGCCACTTTTCCACTTTACGCCAAGATATTTGTAATTCTTAACCCAGTCAAGGTGTCTACCCTATAGGACGAGGGGCCCTGGGGGATACTTGCGTTTACGGGTGATGAACATGGCTTTGCATTTGTCAACGCTGAGCTTCACAGATGTGAAATATAAGGCTCCTACAAATGAAAACGAAAATTTGTGTGGGGGAGAGGGGGAGGGGAAGACGACGAGTAGGATCGTAAGTTTTTGTTTTCAACAATTGCTAAACCCCACGTGCAAATTGAACAATAGGTTGCAAGTATTGCATCACGTGAGAAAGAACGATAGCTCGCGCTTCGAAGCTCTGCGTCCAAACAACAAAATGGAGTCAACGAAACAGGAACAGAGAGCAGTAATTCGTTTTTTGACATGTGAAGGAGTTTCAGTTTTTGAAATTCATCGTCGTATGCAGAACGTCTATGGAAATGACTGCCTAACCTTCACTCATGTTTGGGCATGGAGCAAGAGGTTTTCGGAGGGACGGTCATCATTGCAAGATGATCAACGACCTGGACAAGCAAACCGCGCCAGGACTTCTTACAGAAGGAGTGCTTCTTCTCCAAGACAACGCGCGTCTTCACACCTCGAAAGCAACGGCAGACCTCATCAAAAAGTTCAACTGGGAAGCAATGCAGCATCCACCTTATAGCCACGACTTACCCCCATGTGACTTTCACGTGTTTTGGGGATCTCAAGAAACATCTGAAAGGGCGTAGGTTTCAGTCGGATGATAAAGAGAAGAAAGAGGTTTTGGAATGGTTCCACACGCAACCGAAAGACTTCTTCCATAAAGGAATTACCCTTCTTCCTTGTTCCACAGTGGGATAAATGCCTTAACGCATTTGGAGAATATTTTTAAATTCCTTGTATAAGTAACAATAGAGATAGGACCACCAATCGGAAATGAGAACCAGGTGCTCTGCATAGGCCGACTTCCTATCCTTGTTTAAGCATGATCTTCTGCGTTCCTTGTATCTAATCATAAATGAGCGTTTAGTGGAACCCAAGTAATGATCTCCACAATCCGGGCATTCTAGTTTATACAGGGTGAGTCAAAAGTCGGTTACCCCCTTCCTATCTTGGATACGCAAATTCTAATACAGGGAATGATTCAGCCGATATCATTCAGCGTTCTCAACCATCTGGCCAATTTCTGCAGATATGGAAATAGGACATAAACCACGAAAAAATGTTTGCCTTTTTTTTTCAGTACCTTTCTACTTCCGACTCCGGTTCCGACAAAACCACCTCAGTAACATCTCTACTCGATTCACGGAACTTGAGCACTGTTGCTCTAAAGAACTCATCATGTTACTTCTACAGATTTTTCACTTGTTTTTATTAGTGTTGATTCATTTGGGTTACAATTGCAGGTAACCCCTGGCGGGAAGGAAATCATCCACTTTTAACCACCAGCATTCTAAAAACGCGAGACCCGTATCAGAAGAAATTTGAGAAGAAAATATTTAGTGTTTATTGCAGTTAAGTGAAAGGAGTCGACCTAATGTCGGTTGTAGTCAGCAGTTTACCTGGCCTCCTTTTAAATAAATCAACACTAATAAAAAGAAACGGAAAATTAACTGTGATTGAACAGCAACGAATTTTGTAAGCACATTTACTGAATTTATGTAAGGCGACTTAATGTGAAAATCCGAATAAATTATTAGAAATTATAAGAAATAGAACGGTAAGAACTCAAGCATCCCTGGTGGCAAAATCGCATAACTTAAAATGTATCGCCATAAAATATGATTTTCAATCCGTGGCTCGCATTGTTTTTATAATCGATTTCTTATTGGACACAGATGATGTTGGAGAGATTTCTGGAAAGAAAAAAAAATGTGCAAATTTTCACCACCAGGTGATAATGTGGCGCTGTGGAATGACATTTTTTTAAAACTAGTTTTATTGTTTTAAACAAGCAGGCAAGGTTTTTGTTTGATTACAGTTTCATATGTTCAATATGTCCGTCCCCTGCATCAATGAGCTGTTGGAAGCGTAGCACAGCACGATCAATTGTTGCATGAAGGGTTTCCCGGGGAATGTCTGAGACATGCCATCTAATGCTGGCTTTCAGCTCAGGCACAGTCCATACGCTTTGTTGATAGATCCGATCTTTCAAATATCCCCAGAGCCCAAAATCGCAGGGGTTCAAATCCGGAAAGCGTGGAGGCGACGCATCTGGAACACTTCTAGATATCACACGATCATCTACAAAGTTGGCACGAAGCAATATGAGGAGGTGTTCCATCTTGCATGAAGTCAATGGTTTCCAAGCATCGTCGTTCTTGCAAGGCAGGAATCACATCTCTTAGTTGTGTTACGTCCAGGGGGCATGCGTCACTGTTTAGTAAATTAGTTGAATCTTCATTGGTGATTGCGTAGGATTCCAGAAAGTTTAACAACCTGGGATCATTCGTGCTGTATATAATCTTGATGTCTTCGCGTTTATAATCGTGTTGGAAGTCTAGAATATGGCCAGCGAAGCTAGATATTGCAAAGTTTCCGTTTCTGATATACCTCAAATGTTTGCCTACTCTCGTCTTAACTGCTCTCCGCGATTGACCGTAGTAGAGTGCGTCACATTTGGCGCATGGCAACCTATAGACCGCAGGTTAGATTGGATTGTAACTAGTTCATTTTTTACTATATATACGTCTATGTAATTCTCATACTTCATCTGAACAGAACTCTCTGTCCTGATCAAGTCTTGGATAATGCTGACGAAATGCGCATTCGTATGAATAAACTTTTGTTGTGGATTAGTTTCCTTGAGTCCTTGTTAGGTAATGAATGGATCAATCCGTTTTATTCTGGTTATGTTGACTTCCTAATTTGCATGAACTTTCTGCTACCAAGGCCGATATTGAGAAGGAATATATGAAACTGTAATCAAACAAAAACCTTGCCAGCTAGTTTAAAACAAAAAAACTAGTTTTAAAATCTCAATTTGTCATTCCACAGCGCCACATTTTCACCTAATGGTGAAAATTTGCACAAAATTTTTTCTTTCCGGAAATCTCTTCCCAGTGGTCTGAATAGCCTTCATTTCAATTTGCATCACAGTCGGTTCATTAGATTGGTCTCTAGAGGGCTCTGAGTAGGCGTACTTATTTTATAACCACCTGTAGACCAAGCTCATTAACACGAGAGTTAAGCAGATCATTGGATTTGTAAGTTTTATTATTTCAATATAATGTCTGTAATTTTCTGATGGTGACTTCAGATTCGGGTTGAGCATGAAAAAGTGGAGTAAAAGTTTATAATAGACACATATGTCCAATCTATTCAGGAACATATGTCCAATCTTAAGACCTTCATCTCAATTTTTCCAAAAACTTTGACCACGTTCCCGAATAGATATGACATTATGCCTATTATACAAACCTAGCGTCAATAAACTTCGGACACCCAAGTAATTTGGCTAAAAACACAGTGAAAAGTGCATACAGAGGATTGCAGGCTAATGGAAAGAGATTTACTCAGTGTACATGGAACAATATCCACATCGATTTAATGGTGTGAAATAATTTATTCAAATTTATGTAAAATTGCGTTGTCAACAGGTTTCAAAGAACTTCGTACACAAGGGATCGCCAGCATATAGAACTTTCCTGAAGGCTGTAGAAACGCCCAGAATGCTTTGCATCAGGCTTTAAAAGCACCGTCCACGCGACAGAGCACAGTAACCGTGGTAAGCCAGTAGAAACGTGTATACGGCAAACAATTATACAGCAGTTCCAGAATAACAAATCCCAGCGAGCTATTGCCCATGAATTATCAGTTCCACTCTCTCTCTCTACTGCTAATGGGATCATCAAGCGTTTCAGAGAAATCGGGAAAACAGAACCAGGGACCTACGAGGGTTTCGACGTTACATTGTGAAAAACAGGCATGCTCCCATAAGCGTAATGACTGTTTGGGCTCGAGAATATTTTCATCTACCCATATCCGAAAGCACAGTCCGCCGTTACATCAGAAGATGCAACTATTACTTATACGCTACAAAGAGGAAGCCATGTATGAGCACTGTAGCTAAGCGTCGCCGGGTAGCATGGGCCAAAACCCATCTAAAGTGGACCCTTGCTCAGTGGAATAGTGTTCTGTGGTCCGACGAGTCCACCTTTGCAGTGATGTATGGCAACAACGGTCGCAAGGTGCTAAGGACCAACCACGAAAGTAATCATCCCGACTGTTACCAGAGGAAAGTTCAGAAGCCTGCATCGCTGATGGTGTGGGGCTGCACGAGTGCAGCCGGGACAGGATCGCTTCGCTTTTGCGAGGGCACTATTAACTCTTCTGCCTATATAAACATTCTTCAACAGCATCTGCGTCCATCCCGCCAAAAGTTGTTCAATAGAAGACCAAGCATCTTTCAGCAGGACAACGCGAAGCCTCATGCTGCTCGGAACACCAAGGCTTGGCTACAACAGCAGCGTTTCAGGGTGCTTCACTGGCCTGCCTGCAGCCCAGATCTGTCACCCATTGAAAACGTATGGCGCATTTTAAAGCGAAAAGTCAGACAGCGGAAGCCTCGAACACTGCAGCAGTTGCGGGCGTGTATTTCCGAAGAGTGGGACAAAATTCCAGTAGAAACAACGCAGAAGGTAGTGTCCAGCATGCCTCGACGACTTCGGAGCGTCGTTCGTCGGAAAGGTGATGCCACTCAGTGGTAATGTGCAGTAAACGGTACGGTGTACGAAGTTCATTGCAACGTTATGTTAAAATGCTATATGACAGTTGTACTAAAGCTCTGTTCACTCAATAAAGTAATTTTCATTTGTTTTCAATTAGTTTCGTTGTACTTATCCAAAATTCTGTAGGTGTCCGAAGTTCATTGACGCTAGGGTTGTAGATTTTTAATTTTTTTTCGATGTTCTATCCCAGCGGTCCTTAACCGATGGTACACACGAAGTATACTTGTAGTACATGAACGGGGAGATCTCAGAAGCCGAAACAAGCGTTGGCAATGTTTCAGCAATTTCGTAATTCAACCAAAATGGGGACTCGAAAAGGCAACTCGCAATATCGCATTATAAGCGACTTGAACCCTTGATGTCAAGCAAACTGAATGCAGTAGACCATAAAATGTTTACATAATGCGACTTTGAAATCGCCAGATTCTTAATTACCGTAATTAGTTCTTTCCTGTTTAGGGTCTTTTAAAGTTGCTTAACCTTAATTGAGTAAGGTCCAACCCAGTTGCTTAAAGCCACGCATGTGTTTCACGATATCGTTACGTATTCAATATTGATATTCAGATATCTTTCAATGTCGACAGCTCTCTTTCTACGCCTTGAAAATGACGTGGTGATTGATTAATGAGACAGCAAGGGGGAAGAGAATGAAATAGCGAAAAAAACGAAACAAAACTGGATCACCACTTGGTCACAATCAATTTTAATGTCATATACGTATATTTCTAACAAGTGATGATTCGGATTTTCATTTCCTGCTCGCATATGAGTAACCGTGGTTTCTTAATCAAGCGGGAAATTGTAATATAGGATTTTACACATTGTCTCATTTCAAAAATAATTCTCGTGAACGATTGTCTACGACCTCCCTGCTTTTTTATTATCCTAAGAGCGGAGAAGCAAAACTCGTCCCATTCACTTAGAACGTGACCTATTCTTTTTTAATTTGAACTTTTTTTTATAAACAGACGGCCTCGGGCTATTAAGCAGGGCTTCTCAAGGTCTCCTCTACCTGCCGTTAATATTTTTTGTTACATCACGAGATTTTTGACGAATAAATTATTTTAGACCTTTATTGGACTGTTTTGAAGTGTTATCAGACAAATCTATAAATATCTCACGTTAATTGTAGGGGTCAAAGGTAATAAACTCATTCAATCATACTAATTATTATTAAAATGTTGATACACGTTTATCTTCTGCTCAAACGTCAGTACTCCTCCTAAAGCGGTATTCTATTTTTACATTGGCTTATAAACTTAGTGCCAAAAGTCATGGAAAGGGTTGTCCCATTTGTTTATGACTCCCGAATGTGGGTATGAGGCTAGTGTAGACACGATATCTGAGTGAATACGGCAGCACGTCGCGAGTTAACCAAACGTAGAATGATAATCTGTGCAAGACCTATGCAAGGTCATTGCATAACGGAGGAAACTGCCAGGGACTTCCGACCGAGGGCGTCATCACGACAACGCGCGACCTCATACAGCCCAGAAGACCACTACTGTTGAAGCAGTTTCGCTGGGACATCATCGAACACCCTCCCTCCAGCCCGGATCTCGCTCGACTTGGGAGCATCAATCGTCGGAAAGGTGACGCCACTCAGTGGTAATGTGCAATAAACGGTACGGTGTACGAAGTTCATTGCAACGTGTTGTAAACGGGAGATTACAAAAAGTCGCTTATTTAATTTTTATGTTAAAATGCTATATCAGAGTTGTCCTAAAGCTCTGTGCACTCAATAAAGTAATTTTCATTTGTTTACAATTAGTTTCGTTGTACTTATCCAAAATTCTGTAGGTGTCCGAAGTTCATTGACGCTAGGGTTGTACAAGAAACATCTAATTTGGTTCCGTGAGCATTTTGGCTGTTGACACCTGGTCCTTACCAACGAGGGAAAACAAAATATGATCATTATTGCAAAGTATACTGATGCAAATTTAAAAAAAATTTCGAGCCCCGACACTATTTCAGCTGATTCTTACGTAAAATGACCTCCTGAATATGAATATAACCTTCGTTTTCCCCCATCACCCACCATTTTCGGTAGATTTAGAGGGTTGAAAAGATTTATTTCAGCCTTTAAAAATCTTCTAAGGGGCTAGAGGGCTGAAAAGTTCTAAAACATGAACATTTATAGCAGGGGGTACATAAGGGGGGAATTATCCCCCTTTAATTGTTTAAAAAATCATTAAAATTTGATCTATTTTCCGTCTTTTTCGTATTTTAGAAAAAACAGCGGAAATATAGTGAAAAAATAACAAATTTTAATGATTTTTTAAACAGTTAAAAGAGGTAATTCACCCCCTAACGTACATCCCTACTATACATGGCCATTTTCTAGTACTCTTCACCCTTCAAGACCCTTAAAAGAATTATAAAAGCTGAAATAAACCTTTTCATCCAACGAAATATATCGAAAAACGATAAAATTGGGTTGGGGGGGGGGGGCATCCTCCGAAAACGGTAGGTGATGGGGAAAAACGGAGGTCATATTCGGAATCAGGAGGTCATTTTACGTAAAAATCAGCCAAAATTGAGTCGGGGCTTTTTTTCATGCCGACCATTTATATGAGCAGGAATCAGTCGGGAAGAAATACACTGAGCAGCCAGATTATAGTATGACGTTTGCAGGCAAGTTAGCTATGATTTGGCGCCGAAGTTGCTAATTGGCCAGAGCATTCTAAATAGGGAAGCAGGTTGTTTACCACGACACACAGTGCGGCCGATTGCCAAACAGCTGGCCAAAACTCGAAAAATAAAAGTGTCTAGATAAGATTTTTTTAGCATGCAGTTGGCTAGAGGGATCCTATAAGAATTAAAAACGGTTAAGAGTAACGTCCTATACCCCAAATTCTTTCTTTATTTTCAGTTGGAGTTTGGCCTTTTTTCAAGCGCACTATTGGTGTAGTTATTCGGCAAAACCTTTAAACGTGTGAAAGCGCGTGCAACAAAGAAAATCTAATAAAACCAAATGGAATGTACGTTTGAAGGTTAGTAAAATACGTAAAAAATTTTGTAAATGTCATTTCTTTGACAGAAAATTTTTAGCAGGACAATAATAAGGGTACTTCTTTTCGTTTTTTTCCAATAAAATTTGAGTTTTCAAATCAAATGATAATAAAATGCTGTCGAATGCTGTCTTCTAACCTTTTGGAGGTTACTTGGAAAAGTATTAACTATCGATGAAGCCAAAATTCAGCTGCCACCTCCTGCCACTTGAATTGTTATGGGTTTTTTTCTAAGGATGCATTGCCCAAACCTCCCAGTCAAAAATTTAATTTTATTGATAATTTCCGTACTTCATGATGCAATAAAAATCGGAAAAAATTCAGCAACATTTGGCATGCCTTAAACAACAATTATCAATAATAATGTTGCCCAAAAGGCTCTGACTTATGTGAGGTTGGCTCGCTTGGGGTTTAAAACGCCCTGGGTGACGCCATCTTGTATTTGCCATTTCGAATTTTATAATTCTGACAGAAAATTCGTAATCAGCGACCCCAAAACCCTCAAAAACGATATGTAGCTTGATTATGATAAATAATACATGATATTATACCCCAGGGGGTGGTCGATTAGGGGTGAAGGGGGTGAATTTCCGTACATTTGACATAAAATTTGTAATCAGCGACCCCAAAAACCCCTAAGATTCCATTTTGGAGTGAATTACTTGAATTTTCGAATTTTGGCCAGCTTTTTGGCAATCGGCCGCACTGTGCGACAGTAGAAGTGATTTGTTTCTGAAGATATGGGTAAATGACGCCATTTAGCAGCCTTTGAACGTGGGATGATTGTTGGCGCTCGGAGCCATGGAGCGAGTATCAATAATAAATGTTCAAGAGCAGCTGTTAAAGTGTTTAAAGACTGATCTGTCAGCCGGAAAACTGAGTCTTAATGGCCGTCAGCTACTAGTCAATGTTTGGGCAGAACGGAAAGTGACAAGACTGGTACAAGACAACAGAAGGGCAAGAGTATATCAAATTCCTGCAGATTTTAATCAGGGATCCTCTCTCAGGGCTATCGCAGACGCACATACACCATGTGTCTTAAAGACAACCAAGACACGGCATAGTTGATTAGAGATATCCTCGATCTGTGAGCTGGGTGCCCGCCTTCCATTGGGCTTTCCATCTTGACAACTTGGTTGTCTTTAAGACACATGATGACAGCTTGGCTGTATGTGTGTCTGCGATAGCCCAATTGGTAGAGGTTCCTGGTTCGAATCCAGGTCATCTTAGTGTATTGTTGAAGCACTAAGATTGCGATGTTGAACTTATTTCTCTAATAGCACCACCAGAACGACGTAACAATGCATTATCTTTTCCATGTTCAGGCCTGGTAGTTTCTGGAAGACCGTGGTACGACCCTTCAAGCTTGTGGGGGCACTATTATGATTTGGGTCATTTGTTCATGGCATGATTCGTGTGGAACAACGTCTGAATAGCACAGCATACTTAAGTATCGTTGCTGATCAAGTTCATCCTATCATGTTGATGGCGTATCATAGTGGAGATGGCGTCTTCCAACAAAACAATGCGCCATGCCACGGTGCTCCGTATTGTGCAGGAGTGGTTTCAAGAAGATGAGGAAGACTTTACCTTGCTTAGGTTCCCCCCGCCCCCCACAATCACCAAATCTCAATCCAATTGAGCGTTTGTGGGACGAAGCTCAAAGAGTCACCAGCCAGATGGTTCCAGTGCTATTCATCAGTCATGGTGTCAGATTCAACATCTCGTGGATTCAATGCCAAGAAGAATCGCCTCAGTACTGACACAAAAGATGGGCCATCGAACTACTAATGGGGTGGTCACACTCAAGATATATGCAATATATACACTCACATACCAAAAATCATGGAATAGCACCTAATAACGTGTGGGACCTCGTCTAACCCGGCGAAATGCGACGTGGCATTATTCCACAAGTCGGTGGAAGACATCTGAAGACATTGCAACCATGGCCTCATGGAGTCTGCGCCACAGTCGAGACTCATCAGACCAGGTCATAAGTTTCCAGTCGTCAAGTGTCCAGTCGATAGGTTCATGGGTCCAGGAGAGACGTTGCTGACGATGTCTTGTTATTAGCAAGGGCACCCTCGTGGGTCTTCTGCTTCCATATCCCATGGACACCAGATTTCCTTGCACGAATCGCATCGATGCAGCTCTAGTATCACCCTGGTTAAAATCTGATGTCATCTGGCGTAGTGTCATTTGCCTGTTAGCAGTGAACATCAGACGCCGTTGGTCCGATATTGAATAACCCATACGTTGTGCTATCCCATGACTTTAGGCATGTTAGTGTATACATGTGGGAAGCTTAAATTAGACTTCAAGAGGAAACATTACAATTTGTTCATTACATGTTTATGCAGAGAGTAACAAATCGTAGCTAATGAAGTAAAATAATAATTTATTTATGTTTATGTGAATAGATATAACCTATTGAAAGCTCAAAACAATTCATAAGTGCAAACAAAAGCAAGAAATGGACGATGCGGATGCTTAGAAGGAAATTAGAGAAACAAATGATGCAATGGTTCTACAACGTGTTAGGAGAAACATTTCGCTACACGTTAGCGCTTTGTAGCCAGTGAAGTACGAGCTGACTGCTCTGCTCCACCATCATGGCCATGTTGGGTGACAGATCTCCTTCCTTCTTGACGATTTCACGCTGCTTCTTACCATTCGTCGTCCTGGCATCCGTCAGCTCCTGGTTACCCATCGAATGACTTACGCGTCCGATGTGCTCCGTGGCCGAGAAGTCGAACGACGGCCAATCGCTCGAGTCCGGGTAGGCACTGAACAGAGCCTTGACAGCGGCCTCGTCCTCGGCCGACCGGCAATCGCCGTACGGTTCCGGTGGGCGATAGTCGCCGGCTGCTTTGCGTCCGTGGCTTCCGTACACGGAACGGGAGCCACCGCTCTTCTTGAACGACCAGCTAGACGAGGAGGTCTCCGAGGGGCGACGCGTCGTCGACGGCGTGGACCGCTTGTCACGGGCCCACGAATCTTTCGATGACGACGACGACGACGACTTGAGGGATACGAGACAAATGTCTTTCTCCCATTCTCTGCCCTGGCTTCGGCTCAGTTGCTGGAGAAGATCCGACTTGACGTGATGCATCGACCTTCGCACTCGCCTCGACTATCTCCAGAAAGAGAAACAAAACGAAGGGAAACCCTATACATTAGCTATAATAAACTCTAAAAAAGCAGAACATGACATGCTGTTACTTACATAGGACCAGCTGATGTTAATTAATCAAGGAGATAATTCTTTCCTCGCTGCAGTTATAACTGTGGCAACGTGTTAATTTTTCATCTGAGGAACGTGCTACGCGTGAAGCGCTCTTTTAAACACGAGGCGCACTTACGCAAATCCGTCGATTGTTAGGAAGCACAACAAAGCGACTTTGATGTTAAATCTCTTTTACTTATCAAAAAAACAAGAGAGTTGAATCTTTCTCACTGTTCTTTCGTCTCGAAACGTACTTTGCTTTGTTTTATAAATTGTTACCATTAAATTTTTATTGTTTCCCATAGAAAATTAAAATTGGACGTACGGATGGAATGCAGTTTACGTTTTGAACGCAGATATAAAAGTCACGATGACTTCTTGGGTAGGTACCACGCCACGGTCATCGAGCTTCGACCATTTTCCATTGTTTCGAGAAGCTAAAGAAAACAGATCGCGCCAGGTGCCGCATAGATCGAATCAGGGCCTCCCGTGACCTGCGATAGAGGTTTTTCATTGAAACTGAAAATGAAAGTAAATTTCCTGTCTGTCGATAGGGCGGCGCTGCAGGCGGTTTTGGGCCGAATGTACATGCAGCGCCACTTTTCAATGGAGTTCCCGCCCTATTGAGAGCTAGAAACTTTAGCTTCATTTTAACAATGGAGCTCGATCACCATGAAGATCTATACAAAGCCAACTAGAAAGACGGGCCCTGACGCGGAAAAGTCACCTGACCATAAAAGTCCGAATAACAATGTAACATTCATTGTTTCCAACTTGGATTTTAACAATCTCTATTTTTTCGCTTGTTGAAAACAATGAAAGTTGAATTGTTGTTCGGACTGCTGTGGTCAGGTGACTTTTCCGCGTCAGGGCCTTGTATTTCTCGTTGGCCTCGATATCTATAGCAATGACGTATATTAAAGATAGACTCCGAATCCTATTGTTGACTTGCGGTTAGAGCCTGAGTTGCATGAACCAATCAGGAAATTTTTACTACTCTCGACCCTGCGGGCCTCATTGGTCACTGTTTTCCGTTACTCGAACGCCTTAGGCGTTCTGTCTACAACGTCCCCCTCCGGGGGCAAGATAATGATATATACCCCAACTTATTTGGTTACAGGGGGCAGTTGGTTTCCCCCCCCCCCCCGGCCGGTTACAGGAGGCTAATGGTACTTATTTTATTCACGCTCATTGGTTCATGCAACTCAGGCTCTAACTGCTTTTCTCCTATAGACAAGGCCTGCTCACTCAGACAAAATGGCGGCAATAGAAGGCTGGCAGATGATAGAGCTGGGATGGATATTTTTTAAATAGTAAGCAAACAGAATGTAAAAATGCACAATATGATTTTTTTATTCCCAATATTCATCACATTAAAACATTATAATAATGTATTTTAGATTTATTAAGCTAAACCAGGGATGGATGAAGGTAGAATTATTTTTTGGAAGGAGAATTATTTTGTTTTACTAGAACTTAAATAATTAGACGATTGGAATAGTTTAATGTGAAGACTATTGTGAATAAAAAATCATATTGTGTATTTTTACATTCTGTTTGCTCAGCATTTAAAAAAAAATCCATCTCAGCTATATCATCTGCCAGCCTTCTATTGCCGCCATTTTGTCTGAGTGAGCAGGCCTTGTCTATAGGAGGCCTTGATTTGCTTCACTTTTTGCCGCTGTTAACAATAGGATTCGGAGTCTATCCACAAAGGCCTGAGTGCTGTTTTCAAAATGGCGGCGCTCGCAGGCGGACTGTCTGTGTAAAATAAGCTGAAATAAAAGAATTATTTCATAAATTTGCTTTAATTTTCTTACAAAATCTAACCAAAATAATTAATCTATTACAGGAACTAATTTTTGCAGATTTCTAAAACCATCATGTATGGTTTCAGAAATGTATATATGGACGGCTCTACTTTGAAAAAAATGAAACTATATTTATTTGCACGTATGTTACCATTGTTTTGATTGAAACATAAAGCCATTTAAATAACAAGTTCAAAAACTTAGATTTCGTTAGAAGATTAAAGCAAATTTGTGAAATAATTCTTCTATTCCATCTTCTTTCACACAGATAGTCCGCCTGCGAGCGTCGCCATTTTGAAAACAGCACTCAGGCCTTTATCTAGTGGGCTGTGGTCTATCTTTAATATACGTCATTGATCTATAGACCGTAGTAGGTACCAAATGTTGAAGAGACTTTCTAGATGCATTTCGCACAGACATTACCACGCTTTTACCTTTTTTAAATTATTATTTTTACATTTTACTGCACTTTTAAGATGAAAGTGTGTGCTTTATAAGATTTTATTTTATATTTTTTTTATTTTATTCTTTTTAGTCTTCTGTGACGTTTCACGTGTTGTTTATATATATACACGGTGGTCCATAAGTCTGCCCCCCCCCCCCTTTTATTTTTTGAACCGAAGCAGATATGTCAATTTTGATGAATCCAATGAATAGGAAGTTGTGGGTGGCCTATCCCATGGTGCACTTTTCATCATCCCAAATATGCAAATTAGGACACATTCAAAATTTATCTCAAAAACTGTAAGGGATAGAGAAAAAAACCCAATTGCAAACTTGTTCAGCATAAAAAGAATAAACAAAACAAAAAAAATCATTCAAATCGGACCAACCAATCACCCACAATCACATGTTGCTTTTGACCATTACCGAAACAGTGTAGCTTGCCATCCTGGAATTGTTCTGTCTTCTGAGTGCTGAAACATGCCTTTTATTTGCTTTTCCGCATGAAAGTGAATGTGGGTATGGCAATTTATGTTAATTTTTTGATTTGCATGCTTTACATGGTGGAAATATCAACATTCACTTTTCCTTGTGCAGTGTGACTGTTTGTAAGCTACACGTGATTGTGGGTGATTGGTTGGTCCGATTTGGATGATTTTTTTTGTTTTGTTTGTTTTTTTATGCTGAGCAAGTTTGCAATTGGGTTTTTTTCTCTTATCCCTTACGGTTTTTGAGATACATTATGAATGTGTCCTAATTTGCATATTTGGGATGATGAAAAGTGCACCATGGGATAGGCCACCCACAACTTCTTACTCATTGGATTCATCAAAATTGACATATCTGCTTCGGTTCATAAAATAAAAGGGGGGGGGGCAGACTTACGGACCACCCTGTATATATTTTTTTTTGCTTGTGGGCGTTATACAGCTTTAGTCTTATTTTTAAATACTGGGGCTAGTGTCAATTGTTTGTTATTGTTCTAAAACAATGATGTTAAAACCTCAATGAAAATAACAAATTAGATTTTTAGTTATTAACAAAAATTTCCTTTATTTGCAATTTGCAAGAGTGCAAAATGATAGACCACTACAAGAATGGGTGAAAACATCAACTTTACCTTATTACTTATCAATTGCACTTAATGACATCAAGAATTGCTGACTTTAGCTCTTCTTTTGTGTTGAATTGTTTTATTTCTCCATCTTGAGAATAAACACGACCAACAATTATACCCCACAAGGGGTCGTCAATCCATGTGAAGTGATCCAATAAAGATTAAGTTGGTTGCTTGACCATTTTTAAATATTTTGATTTTTTTATATGTGATTACCCTATAATTGAGAAGGTCAAAACAGCTTTTTAAAATTTCTTGCCTTGCACCTTAATTAAATGGGGCCATTTTTATTTGTAAGCGCACGATGGGTTTTCAGTTTGGAGACATTAGCGTTAATTTTAATACCTCTGCACTCGGTTAAGTTAAAACATTGCAATTGACCTGTTTTTTTTTAAGAAAAGTCTCCTCTACAACATTGTATTTATTTATTTATTTATTTATTTATTAGTTAAGTATAGTACATCGGAGCTCGTCTAAGACCAGTATGGTATTACACCGGCAAGTTAGGTCTTAGGGGCTCCATCATCCAAATTACAAACGTGATGTAGCAGAATGAATACAGAATGAAATTTTTTTAAAAAAATAAATGAAAAAAAATAGATAATAAATAATAAATATGGGTTAATGTCAGTTTTTTGAAATGAAGGATAGTCTAATTTAATGAATATAAAATATATATTAAGTTGCAAATTATTAAGTAGATAAATTTAATTATCAACAAAAATTATCAAAATATATCTATAAGAAATGATACAATCTCATTAATACATTGGCAAAGAATAAATTTATATAAGGTTAAGATTAGAGGGAAGAGGAGAGGCTGGATGTATTTAGAAAGGGCTTTAACTTTCTTTTAAATGAGGCAGGGGTTGGAGCTTGCTGCAGATGTTCAGGTACACGGGCCCATCAATTTATACCAGCAACAGAAACACAGTTGTTATGATAATTTCGACATCTTATTGAGGAGGCAAATCGGGTAGGGTAATTGTGAAAATCTTGTTGATGATGTATTATTGGAGGATTAGATACAATTAAATGTCCATTAATAATTTTAAATATAAACGTAAGTAATTGTTGGATATATATTTGAAAAATAGTTAATATTTTATAGTATTCAAAGTAGGGCGATACATGAGAACGTATTGGGAGCTTCAGAAGAATCCTAAGAAACCTTTTTTGGATGCGTAGGATTTTTGTTAAGTTAAATTTAGAGGTAGAGCCCCAGAACTGTATATCACCCAAAATATCCTAAATTCAAAAATAACCAGTCAAAATGACCTCCAAAGTTTGGCACAGTAAAATCTCGT
>JAHWFO010112019.1:0-12157 GCA_023313115.1 Rhysida immarginata | reverse complement strand
ATTAAACAATCAACTAGGAAAATTCTCCTTTATAAATTATAATTTGAAAGTTAATAAAATAAAATATACAGTTCACTAATTATAATCCAAATTATTGTTGATTAGTACGAGATGTACATATTATAATCCCCCCTTCTAATATCTAACTGGACGAAATTCTCATACATATTGGTCAAATCGTTTCTTTAAAAAAGATCCAATACTTCAGTTCACAAGTAATTATATTATTAGTTAATTGCTTATTACAATATTCGGATTAATAAACTGATTATTTTATTGAACTGAGAATTATTTCTTCCTTTTCGTTTTTTGTTAAAAAAACAAAACAAAAAAAAAAAACAATTTAAGTACCTTTTCAAAAATATTTTAGGTTATCAGGTTTTCTTTTAATTTAAAATTTTAAAATCAATTAGTTAATATTTCATAAATTATGTTAGGTTTGTTTATTGATAGCAATTAAACTTTTAAATATCCTTCCAGTTTAAATGTCCTGCCTTTACAAATATTCCATTATTATCAGATTAACAAAAATTAAAAATGCATTTTTTTTATTATCTTAAAACAATTTTGTGACGCAGCTTTTAAATTTTTTTATACATGTAGTATAAACATCTGATATTTCAGTAAACATAGGTTGGTATAAACGTTTTTATTGTGATGAATACATTAAAAAAAACTGTCACTCAAGAAATAAGCACCACGCTCTTAAACCCGTGTATAATAGCTATTTCAAAGCTAAACAAAAAAATTAGAAAACGAAACATTTGCGCTGTAGATTTCCAAAGGATGACATTCTTTGTAAAAAGTGGATACATCTTTCATTTCGGCAACAAAATTATACAGCATTTTTTATTAAACATTAAATTAATGACAAATTGATTGGCATTAAATTTACCAGGTTAAAATTGAGTGCAGGGCACAAAACATTAATTCATGTATAACTCTGATGAATATAATCATGAATCCATATCAGATGACGCGTCTCAATATTATCCAATCCCTGATATTAAAATCTTGTCAAAATATTGTGATTCGGCAGGATTCGTTTTTAGGTCTGTAATTAAATCTATAATCTGCATTTAATGTAAAGAAGCGTTGAAAGAGCAATATCAGAGCTACCACAGCCTTAATTTCATTGAGAAAAAAAAATAAGGAGGCCTTATCACACCATCGAAAAATCATTAGGAGTGAATTTTATAATCTAGGAGAGCAAAGAGCAACTAAATTGAATATGCCTATCAAAATTCTAGCAAAAACATTACATTTTATAACCGAAAACAAAATTAATATTTTCACTAATTTAACTCGCCATTCATTTGAAATGAGTCCTTCTGACGATCATGTGCTTCGACTTATTAGACTTATTGTCATCACATACTGTAATATTCGATATCACCATGAAACCAAGCGACTGACAGAAAAAATAAATGGAGAAAATATACGCAGTGTCTTATCACGACTTCTTATATTTAAAAATCAATAAAGAATAAATCAATTTAAATTTTTTGTGTAACTGAAGCTATTTTCGAAACTCCATTGGTAATACTGTATGAAGAGGCTTCAAATTTACTTTTTATTTAGCAATACAAATGAAAATATTTATTAGGTATTAAGACTGATTAAGTTATAAGAATCAACTTTTTTAATAATAAAAATCAGTTAAGACTGAAAAAATAATTTCATCCTTCCTCTAGATTCATTTACTTTCACCATGGATGAAGAAATAACTTTGCTTCTTCAGTTTTCTTCATCTATGCTTTCACTTGTCTCTGGCTAAGCCTCCATTATTACAATAAAATCTTGTAAACATTCCAAGGAGGAGCTTTAGCACTGGAGGAGAAATACATTTATACATTTATTAAAAAAATTAATCCCCCCTCCCCTCCCCCCCGAGTCGGGTAAGGCAAGTAGCAGATCCTGAAGTCATCTATTTTTACCCCTTTATCTGCACTTTTTACCTCTCCCCAAAATTTTTAATCAAAAATTAATTTTCTCGAACGTAATATGTAGAAAATGTAAAAAAGCTCGTATTTTCTTTCCTTTCTTATCATTTCCGAATGTATGATATATCACAAGCCATATGTTGGCATAGTACTAAAGACCACGTGACTACCACCCCCGCAAATCCGACCCCAATGGAACACCTGGGCCTAAACTTCATAGTATTGTAGATCTTGCCTAGAGGAATCTGGATACAAAATTTCACGCCTTTACGTACCTAAATAGCACATAGATATGTTGTCCTATCTCAATCCCACCCCCGTAATTCCGACCCCAGGGTACCAATCAATACCAAACTAAATAGTGCAGATGGACATGCCCCTAGGAAGCTACATTCCGAATTTCAACCTTCTACCTCAAAAAATGTAGAAATTATGAAGGGGTACACAGTTAAGCCATTATAAAACCAATAATTATCTCAATTCTTTCGCAACTGAATATAGATTATGAGCACTTGAGCAATCGTGCGTCGACAAAGCTATTTCACGTGCGCGCGCCGATGTCAGTAATGCTTAAAAGATGAACAGAAAGTAACAATGTATTCCTTCTTGATAAATCGCTTGTTATATGACATGCCATTAGCTTGGTATTCTTTACACTCACTGTTTTAGCACGTGAATTCGACTTGAAGGGGTCTACGAAAAATTCTGAAAAGTTGATACGGCCGAGCTAAGACTTTGATGGTCATATTTCTGAAAACAGAATTTAAAAATGTTAATCCCTTTTCAAGTTATCGTGCAAACGGCGGACGGTCGGCCGGATAAACGTACAGACCATTGGCGCATTCTTATAAGTAGCTTTTATGCTAAAGCTCCTAATAACGATAGGAGTTGCGAGTTGTACGCGCTCTTTTAAAAATTCGTAAGGCATTAAATCAGCTATTGAAAGTCATTAAAAGTATGCGTTATCGTTAGTTAATGCAATAAAGTTTTTTTTAAAAAAATCAGAAAACAGGTTACGCTTACTAATACCACTTGAAGTCTACAAAAGCAGCTGAAATAACATTGAGAACATACGCCACCTTAGGTTTCTGCCATTCTCTTAATGGCGATCGCTGCACTTCCGGTGGCACCAGTAGCGCTCAGCAAAATGAATAGGGCACTGCCAGTCTCTTACTTTCATTTGTCTCTGGTCCAAATACGGTTTTCTTTTTCTATTTTCAGAAGGTGAAGGGAATGGATGAAAGTTGACGTTTTATCCATGGAAACATGACTAAGTTTTTATTTTTTCTAGTATCCGAATTGTACCTATGAGTTACACACTGACAATTAAACATATTTCAAATGTAATAGCAGAACAGCACAGCATGTGCTACTCCTCCATTTTGAAATTCTGCCCACAATCACGTCATTAACTGCACACGGCGCATGAGCCATCTGCTCTGAGGATTGGGTTAGACAGGGAAGCCGCATATCGCGATACTTCTCTGTTAAATAGAGGTTCTCCCCTGTTTACAGGTTCACGTATTTCTCAGAAACTAGAAATCGAATTGCAATAATTCTTTTTTATTGCATTAAGTATCTTTCATCTTAGGGATAAATCCAAATTTCATCAAAATCGGTTCAGTAGTTCTCAAGATATGGACTGATGTAGCTAGGCGATAGTGAAAGTTTCATTAAAGTCGGTTTTTATGCTGTTTAACCTTGTGGTTTTTCAGATAAATTTAAGATAAGCCAACCTGTAAGAACAGCAGCTAAGATACAGCAGGGCTTGATGGCTATTTGCGCAACGACTTACAGGAGCAGTATGCAGAAAGAGTCACTGAAGACAAAATTGACCAAGAATCCGGCGGAAAATCAAGCCATGTTTTGTCCATTATCATTGTACACAGAACATCATTTTCTCACAAATATTCACTTCTGATAGAAACTGATGTAGTGTAATTCTGTTATCCTTTCACTAGAATACACTCACAGCAATATGCGGTTAATATGATCCGCTTGTGAGAATCCTATGATTCTTTCAATACGACCCATTTCAGAGTCTTTAGACACATACGTCAGTAAGAGTTGTTTGACCCGAATTTCCGAGTCGCCATTCTCGGGCCAATTGACTCGATTGCATAAGACTTAAGACTCATTAATGGAATATTTACTATACGCGTATATACGTATTTACACATTTTTACATACATACATACATACATATATATACATTTTCACAGCTACTTACACATTTACATAGTCATATTTACACACGTGTATACACAATATACACAAGTTTACACGCAGATATACATCTATTCACACAAGTTTTCATACGTCTGTACACCTATTTACACAACTTTACACTTTTGTACACATCTGTATAGAATTTTAAACACACAACTTTACACAAAAATTTACTGACCAACTGACCAACCAGCAATGTCAAGAAAAACTGAATTTATACGAAAACTATTTTACATCTACAACTCTAAGTAAATATGACATAATATTCAGGGAAGAAACAAATTTATTTCTGCGTTGTTCGTTTCTTATTACCTAAAATCAAAATAAGACTGGCCAAAAAGTTTGGACCACATTTGTATAACGTAAAGGGAAAAAAGTATTACATCATTAACTAATGAATGATTTTGATATTTGAGATCATTTTGGCTCTACAATCTTTGAGGAACGACCTGAAATAAAATTAAATAAGCTTTTAATAACATTTGGCTTAGCAGCTTTCTGAATGGCTGCTATTAGTTGTTCTCGAGATTTGTACTGAGTGTCTTGGTAAATTTTTTGTTCCGTGAGATGCCACACATTCTCAAGAACATTGAGATCTCGATTTCGAGCAGTCCAAGCAAAAGTGGAAATGTTGTTGCTCTCAAAATAGGCTTTCATAACTCGTGCAGTATAGATTGCAGGACTGTCCTGCTGCTAAATCCATGGATTTTGCTTAAACTAGACATTGCACAAAGGGATGAACACATTGTGAAGATCATCTTTATATTGAGCTGTTGTGCAATGTCCATCTATAATGTGTATCTTCAACTTTCCGTTGCTTCCAATGGCACCCAGCATCATCACTCCACTACCACCCATTTGCCGCTTAATTCCCAGTGGAACAAGTGTTTCTTTATCACGATGCTCTTCATAAGAAGCTATATTATCAGGTCCATCCAAACTGATTCGTTTTTCATCAGAAACCACAACCAATTGGAAGTCTGTGTTTTCACGCAGATGTGTCTTAGCAAACTCCTGTCTCTCCTGCATGTGTTTCTATGTTAGTGGCAACTTTTTGGGTATAATTTCATAGGCAAAGTTCTGAGCACGTAGTTCTCTGCGAATTGTTCTTCTTGAGGCAGTAAGTTGCAGATTAAGTTTGACTTGTGTGGTGTTGACTACATGTCTAACATGTCTCTTAATTCTTGATTTGTCTCTTCGCGTCAGTGCACAAGGTCGTCCTATTTCCGTCCTATTTTCCAATTAACATTTTTAGCAAATTCTTGATTTGTAGCTCACACGGGATATTTCAGCAACTTTTTTGAAGTTTGTAAATTGCTTGTTAAAATTTCTAATTCGCTCTCGTTGGCCTTCATTTAACATTGCACAATACATAATATGGTTTTAGTGCTCACCACACAACACGATGACTTGTAATATGCAAATTATTTGCATGTTTGTGATGTTGGTCCAAACTTTTGGCCAGTCTTATTTTGATTTAAGGTAATAAAAAAGCAACGACGCAGAAATAAATTTGTTTCTTCCTTGAATATTGTTTCATATTTACTTACAAGGAGAGGGGCCCAACGAACAATCGAGTTTTCTGATGCCCTTTGGTAGGATGGTAGTCTGATATGCCATTTTCGTAAAACCAAGTGCGCAGCCTCCAACTTGGCCCTATTTTCGAGAGAATCTCTTTTAAAATCTGTGTTATACAGGGTGTAAGTGGACCACGTTTCACAAATTTAAGGATATGTAGAGGATTATGTGGTGAACATTTTTTAGTAATAAACCCATTGTCCCAAACGAAAAGCGACGGAGCCACAGCTTGTTTGATGTCCTGGTTTGTCAAGCATTGAACTAGGCACGTTTACTACGATGTCCCCTGTCATTGCATCTTGTAGGCCTTATGCAGACTGTCAGCTCGCAGGCTATTTTCAAATCGTACCGTCCGGATGCACAGCACATTCTCCAATCACATAATCTTGCATATCAGGTTGGTACGAAATTCCTGTTGTTAGTTTGGAACATTCCGTAAGGGTGAAGGTTTTTTTGCGCTCTACGTTTTGTGCTGTATGAGTTCAGGAATGGACTTTACAGTGAGGCAGGAAACAGCGAGAACTTTCATACCCAATTACGTACAGAACTGATACTGGACTGTCCCATTTCAGATCGCTACAAATTATCTCAGTGTACACTGTGATCTGCTTATTATTATTACTCCATCATACACGATCGCACAATCTTTAGCATATGTGCAAAGAAGTAACTTCATGGAAGGTGATTATACCTTCGTGGAATTTGCTGATATGCATTTGCGTTACGGGGAAGCTCGTGGGAATGCTGCTGAAGCTCGTTGATTGTAAGGAGAACGATTCCCAAACAGACGATTTCCTAGCAGACCCACATTCGCCAATGTTGACCGCCGTCTGAGGGAAACAGGAACCATGTCTGCTGACAGACACCATGCCGGTGGAAGAAGAGACACACGGATCCCTGAATTTGAAGAAGAATTTTTGGAACGCCTCGCTGCCAATCCAAGAACGAGCACAAGGGCAATCGCTCGCGAGATGCACGTTATCACATGGGTGTTCGACAAGTAGCTCACGACATTTACCTCCATCCTTTTCATTATCAACGAGTTCAGGCGTTGGGACAGCAGGACTTTGAGCCACGACAGCAATTTTCACGGTGGTTTCTTCAACAGTGTATGACAATTCCGACGTTTCCTGGTGAGTTTAATGATGAGTCCTGTTTTACGAGGGAGGGTATGGTGAATTCTCGCAACAATCATTCTTGGACTGCTCAAAATCCACACTGCGTCCATCAAGGAGGTTACCAGAGAAGATTTTCAGTAAACGTTTGGGCTGGTATTGTCGGAGGAGCATCTTATTGGCCCATACATCTTACCAAATCGTTTGAATGGTGCATTGTATCGAACCTTTCTGGAGGATACCCTGCCAGTACTTCTGGAAGATGTTTCTCTACAACTGCGTGCTACTATGTGGTTCCAGCATGACGGAGCACCAGCACACTTTGATCGCTTGGTCCGCGAGTATCTTATGGAAACCTTTGGGCAGCGGGTGATAGGAAGAGGATGCCCAGTTCCTTGGCCTCCACGCTCCCCTGACTTGAACCCTCTGGACTTCTTCGTACATGAAATCGACTGTGTATGAAACACCAGTGAACACAGTGCAAGAGCTTACTGGCCGCATCTTCGCAGCGTTTGAACGCATGAGACGTATGCATGGCATATCACAAAGAGTAGGAGGAAGCATGGTTCGTCGTTACACGCTCTGCAACGAAGTTGACGGTCGTCACTTTGAACATCTTTTGTGAAAACGTTAATAAAAATGTTCTTTAATCAAACTATTCTCATTCACTTTTCGTTCGTTTGTTTCTTTTCTGTTTGTTTATTAATTGTTTTGAAACCTTGTATGCTTTATCACTGAGATTGTTGTACGTATTTCCTGATGTTTAATTGTAATAACCTCGGTGAGGAAATCGAGCTGTTCCTCACCGTTTGTTGTTTTTTTTTGCTCTTCCTTTTTAAAAAAATTGGTATTCAACATTTGTAAATTGTTGTTGTTTATTGTAAGTTATTGTTCCTTTTCCTTTATTGCTTTTTCAAAAGCTTTAAAAATTAACATTAAAAAAAATTAGGTAATGCGGCCAATTTACATGACTGGCGAACTTACCCACCTTTACCCTACCTTTCAGCAAAAGTGTTGCACCTGACCAATCATACAACGGTCGCTGGACAGTTCCATTGGAAATACGTTCGCGTGTTAGGCTTCACGCTCGAAATTCCAATGCAGTGACAACATAGTAATTCAGACAGCCATTCCGCAGCTTGACGCTTAGCAGAGCATCAAACATGCTGTGGCTCCGTCGCTTTTCGTTTGGGACTATGGGTTCATTAATAAAAAATTAGTTAAGGCATCGTTATCCAACGATAAAGGGTTTTAGCATCAAAAGGTTATGAGCAGTAGCGGCTCGTGACTATAACAAATGGAGGGACACAAATACAAAATTTCAGGTTCTTAGGCCTTTTCGTACAAAAGTTATAGCTTGATTTGTATTTGGAGCCTCGCGGTCCCTGCCGAGGTCTCAGAGGACTATATCAGTTTTCGTGTGTAATAGCTAAAATTTTAGGCAACACATAATAAATATAAAACATTCAGTTTCCGGACTTCTGGTTTTAAATTTATAGCTTGATTTGAGATTAAGGCCGCAACTCCCCTGCCAAGAGACTTATAGAATTTTTAATATAGATTAGCTAAATTTTTAAATACCACACTATGATTATAGCTGCCGCCACGTAAGTTGAACGATCTTTTTGACATGCGCAGTGAGTCTTCTCATCAATTTACTTTGTCTGGGTTTTACCCATGACGCACTTGTTCTACTATAGTAAAGGCGGAGATATCGTTGAAACGTGGAAAGCCTATTAAACGTCATAATATAAAACAAATTGCCTTCGAATCGACTATTCTGCGTCATTTTTTAATTTATTAATTTCATTTATCTATTTAAAAAAAAAACGAAAATGGAAACTAAATATAAATACGAAAAACAATGTTTCGAAAAAGAAAGTGGATGCTTTCATGGAATAACTAAGCGATTTACTTCCCATTAACATCTATTGGCTGGCATTAGAAATGACGTCATGTTGTCGTTCAACTTACGTGGCAGCTGCTATAAACAAAATTTCAGGACCGTAGGCCTTTTATAGCTTCAATTGTATTTGAGGCCGCCAGGGTTTGGGCTTCAGGGCCCCTGAAGAGACCTATGAGCCTTATACCAGTTTTTCGTGTGTATTAGCTAAATTTAAACTACTATAAAGTATACAAATTTTCAGTTTTCTAAGCCTTTTCGTTCAAACTTTATAGTTCTGTTTGTGTTTAGGGCCTCTGCCAGGACCCTAGACGACTGTATAAGTTTTAGTGTATAAGAGCTAAAATTATTAGTAATACACCATAAATATGCAAGAATTCAGATTTCTGGACTTTCGGTTCAAAAGTTATAACTTGATTTGTGACTGGGGGCTCAGGGCCCATGTCGAGACCCAAGAGCCTTATACCAGTTTTTATTGTATATTAGCTAATTTTTAAGTAATTTTCTGTAAGTAAACAAATTTTCAGATTTCTGGACCTTTTCGTCTAAAAGTTGTTGCTTGTATTTGGGGCTCTGCTGGGACCTATATTACTTTTTTGTATATTTGCAATATTTTTTTAGTACCACACAATGAATATACAAAATGTCAGGTTCCTAGGACTTTCCATTTAAACGTTATAGCTTAAATTGTATTTGGTGCCTCGAAGCCCCTGGCGGAGTTCTAGAGGCTTATATCAGCTTCCTTCTATATTGGCTATATTTTTTAGTACCAAACTAAAACTATACAAAATTTCAGGTTCTAGACCTTTCCAATCAAAAGTTATAACTTGATTTGTATTTGAGGCCTTGGGGTCTTCTGGCGGGCCGCATAGGCTACAAGATTTGTATATTTTCTATATTGTATATTTGTATATTTTCTATATACAATATCATTTCTTGTATATTTTCTATATTTTTTTAGGGAACCGGACATTTGCCACACCGGACATTTGCCACCGGACGTTTGCCACACCGGATATTTGCCACACTGGACATTTGCCACACCTAACTGCTTCAGTATCCTTCTTGTCCAGAGAAATTCTTGTATCCTTCTTGTAATTAATAACTATAAAATTTTTTTTATTAAGTAAAAGGTAAACAATTTTACTAGATTGTAAAAATTAAATAATAACACAAATACTTATGTGAATAATAAACTATAAAAGAAATACGACAAACTGATCACATACTGGAAATTAATTATTTATTCAAGGTAAAGAATAACATAAATATGATGGTGTAGGACTTTCAATTCAATCGGAACCATAATTAATGCGTCAGGTAAACGAAGCCTAAGATAAATATTAGATATAGAATTACGATTGTGGACAGCGTGGTGATAAAGGTTTCATCCCGGGTCCCACTTCTGCTCAAACTGGCAGTTTCTACCAATTTCACTGCTGCTCGCATGGAAATGGCGATTGAAAATATACGGAAAGATCAGAGTTATGTCATAGACCTTGTGCATGGACCGGTCGGAAGACACTGCCAGAATTTTTAAACGGTATAGGCCATGCTATCCGATTGAATTGAAAGTCTTATTGTTATGCTATTGTTGAAAGTCTTAGTGAAGATCATCATCTTCATATTTATGTTATTGTTTACCTTGAATAAATATTTAATTTCCAGTATGTGATCAGTTTGTCGTATTTCTTTTATTATTAGTTATTATTCACATAGTACTTATGCTATTATTTATTTTTTACACTCTAGTAATTTGTTGGATTCGTCAATAAATAAATAAATACAAAGTTGTATAGTTGAATTGAAAGTCCTACACCATCATATTTATTGAATTAAAATTTTATTTATCTATTTATTTTATTTATTTTAATTTTAAATAATGATTTTTATAGAGCTTCATTTATTTTGTAAATCTGTATGCTATATTTTACAATTTTATAATTGAGTGTCATAATATTTCTTTGTAAAATTTTTTTATAAAGATCGATCGATGTTGATTCCTATTAATTCAGCTTTTTTGGTGGATTTTCGGAATTATCATGGATAATCGCCGTCGAGCTTGATCTAGCGATGTTTCCATGCGAGCAGCAGCGAAATTGGTAGAAACTGCCAGTTTGAGCAGAAGTGGGGCCCGGGATGAAACCTTTATCACCACGCCAGCCACAAATTAATTCTTTATTTTAAAATATTTATCTTTGGCTTCGTTTAACCTGAAGCATTAATTATGGTTCCGATTGAATTGAAAGTCCTACACCATCATATTTATGTTATTGTCTATCTTGAATAAATATTTAATTTCTAGTATGTGATCAGTTTGTCGTATTTCTTTTATAGTTATTATTCACATAAGTATTTATGTTATTATTTAATATTTACACTCTAGTATTATTGTTTACCTATTACTTAATAAAAATTTTTTATTTTCCGTATGTGAATAATTAGTTGTTTTTCTTTTATAGTTATTAATTACAAGAAGGATACAAGAATTTCTCTGAACAAGAAGGATACTGAAGCAGTTAGGTGTGGCAAATGTCTAGTGTGGCAAATGTCCGGTGTGGCAAATGTCCTACACCCATTTTTTTAATACAACACTATAAATATACAAAATTTCAGGTTCCTAGGGGGCCTTTCACGTTCCGTTCAAATGTTATAGCTTCAATTGTATTTGGGGCCTTGGGGCCTCGGGACCTCCGGCAGGGCCCTAGAGGCTTATATCACTTTTCTTGTATATTGGTTTTATTTTTTTAGAACCGAAATTTTAGGATTTTTGCCCTTTTTGTTCAAAAGATAAAAAAGGAACCATGAAATTCATACAAGTGGCCCCTGAGGAGCCCCAAGCCACCATAGAGGATTCGCTATATTTTTCGCACTGTCCACTGTACAGGGCATATGTGCGTAGAAAATTTCAAGCCTCTAAGTCAATCCTTTCAAAAGTTATGGCATCCAAATATTATGAGCAGTAGTGGGAGGATTCGCTATATTTGAAATAGAGTTCTTTAAATTCTGATGTCAACAGTCAAACTCTGACGTCACAAATTGCTCAAACGCAATCAAAACTCCATAGACATGAATACTAATTATACTTCTACGTAAGGATTAAAGCTGCTTCTTAGAATGTTTACAATATTTTTATTTGGATAGTTAAATTTTCAAATTTCAAAAATCGTAATTGTTAACACCTAAGCAAAAACCTCACATTTCATTATAAAAGTCCATGAGACTTTTCAAATTTAATCTGATTTACACATAAACAGCAATAAAATCTTACTCCGCACAGGTTTATTGTCTTTGGAAGTAACCAAAGTTTATTTGTTTGTACGAAGTGGGGGTTTAACTTAAATGGTGTGACGTCTTAAAAGGGGGAGGGGGTATGGAAAATGTGACAC